>OZ020270.1:78876781-79262348 GCA_963971225.1 Melieria omissa | reverse complement strand
CGACCACAACGCAACACGACGCATCACCATATACGCCCACTCCACTAACGGCTGGACCAAAACCTCTGACGATAGAGGAGTACAAGAAACGACAAGCCCGAAAATACCCAACCCAGAAGGAAGAGAACAAACTCCAATACAAAGACGAGACCAACCACCAATATAAAACTACCCACCGACCCAACAGAAGACCACGCGCAGGCAAGAAGGTGCGCCAACGACAGGAATTAGCAGTCCTACACCGCAAGCTGCAACAAGAGCCACGTAAAGAAGGAAGAATAAAACTAATCCGGGAAATCCAAGCAGCAAGACAACACTGATTGGAGGACGACACAGCAAGGAGGAAATCGTTGTTGCGAACAACAACGCAGCAGCTGCAACAATGACAGAACGAATACAAATCAGCGCAGCTACAACAGCAACTACAATAACCAGCGCAACAATCACAACCAAAACAATTACAACAACAACGGATATGTATCAAATAACCGAAACACTCAAAATTATGGCAACCCCAATAACAACCACACCAACAACAGAAATGGATCATATAACCAAAATAACCACAACAACAACCCGCGGCGATACAACAACAACACAAGACGTGTAAACATAGTAGAAACGTCGGGAAACGAGATGGGTCAGGCGGAAGAGGACAACGAATACGAGGACAATCACCGATTCGAATACGAACACAATCCTCCCCCACCACAAGACCACAATTAAAAATATTCAAAATATCGGATAATCTCACAAACTACATACACATAAAATGCTCCAATGCAAACAAAAAACTGACATTTCTAATTGACACAGGCGCAGACATTTCACTATGCAAAAGAACAAACATAAGAGACAATGAATCCTACAAGACAGAGGATAGCTGCAAACTAACCGGAATATCCAAAGGAGTTATTCATTCACTGGGCACCATACAACTACAATTACTTTTCAATGACGAGAAAATCTCACACCCATTTCACGTAGTGAATCCTGATTTCCCAATAGTTTTTGACGGCATACTAGGCAGAGACTTTCTAACCAAATTTTTCAGCAAAATCGACTACGAAACGTACACTATAAGCCTATTAGTCAACGAAAACGAAATCATCATCCCGATAGAAACCAAACCATTACACATACTCACAATAAAGGTACCCCCTAGAACACAATCCATTACCCCGGTAAATTTGAAGTTAAAAGAAGACAGCGTAATTTTTAACCAAGAAATCAAAGAAGGAGTCTTTATAAGCAACTCCATTGCACCAGCAAAAGGTGCAACACACATCAAAATTCTAAACACCAACGACAATGAAGTAGAACTAAAAGACATCGATTTAAAATTTGAACCTTTAAGAAATTATGAAACCTTATCAATTAACAACAAACAACCCCACAGCCAAAACAGACCAAACAAACCAATAAACTCCCTCAATATTCAGTGCACAGACACCAAAACAAAAGACGAACTGATAGAAATTCTCAAAACATACCAAGACGTTTTTCATCTTGAAAACGAAACACTTACAACAAACAATTTCTATACCCAAAAGATTTCAACCTCGGACAACACACCCGTATATATAAAGAACTACAGACTACCCCACACACAAACAGGAGAAATCGAAAAGCAAGTGCAACAACTACTAAAAGACGACATTATCGAACATTCAGTTAGTCCGTATAATGCACCACTGTTACTGGTACCAAAAAAGGGAAACCCAAACGAAACAAAATGGCGTTTAGTCGTCGACTTCCGAAAACTTAATGACAGGATAGTGAATGATAAATTTCCACTTACACGACTAGAAGACGTACTAGACAAACTAGGCAGAGCGAAATGGTTCTCCACATTAGACATCACCAGCTCATTCCATCCGATCCCACTCGACAAAAATTCAAGACCATTAACAGCATTTTCCACTTCAAACGGACACTATCAATTCAAACGACTATCATTTGGACTAAAAATCTCATCAAACAGTTTCCAAAGAATGCTAACCATAGCATCAGGATTAGACTCAGAAGCATTCCTTTACGTAGACGACATAATTGTTTTTGGATGTAGTATACAACACCACACTGACAATTTAATTAAAGTAGTAAACAGACTAAAAACATACAACCTGAAATTCAACGCGAATAAATGTTGTTTCCTACGACCAGAAGTTGTATACCTAGGACACCTAATTACACGACATGGCATCAAACCAGACCCAGCCAAATTCGAAACCATTAAGAACTACCCGACACCAACGACGTCAGAAGATTCACTGCATTCTGCAATTACTACAGAAGATTTATTCCAGATTTCGCGAAAATTACGAAATGTTTCAACTCACTACAAAAGAAAAACGCTAAATTCGAATGTAGTAACGAATGCGAAGACGCTTTCACAAAACTAAAACAACTATTGATAAACCCACCAATTCTACAATACCCAAATTTTGACAAACCATTCCTAGTAACAACGGATGCATCAGATTTCGCATTAGGAGCCGTACTCTCGCAAGGCGAAGTAGGCGAAGATCTACCAATTGCATACGCCAGCAAATCTTTACAAAAGCATGACCTAAACAAACCTGTAATTGAAAAAGAACTATTGGCCATACATTGGGCGATTAACTTCTTTAAACCATACCTGTACGGACGAAGATTCACAGTAATAACAGACCATAGACCTTTAGTATCCTTATTCACACACAAAAACCCGTCATCCAAAATGACACGAATAAGACTCGATCTATCGGATTATGACTTTGACATAATATACAAACATGGCAAAATGAACACCAACGCTGACGCATTATCAAGAATCAAAATCGACTCAGATTATCTAAAATCAATGATTCCTCTTACAGAAGATAAATCTGTTAAACGAACACTAGCAATTACACGGGGCATGTCCGAAAAAGACTAGAAGATACACCAAAGGAGAACTGCACAACACAGAAGCCTGATCAACTTCATATGTGGCAATGCACGTCCATAGCAGATATCAAAAATATTAAGAAATTACACTTTAATTTTGAAGCCAATTTAATTCCAACTAAGCCATTAGCCCAGGCAATGGTCGAAATAGTTGATGAAAATGTAACAGTACGATGCAGCGAAACTAGTTTCGACTATGGAGAAGCTCATATGTACCATGAGAAAATACAATATTAAAGAATTAGCACTGTCGACAAGTGATGAAATATTTAAAAAGACGCGCACAAATGAATTGAAGGATATTTATGAAAAAGCATACAAGAAATGCATAAGGCCAAATTTGAACATATTAATATACACCCCACCCCAGAGAATAAAAGAGGACATCATAAAATTCAAACTAATACAAGAATTCCACAATTCCACACATGGAGGACACCTTGGCGTAAGAAAAACAGTTTTGAAACTCAAACAGCGATATACATGGAAAAACATGAACAGAATGGTAAAAACATACATAAATAACTGCCATAAATGTGCCGAAAACAAACAAAACACACGAAAGAACAAATTACAATAACGACCACACCAAGTGACAGTTTCCAAATTGTATCCATTGACACTGTCGGACCACTCCGCATGTCCAACAGCTATCGATACATTCTGACGATGCAATGCGAACTAACTAAATACGTCATAGCGCACCCAATGAGCACCAAAGACGCGACTACCACAGCAAAAACATTAGTAGAACAATTGATTTTGAAATACGGACAGTATAAAATTCTTAAATCAGACAGAGGAACCGAGTTCACAAATGAGTTAATGAGCAACATATGCTCCCTCTTACAAATAGAACAAGTATTTTCAACACCTTACCACCATCAAACAATAGGTTCACTAGAGAGAAACCATAGGGTACTCAATGAATTCTTACTAAATTATGCCAATGATGATGAATGGGATAAATGGATACCGTACTACACATTTGCATATAACACGACACCTAACACAGACACAGAATACACACCATTCGAACTCATTTTCGGCAAATTACCGTCGGTACCCACTGACACACTCAAGCACACACAACCGATTTACGATTACGACAATTATGCAAACGAACTCAAGATCAGATTACATGACGCAATACAAAAAGCTAAGACAAGCACAATTCAAACAAAGACTAAACGTAAACATAAACAAGACCAGCAATACAACAACCCTTTGCGCTTGGAAGTCAATGACTTGGTATTATTGAAAGTGGAAAACAGAAAAAAGAACATAAGTCCATACAGCGGACCATACAGAATTTTAGAACGAAAGGGAATAAACTCCGTAATCGATTACAACGGAAAAGAAAAAGAAGTCCACAACGACTCACTAAAACCGTACACCATAAATACCTAGACAATTAAACCAAATATAAAGTAAGGTACTATAATCTTGACATACGTCAATTACAATGTAAGAATGATAATCGCTAAGCATAACAACTACACATGTAATCATAGCAATTACTCCTACAACCTAAGAACTATCATTAGAAAACTATTATATAAATACTAATTAATCATACAAATACAACTTAAACAAGAAACTACTATAAGAAAACTACCAATTATATAATTACTATCACCTATATTATTATCTATACACATATTTAAATTAATGTAAAGCATTTCCAAAACCCCCCCCCAACCAACACTATCTTAAAAATTATTCCGGGTAATAATTTTTCGCTTAAGGGCAATGGTGTAGTGGTACCACATGGTCACTCACACCGACACTATCCGTCTGATCGTGCAATTACGCATTCCGTTATGCACTGGTGTCAGGTTACGCGAGTTATGGCAACGGACACCCTAGCCACCAACGAACCGACTCGTTGCACTGAGATGCAACCTAATGGCAACGAGTCGGTACGTGAAGGAATGCACAGAGTCAGCATATTTTAGATATATGACTCTGTGCACTTGCGATGCTGCTGGATGCAAGAAGATCGGTGCAAAACTGCAGCAGCATCGCAAGGCAGTCGAGATTGAACTGCGATACCGAGTAGTAGTTTTTGCTTTTAGATATTTGCAAATAAATATTGTAAAATCCGTACAAAAATTGTCTTTCTACTTAAACGGTAAAGATATAACTCGCGCGCCGCAGTTGTAAACAAAGCAAGTCAGCACTTGTGACGGCGACCAAGCGAGTTCAACGCCACCTACCGCAGCACACTGTTCCTAACGGAAATGTGCAAGATCAGCTATTTTGGCCCTTGCCCACGGATTGGCCAGTTAAACTGTGCTCTGGAATAATGGGCGGAGTACTGGATATATAACAGTTATATTTTCCTTTATAAGCCGTAGTTTTACGAAATAAAGTTAGCTTCTTTAGAATTGTCACTTGATGCGTTTCTATTTCGAAGACACTGAGGCTCTCACTTAGCCATGCTCCTTTGAGGCGAGGTCCGCCAATAGACCAACTTACACTACACTTACACTTGCACTTAGTGTCCCCAGTTGAGGCAAAGAAGTAACCTTTACCCTACAAGATAGATAGATAGATAGATAGATAGATAGATAGATAGATAGATAGATAGATAGATAGATAGATAGATAGATAGATAGATAGATAGATAGATAGATAGATAGATAGATAGATAGATAGATAGATAGATAGATAGATAGATAGATAGATAGATAGATAGATAGATAGATAGATAGATAGATAGATAGATAGATAGATAGATAGATAGATAGATAGATAGATAGATAGATAGATAGATAGATAGATAGATAGATAGATAGATAGATAGATAGATAGATAGATAGATAGATAGATAGATAGAAAGATAGATAGATAGATAGATAGATAGATAGATAGATAGATAGATAAATAGATAGATAGATAGATAGATAGATTGATAGATAGATAGATAGATAGATAGATAGATAGATAGATAGATAGATAGATAGATAGATAGATAGATAGATAGATAGATAGATAGATAGATAGATAGATAGATAGATAGATAGATAGATAGATAGATAGATAGATAGATAGATAGATAGATAGATAGATAGATAGATAGATAGATAGATAGATAGATAGATAGATAGATAGATAGATAGATAGATAGATAGATAGATAGATAGATAGATAGATAGATAGATAGATAGATAGATAGATAGATAGATAGATAGATACATAGATAGATCTTTTTCCTTTGTCTCTACGCGCTAATCCGCGCTTCGAGTAGTATATTATATTCTCCTTTTTTTTTTCTTGGTATTATGTACATGCAGCCGCCGTGGCTCAGTTGGTTAGTGCGCGGTCCAAGCGAGTCGAATGCAGAGCGACGCAAGTTCGAATACTGCATGTAGTAACACCTAACAAAAATAACAGGAAACTCGTTTTCTCTTTCGATGGCTGTCCTCTCAGCTGGAAATGGCAAACCTCTGAGAGTAAAAATTGCCTATGAAAAAGCTCCCAACCTGCCGTTCGGAACCGGCATAAAACTGTAGGTCCCTTCCACCCGCATACAAATTCACACGCACAACACGGGTGGGTGCGGGAAGCTAGGCCTTAGTCTCGCGTAAGCGGGCTGTCGTGCCGGTCAATTAATTAATTATTTTATTATGTACATGTTAACAATATATAATATGTGACTATGAGTAAGGACTAGTGTAGTGGTACCACGTAGCCACTTATGCCAACGCTAATAAATTATGCTACACTTGAGCACAAATGTGCCAAAGTGTCAATTAGCAACGCGCGCACGACACAAGCGACACTCAAGCGGCGTGCCATCCGACACGACTGACCGCAGTGCAGTGTCCCACATATGGAACATGCACTGATCGGCACTCTGTGTGATGTCACCTACCGCAGGGCAATGGCACTTGAGGAAAAGTGCTGAATTGACCGAAAGGGTCCCGTGACGCTGATTGGTCACATTTCCGCGACACTGGAAAATCGGGCGGAGCATTGGAAATGCTAAGCCGTATAACAGTTTGTAAATTTAGTATTTAAGACACTGAAATTGAAAAATAAAATCAGCTTTGTGACAAGAGTCAAACCGCTTGTTTTCACTGCTCAACACATAGGCTTCCTAGCCATCCTCCGTTTGGCGCGACCCGCCGTTTCAAACAGGTCAACCCGAACGCTACTGACGTCGGACAAACCAAAAAACTGTCACAACAAATTTTACACACTAACGCTGTTCACCATCATATTCCCGACTTCTGTTCCACCACACTAGATTACAAATTATATTCAATTTTTATTGTAATAACTTTGGCAAAGAAGGAAAAAATAATAATACTATAAATGCCTGCGAATGGATACAAGCGAGTGACATTTACAAATAATTTAAGTTTTTAATTCGCAGTAGAACGAAATTATATTTCATAAAATTTAGGTGGTAGAAACTTTAAAAGTTTTAAGACTTCTTAAAATTAAATATGAATTCATTGAGGAATTAAAGCTATGATTTATGATAGATTATTAAAAGCTTTAATATTACGTATGATTATTAGAAACCTTAAAAATTTTAAGACTTCTTAAAATTAAATATGAATTCATTGAGGAGTTAAGGTTGTGATTCATGGTAAATTATTAAAAGCTTTTATATTACTTATGATAACTTTAACAAATTCTGAAAATGATGTTGCTAGCGTAGCATGGTTTGCAATGGCCTTGACATCGAATGGTGGTGCTTCATACTGCTCGCAGAATGTTTTGTGGCGCTCTCTTGCACGATCGTACCGTGGACAGTCATGGAGAAGGTGTTGAATAGTTTGCGACGTCCGTTGATTGCATAGGCAGGAGTCTTCATCTATGATTTTAAAGCCTCACTATGTTTGTTTGACTCTTTGCTCGCTCTACGCTTTTCTCATCCCTTTGCTCGAGCTTTGCTCTTCGCGTTGCTCGCCGCTCCACTATGTTTTTAGCCTTAGTTACTCCTATGAGGGATATTTTTTTTAAAGCCTGGCCGAAGGCCGTCCCCAAAAAGCAAGTACAATTGAAGGCTTGTGGCGTCAGGCAAAACATACAATGCCGCAATACCATAAAAGCAAAAAAGGGTTGAATGGCTATTTAGCGAAATTTAAGCTTTTAAAATAATGTTAAGCTAGAAATTTATATCTTTTAAAAACGTTTTTAATATGGCGGGTACTTTGTGCAACCCCCTTTTGCCTTCATTGCCTAAAAATTACGAGTGTGAATTCGGAATAGTAATGGGCAAAGAGTAAAAATAGAAAAAAAAGTTTAAAACATTGATGTAAAGCAACAGTAGACGTTTTTTATTCATTGTAAAGGGAATTCCAGAGGCTACAATATGGTAACAAACTTAAAAGCAGCCGCCGTGGCTCAGTTGGTTAGTGCGCGGTCCAGCGAGTCGAATGCAGAGCGACGCAAGTTTGAATACTGCATGTAGTAACATCTAAAAAAAATAACGGGAAACTCGTTTTCTCTTTCGGTGGCTGTCCTCTCAGCTGGAAATGGCAAACCTCTGAGAGTAAAAATTGCCTATGAAAAAGCTCCCAACCTGCCGTTCGGAACCGGCATAAAACTGTAGGTCCCTTCCACCCGCGTACAAAAATTCACACGCACAACACGGGTGGTTGCGGGAAGCTAGGCCTTAGTCTCGCGCAAGCGGGCTGTCGTGCCAATAAATTATTAAATGATTATTATTATTATTACTTAAAATGATAAAATAAATATAAAATAAGTTAATAACACAGTACAACAATTTTGCGATTTTCAAAAAACCCGCGGAGTTTCTCAACTGTTATGTAATGTAAACGAATATGTAATTATTTTTTTCGGGTCACCTCTAGTTTGGGTTTTACAGGGTCTTGAAGTTACAGGCTACACCCCAACTAAAAAAATTAATTTAAATGGTTGAACTTATCCTAGTCTAACAATATTGGTATCAAAAGAAAGGGAATTATATCTCCAACTCAAATCAAATAATTTTTTTGTAATTATCCTGGCGGAAGGATATAAAAATGTCCTTTTAAGAATGTATCCTTTATTATCCTGGAAGTTTTTCTGCCAAAAAATTTGAGAAAAATATATTACAAAACCCTTACCATGCACCAACACATTGTGAAATTTCATGTTGATCAGTCCATTGGTTCGGCTGAAAAAAATTTTTGAAATTTATTTCTACTCAAAAACTTAAATCATTCCAAAATTTTTCACAGTGCAAACAATTTCAACTCTTCACAAAAACCCGCCCAGTTTCTGAACTGTTCCTTATAATCCCGGAGCTGCTGATCACGAATATGTAATTTTTTTTTTTGGGTCACCTCTAGTTTGGTTTTTACAAGGCCTTGAAGTTGCCAACAACACCCACCTTGAAAACGAATTTCAATTGTTGAACTCATCTTAGTCCAACAATATTAGTATCAAATTAAGGAGAATCAAGTCTTTAGCCCAAATCCATGTCAATGTCAATATTACGTTATATTTTGTACAATTTTTGAACTAGAAAACATTACAACAGTCGTGTTTATTTAATATAATACAAGGACAAGTAATTGGTACTAAACTTATTTGGTAAGCGAGGAATTCCATCAGGAAATGCTTCAAATGGAAACTAGATATAAGGAAAAGAGTTTACATGCCATGGTTGCAGAATACTGCTGGAGTGTGAAGCAAGATGACTTGAAAGATGAATACAGCCGTTGTGTCAAAAGGACGAAATAATTAAACTACTTTCTTGCTTTTCACACAACGGTCCTATCCGATCCTTCACACTCCAGAACTTTTCCCTTATATCTCGTTTTCATTTGGAGCATCTTCTTGTGGAATCCTGCTAGGTTGATCAGATAATTCTTCCATATTTAAAGGGAAAACCTAGACATGATTATGGAACATATGAATTTTCAACTAAGTGAGTGCGTTAAAATCTGTGAATGCATTCTTTGTACTAATTCTTTATAGTCTTTTGATTTGTGGCTGCCTATGAAATTTGTTTAACCATCTTTGATTCCTGAGAAAACCACATATACAAAGACGGCAGCACACTTGAAACAGATGACTGCGGCTGGGCATTCGTCGTTCTTTTCTCTGAAAAACGCTGGAAGATGCACATGTTCACAAACACATGCTTGCACAGTGTACCAAGCTGAAGCTTACGCCATCGACTCAGCTTTGTCATGGGCTTCAAGTCAATTTTAAAATTTAATATACTGTTAGCTTACCAAATAAGTTTAGTACCAATTACTTGTCCTTGTATTATATTAAATAAACACGGCTGTTGTAATGTTTTCTAGTTCAAAAATTGTACAAAATATAACGTAATATTGACATTGACATGGATTTGGGCTAAAGACTTGATTCTCCTTAATTTGATACTAATATTGTTGGACTAAGATGAGTTCAACAATTGAAATTCGTTTTCAAGGTGGGTGTTGTTGGCAACTTCAAGGCCTTGTAAAAACCAAACTAGAGGTGATCCAAAAAAACAAATTACATATTCGTGATCAGCGGTACCGGAATTATAAGGAGCAGTTCAGAAACTGGGCGGGTTTTGTGAAGAGCTGAAATTCTTTGCACTGTGAAAAATTTTGGAATAATTTAAGTTTTTGAGTTGAAATAAACTTCAACAATTTTTTTCAGCCGAACCAATGGACTGATCAACATGAAATTTCACAATGTGTTGGTGCATGGTAAGGGTTTTGTAATATATTTTTCTCAAATTTTTTGGCAGAAAAACTTCCAGGATAATAAAGGATACATTCTTAAAAGGACATTTTTATATCCTTCCGCCAGGATAATCACAAAAAAATTATTTGATTTGAGTTGGAGATATAATTCCCTTTCTTTTGATACCAATATTGTTAGACTAGGATAAGTTCAACCATTTAAATTAATTTTTTTAGTTGGGGTGTAGCCTGTAACTTCAAGACCCTGTAAAACCCAAACTAGAGGTGACCCGAAAAAAATAATTACATATTCGTGATCAGCGACTCCGAAAATATAAGGAACAGTTGAGAAACTCCGCGGGTTTTTTTTACTGTTGTACTGTGTAATTAAAGTTCGAGGAAAAAATTCTTTTTTATTTATTATTATTCCTTAATTTATTATGAATCCTTTTTTATTATTTTTTATTAATTTAATATACCATAATGTTTCTCTTCTTATAACTTTAAACTTAAAATAACTTTAAAACATGCATATTAAATATCTAAAGATGTATATTGTTACGAATACTTGTTCTAGTGGGCTAGTATGTATCACTGGATTGTGCAATTTGAAGATAAAACAACTTTAATTATCCGAACGCAGTCAATGAAACCCAACAATCACTTTATTTCACCAATTTCACACTTTACTGACTTTACACTTAATTATTTGCTTAATTACTCCGTGTGGCACCTTCACTAGTCAAAATCAGACTGACTGACTGCACCGCACCCGGCTGCCTTTTATACCTGTCCGGCCATCGCGCAGATCGTTCTCGCACATTCCAGAGTGGACTAAAGGTTTCCATGATGATCGCGACCATGATTGCCAGGTTGGACTAAAAGTTGCCATCATTGCCAGGTTGGACTAAAAGTGGCCATCATTGCCAGGTTGGCCTAAAGTGTCCCTTATTATCGCGGCCGTCGTTGCCAGATTGAATTATAGCACGGCGCGTAGCGACAGGGTTGCTTTGCACAGCGACAGACTGTCCTATCGTTACACTGCCCACCACTTAGACTTGCTCGTCCCGAACAAGTGCCGAGGTTCCGCTGTGATAAGACGCCAGGCGCTCCAAATGCACTACCTTCAGCTTAGCGCCTTTATTGCTGCAACGTTGAATCCTGTATACCACTTCGTTTATCCTAGTCACGACTTCGTAAGGTCTTTCCCATGACGCTTGAAGTTTCGGAGACAAACCTTTCCTCCGCTGCGGGTTGTAAAGCATTACCAGATTGCCTTCTTGGAACACTGCTGAGTTGGCCCGTAGATCATATCTGGCTTTCGCCTTATCGCTGACCAGTTTGGTGCGGCTCCTTATAAACTGGTGAATTTCCTCCAGTTCCGCCCGCTTATTGACCACGTAGTCCGTCTTAGCGCCTCCCGTCGTGCTGACTACCCCGAACTTCAAATCAGCGGGTAACCGCAACTCTGTACCGAACACTGTTCGGGCTGGAGTGAGTGATCTCGTGTCGTGTGGGGCTGACCTATACGCCATCAGGAACAGGGGGATAGGCGTGTCCCAATCCTTTTGATTCCTGCGTACCACTTTCCGCAGGTATTCTTCCAGTGTCCGGTTAAAGCGTTCCACCATGCCGTCGGACTGTGGGTGCAAAGGAGTGGTACGCGTTTCCTTTATCCCCAGCAGCTCACACACTTCCTTGAATACCGCAGACTCGAAATTCCGGCCTTGATCTGAGTGCAACTCCAACGGAACTCTGAACCTGGCTACCCAGTTGTTTACCAGCTTTTCCGAGATCGTAGTGGCCTCCTGGTTAGGAATAGGGTACACTTCGGGCCATTTGCTTCAACCATTACCACCAGCACATATTTGTTGCCTTGAGTGCTAGTTGGGAATGGGCCGGCGACGTCCATAGCAATCCGCTCGAAGGGCGCTCAAACGTTGTACTGCTGCATGCGGCCCCGAGATTTTCTTGTCGGCCCTTTCGCGGCTGAACATCGGTCGCAGCTCTTAATCCACTCGGCTACAGACTCCTGACATCCTACCCAGTAGAATCGTCTTTTTATTTTGGCGACGGTTTCGGTGATGCCCAGGTGCCCTCCACTGGAGTCGTTATGGTATGCCTTGATGACCTCGTTGATTCTGCATTTCGGCACTACCATTAGGGAGGTGCTGGTCCGACCATCCGCGCTCTCCCATTCGCGGTACAGGCATCCTTCCTTCAGCCGCAGACTTTTCCACTGTGCCCAGTAAGCCTTAGCGATCGGGCTTTCACCGGCCACCTCCTGCCAGTCTGGACGTACGCCTTGCTCCTTGCTTTCAACGATTTTTGCAAGATCCGCATCCTCACTCTGTTCTTTTCGTAGCCTCTCCGCAGACCACTCTTCCTCCGGCATAACCCTTACCAACCGGACGTCCACTATCTGTTCTTTGCTTTCGGCTCGCGAGCACTGCCTGCATTCGACTTTGCACGGACGGCGTGACAAAGCATCGGCATTTCCATGGCTACTGCCCTTGCGATGCTCTATTGTGTAGTCGTAGCTCTGCAGTCGCTCGATCCACCGCGCCAATTGCCCTTCAGGATCCTTAAAGTTCAGGAGCCATCTCAATGCCGCATGATCTGTGCGCAGGCGAAACCTTTGGCCATACAGATATTTGTGGAAGAGTTTTACGCAGTCCAATACCGCCAGCAGTTCTCTCCGTGTCACATAGTAGTTGCGTTCCGGTTTCGATAGAACCCTACTGTAGTACGCTATCACTTGTTCCTGGCCGTCTATTATCTGTGATAGCACACCGTCAATACTATTCCCGCTTGCATCTGTATCCAGCACAAACATCTCCCCAGGCACGGGGAAGGCCAGTTTTTCCTTCAGACGTGCAAAAGCCTGTTCCTACTCCTCGTTCCACTCGAAAGCTTGGCTCTTTTTCGTCAGTTTGTGCAAGCTGCTGGCTATGTTCGCGAATCCCGGAACAAATCGGCGGTAGTATGTGCACAGGCCCAGGAAACTGCGGAGTTCGTGTAGATTGTGTGGCCGGGGCCACTCCTTCACCGCCGTGATTTTTCCTTCATCCGTATGTACTCCGCGGGCGGAAACCGTATGATCCAGATATTTGACCTCCTTTTGGAACAGCGAGCACTTCTTTGGGTTGAGTTTAAGCCCGGCTTCTCGTATCCGCTCGATTATCTCCTTTAGCTTTCCCAGGTGGTCGTCGAAGTTTTTACCCATCACGATTATGTCGTCGAGGTACACCACACACGTCCGCTAATGCAACCCTTTCAGCACGCGTTCCATTAGCTGCTCGAATGTTGCTGGTGCGTTGCAGAGTCCAAACGGCCACAAACCATCGCCAACACTGAAAGCCGTTTTCTCCTTGTCCTTGTCTGCAAGCTCTACCTGCCAATAGCCGCTGCGTAAGTCGAGCGTGGAGAACCACTGCGTGCCTGACAGTGTGTCCAGGGTGTCATCGATCCGAGGTAGTGGATAACTGTCCTTCTTGGTCACATCATTGAGCTTCCGATAGTCCACAAAAAACCGGGTACTGCCATCTTTTTTCTTGACTAGCACGACCGGCGAGCACCAGGGGCCCGAAGAAGGCTCTATGACCTTTTCTTTACGCATGTTCTCGATCAAATTTGTGACCTCCTCCCTCTTGGCCAGAGGCACTCGTCTTGGCGGTTGGCGAATCGGTTTTGCACTTCCGGTGTCGATGCTGTGCTTCACTATGGCTGTTCTTCCGCCTGCTTCTGCCGCAAATATTGACCCATAGTGCTGCAGGAGTGACCTCGCCTTCTTTTTCTGCTTGGCCGTCAACTCGCTGCTCCACTGGTTCTCCTGCGGTATGACGTCCATGTTAAAACCGCTCTTCTTATTACCTCCAGGCGGGCTACTCTCGCAATTGACCACTGCTACAGCTTCCTTACACTCGCCAATTACCTCATCTTTCCCGACATATCTGGGTGCATTCAGGGGGTTCAGTATTCTGACTGGTATTCTGCCATTCTTAGGTTCCACTAATGTACGTCCGATGATGATGTTGTCGTGTCCTTGTTTCGGTGCTTCTACCACCCACAGCCGACTCGTCCCATCGTCCTTGTCTACCTTTGCCCACACAAGCGCCTCAGAATTCGCTGGTATCTTCTGGTGTTGACACGATACAACCTTCATTACCGCCACGCTTCGCTCATAGCCGGTGTGCAGCGGGAATTCAACGTTGGCATATCTCAGCACATTTTCCTTCAGGTCCAGCGTAAAACCGTGCCTAATCATGAAATCCACGCCGATAATCACGTCGCCCATTATATCCGCGACGATGAACTCATTTTCCAGGCTGCTGGTGCCGATAGCAATCGTTTTCGTAACTTTTCCTCTTAACGGCGCGCGCTCGCCAGTCCCAGTCCGCAGCAGTATGCCATGCAACGGTTCCCAGTTCTTCAGCAGCTTCCTTTTTATGATCGAATATGACGCTCCAGTATTCAGTGTCACCACGAACAACTTTCCATGGGTTGTCGTTTCAGCTGTGTGACAAGGACGGTGGGGCGGCAGATTGTGGGGATCAGTTCACGCCCCTTTGGGCTGGCCCGTTTTAGTTTAACGACTCGCCGTCCTCAGCCCTGCGCTTGCTGGCTGGGCCTCGATTGTCAGTATTCCTCGCTTCAGGCGATTGCGATCGAGAACGGGAACGCCTCTTCCGTTGGCGGCAGTCTCGTGATATGTGGCCCTGCTTGCCACATACCCAGCAAACAACTTTAGTGGAGACCACCCGTGGCCTGTCCGGTATCTCAGAGCTCATGGCCTGGATCGAAATGTCGTTGTCCGCCTGAATCTGGCGTATCCTTGCAGGTGCATACCGAGTGCTCCCAATCCATGCCGCTTCATACGTGATCGCGCTAGTCACCATCTCCTTAAATGTCGGCTTGCTCATCATCAACGCACTGTGACGTGTTTCTGGATCATGAAGACCTTCAATAAACGACTCAATCTTCATCCTCTCGAGATCATCAGCACCAAATTTTGGGTAGCACAACTGTACGAGCCGCTCAAGGTTAGGTTAGGTAGGGAAGGGTGTGTGCGTCCCAAGGGCAGCACTTCCACTCGGAGGCCAAAATGACCCATTGTGAATCCCTTCATGGAAGATTCTGGAGCTAACCAGTGGCTCTCAGTTCGGGGCAAACCAATTCGACCTCTTGATGAAGGAGAGTAGATCCGATATTTCAACTACTGCTGCGCAGGCCAAGTCCACCAGGAACCTTGACCCCAAGGTACGGAGTCGGCGTTCCTGCAGAGCAGGGCAGTGGCACGAGCCGCTCAATGTCTGCTGCATATGTCTGCAGCGCCTCGTTGGCTCTTTGCTTGCGGTTCTTCAGCTCACAGCAGTATAGCGCATGGTTGTGCTCGTCGCTATACTTTCATGATGATGCTCTCATGATGGCACCTTAATCAATTCTTAATCATTCTGGAACTGATTTGATCACCTCGGCCGCAGGACCTTTCAGCGCCAGTGCCAACCTCCGACCTTTCCTGATATCTATCCACTGATTTTCCAGAGCAGCCAAGTCGAATTGCAATTGAAATGTATCGAACGGCCCAGCGCCATCATAAGTAGGCACTTGTTCTGGCAGCAAAACCGTCCTGGACCGGTGGCAAACATTCTTGTGGCTGTACCTCTCGAAGCCGTTCGTCTATCTTTCTGTGAATCGAATCTTCCAGACTGTCAACTCGTTTGTGCAAGGACTCATCCAGGTTGTCAACTCGTCTGTTCAGGGATTCACCCATTTCGTCAAATCGTTTGTCCCAATTGTCCATTCGCGTCTCGAGATGCTCAACTTTCACGTTCAGCCTATTGGAAATTTCCTCCACCTTCTGCTCTATGCGCGCAGAATTTTCCGCCATTTCTCGATTTGCAGTCTCGACTTTTGCCGAAATTTCGAGATTCGTATTTTCCAGCTTCGCTGACATTTCTCGATTTGCAGTCTCGACTTTTGCCGAAATTTCGAAATTCGTAGTTTCCAGCTTCGCTGCCATTTCTCGATTCGTAGTTTCGAGCTTCGCTGCCATTTCTCGATTCGCCGTTTCCATTTGCGCCGACATGCCTTTGAGTGCAGCCATTAGTTGGCTCATGTCCAACGCTTGTATTGGCGCAGCCGCTGCAGCTGTACTCTGTAGCGAAGCAGCACCCGCAGGCGACTCCTTCACCTTGGCCGACGCCTCTAGTTCTTGCACTCCGAACTCGTGCACAGTCCAATCGACGCCTCGTGCCGCACATGCTTCTCACAAGCGCAACTGCAATTCCACCTTTCCGCCAGCAGTCAGCAAATTCCAGGCAGCAGCTCCTTCTTCAGCTGGTCCACCTTCAGCAGCTCGAGTTTAACCGTGTCCGTGCTTTTATAATTTTATTTATTTTCAATTTTCCACAATCCCACTTCTGACACCAAATGTTACGAATGCTAGTTCTAGTGGGCTAGTACGTATCACTGGATTGTGCAATTTGAAGATAAAACAACTTTAATTATCTAAACGCAGTCAATGAAACCCAACAATCACTTTATTTCACCAATTTCACACTTTACTGTCTTTACACTTAATTATTTGCTTAATTACTCCGTGTGGCACCTTTACTAGTCAAAATCAGACTGACTGACTGCGCCGCACCCGGCTGCCTTTTATACCTGTCCGGCCATCGCGCAGATCGTTCTCGCACATTCCAGAGTGGACTAAAGGTTTCCATGATGATCGCGACCATCATTGCCAGGTTGGACTAAAAGTTGCCATCATTGCCAGGTTGGACTAAAAGTTTCCATCATTGCCAGGTTGGCCTAAAAGTTTCCCTTATTATCGCGGCCGTCGTTGCCAGATTGAATCATAGCACGGCGCGTAGCGACAGGGTTGCTTTGCACAGCGACAGACTGTCTTATCGTTACAATATGAACTTCCTTCTCACTTTCTTGTACATTCTTAAGTACTTACTTAAGTACTATTAAATAAAAAACTAAAATGTGCTAAGCATATGTATATAGTCCAATCTCAACTAGGTTTACTCCACTTTTCTCCTTTTTCCCCCTTCAGTTAGTTTTTTGCCTCACTTCTTGTCGTAGTTATTTAATTATTATTATAAAAATATGAGTTTTGTAGTCATTTAAAACATCTGATGCAATCTAATACGTAATTCCAATAAGGACTGTAAATGACGACACCAACAAGTTTTCTAAAACTCCAATTTATTTGAATTCAATGTGCTGCTATGTTACACCGGAGGCGAACAAAACCAGTCGGTATTCGATGCAATAACCATTTCATGGTTTGATCGAGTAAAATTGCACTTTAATCCTTTCGCTACAGGTTTTTACTGGGGAAAGTTAAAATCTTAAATTTTACGTTTTAGGCTTCTATGTGGTTATATTAGCAACATTCCATACGAAATTTTTGTATTTTTATACTCGGACCCTCTATTTTAGAGTGAGAGCAACCACATCGTTGTGGCTGTAATAACTACTTAAACATAAAACTTTTTACGCATAACGAAAATTTGAATATTTCGTCATTTATTTCAGCCAAAATTTAAAAAAAAGTATCTTAATTGAAAGAAAACATCAAATTAAAAAGTTATCTAAAAGGTTCTGCTTCTTCTTCCTTTACTATGTCAAGATATACCATTAAAAAACGTGTATACTTCTCTTCTTTAAACTTTAATAATCAGTTTATTAATTTCGTATTTTTCCTAAAATTTCAAACTAAGGTTCAACAAAAAATGTATTCTCGAAACCACAGAGGGTTCAGACGTCCACAAAGTAGCAATGTACCATATTGCAACAAAATAGCGAAAGGGTTAAGCAACTTTGGATCAAACCACAGGCGTGCAAGTAATCAACATGTATATAAAAGTAAAAATAAATAATCACGCAAACTTCATTCTTCGAAAAACGAATAACTCCTCGCGTAAAATGTATCTTACAGAAAAAAAATTCATGGTTAAACTTATTTTTGAATAAGAGAAAAGTGAAACTCAACAAATAACTGTAACTGAAAATTGATCTCAATACATAATCCGTGTTAAAATAATTAAAAAACGTAAATTGTTCTCCCTGGTAATATGTAGCGTATAATGCTGCATCTATTGATTACTATTTGTAAATAATTGTATAAAATATTGTGACGATAAGACAGTCTGTCGCTGTGCAAAGCAACCCTGTCGCTACGCGCCGTGCTATAATTAAATCTGGCAACGACGGCCGCGATAATAAGGGAAACTTTTAGGCCAACCTGGCGATGATGGAAACTTTTAGGCCAACGTGGCAATGATGGCAACTTTAAGTCCAACCTGGCAATGATGGAAACTTTTAGTCCAACCTGGCAATGATGGCCGCGATCATCATGGAAACCTTTAGTCCACTCCGGAATGTGCGAGAACGATCTGTGCGATGGCCGGACAGGTATAAAAAGCAGCCGGGTGCGGCGCAGCGAGTCAGTCTGATTTTGACTAGTGAAGGTGCCACACGGAGTAATCAAGCAAATAATTAAGTGTAGAGACAGTGAAGTGTGAATCTGTGAAATAAAGTGATAGTTGGTTTTTGTTGACTGCGTTTGGATACCTAAAGTTGTTTTATTTTCAAATTGCATAATCCAGTGATACGTAACAGCCCACTAGAACTAGTAATCGTAACATTTGGTGTCAGAAGTGGGATTGTGGAAAATTGAAAATAAATAAAATTATAAAAGCACGGACACGGTTAAACTCGAGCTGCTGAAGGTGGACCAGCTGAAGAAGGAGCTGCTGCCTGGAATTTGCCGACTGCTGGCGGAAAAGTGGAGTTGCAGCTGCGCTTGCGAGAGGCGTGTGAATCACGAGGCATCGATTGGGCTGCACACGAGTTCGGAACGCAGGAGCAAGAGGCGTCGGCCAAAGTGGAGGAATCGCCTGCGGGTGCTGCGTCGATCCAAAGTACGGCTGCACCGGCTGGACCATTACAAGCATTAGACATGAGCCAGCTAATGATTGCAATAAAAGGCATGTTCGAGACTTCCAATCGTGAAAATCGTGAAATGTCGGCGCAGATGGCAGCGAAAATGGAAACTGCGAATCAAGAGATGGCAGCGAAGCTGGAAACTACGAATCTCGAAATTTCGGCAAAAGTTGAGACTGCAAATCGAGAAATGTCAGCGAAGCTGGAAAATACGAATCTCGAAATTTCGGCAAAAGTCGAGACTGCAAATCGATAAATGGCGGAAAATTCTGCGCGCATAGAGCAGAAGGTGGAGGAAATTTCCAATAGGCTGAATGTGAAAGGTGAGCATCTCGAGACGATAATAGACAATTGGGACAAACGAGTTGACGAAATCGGTGAATCCCTGAACAGACGAGATGACAACCTGGATGGGTCCTTGAACAAACGAGTTGACAGTCTGGAAGATTCGATTCACAGAAAGATAGACGAACGGCTTCGAGAGGTACAGCCACAAGATGGTGCTACGGCGTTCGACACATTTAAATTGCAATTCGACTTGGCTGCTTTCGAAAATCAGTGGACAGATATCAGGAAAGGTCGGAGGTTGGCACTGGCGCTGAAAGGTCCTGCGGCTGAGGTAATCAAATCAGTTCCAGAATGTTTATGAAGTGATTAAGGTGCCATCATGAGAGCGTTGGCAGCGAAGTATAGCGACGAGCACAACCATGCGCTATACTGCTGTGAGCTGAAGAACCGCAAGCAAAGAGAAACGGTGACCAGCGCGATGACATATGAAGCGGCATGGATTGGGAGCACTCGGTATGCACCTGCAAGGATACGCCAGATTCAGGCGGACAACGACATTTCGATCCAGGCAATAAGCTCTGAGATACCGGACAGGCCACGGGTGGTCTCCACTAAAGTTGTTTGCTGGATATGTGGCAAGCAGGGCCACATATCACGAGACTGCCGCCAACAAAAAAGGCGTTCCCGTTCTCGATCGCAATCGCCTGAAGCGAGGAATACTGACAATCGAGGTCCAGCCAACAAGCGCAGGGCTGAGGACGGCGAGTCGTTAAACTAAAACGGGCCAGCCCAAAGGGGCGTGAACTGATCCCCACAATCTGCCGCCCCACCCTCCTGAAACGACAGCCCAGCAGCTTGACAATTGAAGGAAGGATGGATGGAAAGTTGTTCGTGTTGACACTGGATACTGGAGCGTCATATTCGATCATAAAAAGGAAGCTGCTGAAGAACTGGGAACCGCTGCATGGCATACAGCTTCGGACTGGGACTGGCGAGCGCGCGCCGGTAAGAGGAAAAGTTACGAAAACGATTGCTATCGGCACCAGCAGCCTGGAAAATGAGTTCATCGTCGCGGATATAATGGACGACGTGATTATCGGCGTGGATTTCATGATTAGGCTGAGGTGCTGAGGTATGCCAACGTTGAATTCCCGCTGCACACCGGCTATGAGCGAAGCGTGGCGGTAAGGAAGGTTGTATCGTGTCAACACAGGAGGATACCAGCGGATTCTGAGGCGATTGTGTGGGCAAAGGTGGACGAGGACGATGGGACGAGTCGGCTGTGGGTGGTAGAAGCACCGAAACAAGGACACGACAACATCATCATCGGACGTACATTAGTGGAACCTAAGAATGGCAGAATACCAGTCAGAATACTGAACCCCCTGAATGCACCTAGATATGTCGGGAAAGATGAGGTAATTGGCGAGTGTAAGGAAGCTGTAGCAGTGGTCAATTGCGAGAGTAGCCCACCTGGAGGTAATGAGAAGAGCAGTTTTAAGGGGTTATATAAGTTAAGATGGTCGGAACTATGTACCGATTATACGAGTTATAATAAAAACACAAATTTTATTGAAGCGCTTAGCGCTGTTTATTGATTGAAGTTTGAAAATCGACTAACTCTAAGTTTCTTAAGCTACCCTGATCTTGGCACTGGCTGCGCTGCTCGGTGAAGCATAGGAGTGCTTCTGTTGTTGCTGCGAGAATGTGAGTGCTGTTGTTGTTGTTGTTACTGCGAGAATGTGAGTGCTGTTGTTGCTGTTGTTACTGCAGTTCGCTGGTGTCGTAATGCGAGATACCGTTGCAGCTGGGGTACGGGCTGAAGCTCGTGTGGGAGAAAGATAATTTCGGTTTAGTCACGTACGGTGTCTTGTTACGAGACTACCGCAGCTGGTGCAGCTGGGACAAAGCTTAGATATGCTGAGTTGCTGTCTGTCCAATGGTGTCCGAGGAGTCGTGTGTTAACTGCCCCCCTCGTAAGTTGAGGCCGTCCTCGGCCGCTTTGGTGAATACCGCGATCAGATTGTCTTCTTTGCATGCGGCTGTTTTGTTTCTAATTTTTCTCCATTTCTTAAATAAGAAAGCAATGCCTGCTTTGCCCAGTATGACCAACCATATCGATACTCCTTGCGTAGAGCGTGTCTTGATGACCTTGTGCAATTCGTTGATGTGCTCAATGTTTTTCAAGTTGACCTTATGTAGATACGGCAGGCTGAGAATTTCTAGGTGGTCTGACAAGTTAACGAATTGTGTTGACGGGACCCCAGGTTGTAGTGCTGTTGTTTTCATCTTGTTTATGAAAATAGAACCATTTATGTGGACTTCTCGTTCAAAGGTTATCAGGAAGGTACCGTTTAGTGTGATAGGATTGGAGTAGTCTAACTCCCGAACCTTGACGGTTTGATTGTTTACGATAACGAGCCCACTACCCACTTCGACAAGTGGGTGAAGCTGGTTGAATATTGTTTTACACGTTGCCGTATGATTGTTAAATAGTTGTTGAACGCATATGGCGTCTGTTTTGATTTCACAGAAGGTTGCCGTTGACGCTGCCGTGCAATTAGTAACAGGAATCGCTGAGTCCCCGCAGTCCGCGACCACGTTGGTCTCTAGGAAGATTGCTTTCTCGCCATGTGCCACCGGGAACACCCTAACTAAATTACATACTTCCTTAATTCTAGGAAATTTTATTATGAAGTAAATTAAATCGGTATTTTGTAAAATTTTCACTTTTGAATTGCTTACAATATCGCTTCTGCTAACATTACATTTAGTAGTTAAAATTTTTGAAATCTCTCTATCATCTAGGATAACCGGGTTAACTACATTTAATTTCGCCAAAATTATGGAATAGATTATATTGTCCAGGTCCGTTATAACTGTTCTGCTTCTAGCTATCAGTAATTCAAACAAATGCCCTGTGTCATTGTCTGTTTTCTTTGTGGTCCTTAGAATTTTGTTAACTGTTGCGGTAAGGTCATTTATTTGCTTCTGAATCCGCGTATTTATAGAAAACTGGCGTTCATTGGAATCAATAAGCGCCTGTTGTTTATTCCTTACTTCGTTAAAGTCATCGAAATCTGGCGTTCCAGCAATGTATTTTAGTGCGGTGCCTAGAACGTTTATACTTCGAGCGTGCCTGTGGTGGATTTGTAGGGTATCAATTAGTCGTAGGATATGGTCAACGTCGGATTGTAGGGTCTGCCTCATATGGGTTTGCGGAAACACGCCAAGTATGTCAATTGTCTCCTCCACGACAGTATGGTAAGTTGTTAAATTTGTGCGGTGTGTAACATAGTCATATTTCTCCCAAATAGCAGCTTTCCCGTCCTTGATGGGTATGTAATTTGCTTTGGAGAAATCTGTAATTTTGCTGTGTGACCCCTGAGCGCTCGCGAGGATTAAAAGTCTGGAAGATGAGAACAAAAGGAACTTACTACCTCAGATTACTCTTATGAACTTGCCGGTTATCTATAATAACGGTAGACCCCAGATCCTTTTGAACCGTCTTTTCTACAAAAACTTTGGAATTAACGAATATTATCTTTATGAATGTTTTTTCCATCTATTCTAACTGTTGTTCCTAAATCCTCCTGAACTACTCTTTTTACATAGATATTTGACAACTTATTCCCTAACCTTTTATTAACCTTAATGTAGACAATATCTCCTGTATTATATGTTTTATATTTTGTGTTCGTATTGTGGTATGCTAGGTCGTCCGTCTGTTTCCTTCTTAGTTTTTCCTCGATTTCTTTGTTCCATATTCCGTTTCCATATATTATTTCTATAGGTTTATAGTCAGTTACGGAATGTATCGAATTATTATATTTAATCGTTGCCGACAAGATTACCTCCGCTACATCACTTAAGTTTCCTTCGCTTTTAATACATCTACCTATCTCGGTCAGTGTACTATGAAACCGTTCTATCTGACCGTTAGACTTGCTGTGATAAGGTGCAACTGCATACTGTTGTATGTTATGGTTATTTTCGAGATAGCTTCTTATCGTTTCGGATTTTAGTGACGGTTCGTTATCACATACTACAATTTTCGTGTTGGGGAAGATGTTTAGTATTTCCATTATACCTATTTTTAAATCAGGGATTGTACGTGTTTCTAATTTTTTTACAATTGCAAACTTCGAAAACTTATCAATACACGTTAAAAAAAATATTCTGGCCGTTGAATAGATATCGATATGTAAAATTTCCCCTGGGTACGTCGGAATTGGGGTTTCTTCAATTATATGGTGTTCCGGTTTCCTGTTGTATTTAGATACAATGCACGTTTTGCATGACTTAATTAATTCTGTTAACCTTTTTCGTATATTTGGGAAGAAATAATCCCTAGTTATTTGTTTATAATTTTCTTTTGCGTTCCTATGTGCCCTGTTATGTTCGTTAATTAAAATCTCCTCCTGATCATTTCTGTTTGTTACGTCAATTGCAACTTTACGCGTATACGCAAATCTAACGCCCTGGAAGTTCCTTAGTAGTATTTGTTGTACTTGACCAAGATGTTCTTCCTCGCAATGAACTGCGTTAACTACGTTTGGATTTATCGTTTCCTTTAATAGTTGTATAAGATTCTGTTCGTCTGTGTAATGTAACTCGTGGCGAATATATTTCTGAAATATAATTTTTGTTTTCTTCTTTTCGTTATCACCTTTGTAAATTAGTAACTGGTTTTTAAAGCTATTTAAGCTTGTTTGTACTATTTGTATAGTATCCGTCAAAGATATTTCGGAATGTGAACCGGATTCGGATAGATGATTCAGAGTCTGTCTAGATAAAGCATCTGCTACCACGTTTAAGTTACCTGGTTTATAATAAAATTTTGGAGCAAATTCTTCTATAAACGCCCTCCAACGCTTGATTTTAGCGTTGGGGTTTTTATCTGATATCGAGTATGTGAGCGGTTGGTGGTCAGTGAATATATTCAATCCCCTACAACCATAGAGATAGTTCCTTAAATTCTTGATGGCCCAAACTATAGCCAATAATTCCTTCTCGTTAACTGCGTAGTTGGATTCTGTCTTGGAGAGTGTTCTTGAGATAAACGTGATTGGTCGGCCGTTCTGTGACAGGACTGCGCCAATGGCTTGTGACGATGCGTCCGTTGTTAAGTCAAATGGTTTGTTAAAGTCTGGGTACAAAAGAATAACGTCCTCTGAAGTTAAAATTTGCTTTAGTTTTTCGAATGCCCTTAGTCCTTCTTGGTCGAGCTTTATTTTCACTTTCTGTGACTGATTTGCACCAATGTTCCCATTTTCGCCCCTTAAGAATTTTGTGAGAGGTTTTGTTATGTCCGCGTACCCCTTAATAAATCTTCTATAATATCCCGATAGCCCCAAAAATGCTCGGAGACTTCGAACGGTTTTAGGCTCTTCGTAATCAAGGATAGCCTTTACCTTGTCAGGTGCGGTTTTTAACCCTTCCTTAGATACCACGAATCCCAAAAATTCTACCTCTTCCCTGAAAAACGTTGACTTTTCTAGGTTCACCTTCATGTTCGCGTTGTTCAACAACATCAGAATTTCTTCGATGTGTTTTAAGTGGTCACACTCATTTTCCGAAAAAATTATGATATCATCTACGTATACGTGCCATGTTTTCCCTATCTTTGTCCTTAGTACGTCATCAATCGTTCTTTGAAAGATACTTGGCGCGTTTTTGAGGCCAAATGGCATACGGCAAAATTCGTATTTTCCGTTATTTATGTTAAAAGCAGTCTTCTCCCTGTCTTTTTCATTAAGCAGTATTTGGTGAAATCCTGCTTTTAGGTATAAAGTTGTGAAATATGTTGCCTTACCTAAATTGGAGAGGATTACCGAAGTGTCCGGAATAGGATATTTGTCATTCACAGTAATGCTATTTAACTTCCTGAAATCGATAACTAAACGTTTCTTTTTTTGCCCATTCTCCTCAATGCCTTTTTTATCTACCACCCAGACTGGGTTATTGTAAGCTGATTTAGAAGGCTGTATTATTCCGTCCTCTAATACGTTTTTAATCTCTTTATTAAGGCAGGTTCTCACCTTGTGGGAAAAAAAACAACGATTTTTTTAAATATATGTTTCAAAAATGTGCTCCAGAAATTTCAGATCAAAATCTGAAAAATTACAAAAGTTACAGGCCGTTACATAGAGCAGTGTCGACCACCGGCCAAGCGCGCTTTAAACTTTAAACGCGTTTTTCTCAGAACCACATTTTCGGACCTTACGGAAGTGATTGAAGGCGCTGGAATGAACCAATCGTCACCAGGGTTTTTTCTAACAAACGAACCACGATCAGCCAAAAATATTGAAAATTGTTTATTTAAAAAAATAATTTTTGAACAAAAAAATGCGACAATCGTAATTTTTTTTTTTCAAAACCTCATAACTTTTGTAATTTTAATTTTTTTTCATGATCTTGGTTCATTCAATAGATAATACGGTACACATTAAGAATGTGTTCGATTTTTGTGTTTCAGATCACGGGTTTTGACGGAATCACTTCCGGTAGCGGGACACCTCCTCGCCGACATGCCGCCACTGACGGACGACCCCTCCCCCCCTTTTTTGATTCATTCAATTTGAAAAATTGTATTCTCTAAATAAATGTGTGTTCATATCCAGAAACAATTTTCAGCGTTGTATCTTTAACCGTTTTCTCAAAAAAAATTCCTGAAAAAAGTGCACTTTTTCGGATCCACAAGGTGAGAACCTGCCTTAACGAATTCGCTAACCACCATTGGATAGGGGTAGCTTTTGCTGTAAACTGGGTCGTTTGTTGTAGTATTTATAGTTGCTACTACGTTTGTATTGTATGTTAATTTAACGTCCGGATTTGCAAAGACATTTTTAGCACCATTTATGATTTCATAAAACTGCGCCTTTACATATGAAGGTAAGCTGTGCTCTAACTCTAACTGATTAACCTCGGTACAACTTTTAAATTTAAGTGGTTCTATGCCACTCTTAAATATGAATAATTCATTTCCTGCGTCGATAATTCCTTCTATCTGCTTAATAAAATCATACCCTATTATGCCATCGAATGATCTAAGGAGTACGTCGTTAAAAATTGTGACATCGAAAAATTAAAACATCTCAGTAACCACTAGTCCAATTTTTGAAAAGTTTGGTTTTTTTTAACATGTCTTTCATGTAGATTTTAGTATTTATTTGAAAAATATTATAATACATTTTTAAGGGTAAAATTTCTAACTTTTTATGGAATACCCCTCATGAGGGCTTTCATTGTTTCTTCGTTAATTTTCTGGGTAGCAGCACACCACTTACGTCGGAAATCGGTGACGTCCGTGGACACTTGCTTTGTTGTCTTTAATGTTTTTTTAACCAGCGCCCAATATCTTTCGATAGGCCGTAGCTCGAGACAGTTAGGTGGATTAGCTTCCCGCGGAACAAAAACCACATTATTGTTTTAGTATCGCTGAAGAGCAGCTTTGCTATAGTGACACGATGCCAAATCCGGCCAAAACAAACTAGGGACTTCATGTTGCTTTAGGAAGGGCAGAAGTCTTTTTTGCAAACACTCTTTTATGTATATGTCGGCGTTTATAGTGCCTGTGATGACAAAGGTGCTGCTACGTTTACCACAGCTGCCAATTGCTTGCCAAATGAGGAATTTTTTGGGAAATTTTGTCTTCTTTTGGGTCCTAAAATTTTTGGGAACATTTCCTCTGCCAACGGCAACATAAAATTCTTGGCCAGGAAGTAGAGAGAAATCGGCAATGACGTAAGTTTCGTCGTCCATTATGCAGCATTTGTATTTTCGTACGAAATTTTTCAATAAATGTTTGGCACGCGCTTTAGCCTCAATATTTTTGTTTGTGTTTCGGTCTGGTACTTTTTCAACTTTATATGTCTTCAGACCGGCTTCTTTTTTTACCCTTTTCACAAAAAACTCCGAGCATTCCGTTACCTGGGCAATTGTACGTCCCGACGTGTTTGGGTTCTTCGCAAATAAGGACACTACTTTTTCCGCCTTTTTTTGGTTACTGGAACCTTTTGTTCTGCCGGAACTTTGTTTCCGATTAATGCTCACATTTATCTTTAACTGCTTTACCACTCTCGAAACTGTTCTTCTATCAACATTTACTATTTTTCCGATTTTTTTGTAAGTGAATTTCGGGTTTTTCAAAGAAATTGAAATTATTTTTTCACGCACTTCTTGCTCTGAAGCCATTTTATTGTTAAATATTCAATCAATGCTCGAAATGGGCATAAACTATTCAATGACAGAGTTTTCATGGCTCACTTGATCAAAAAAAGTTTGATTTGAATTTGTTTTAATGAAGTTATTAGCAAACTTGCATGTCACAATTTTTAACGACGCACTCCTTAAGTTCGGGTAATACATAAAAGTAAGAGTATTCACTGAACACATTCACCAGACATTTATGATCTATGATCAATTTACTGTTCACCGTCCTTAATGTGAATGGGTGCTCTAACTTTTTAACCCCCTTCAAGAGTCCCTTGTTCTTAATATAATTCTTAGATGTACCCGTATCGAGAAGAAACCTAAGCAGTTGACCATTTAAATACTTTTCTACATATGGGAACTGCGATCCGAGTCTAAAAAATTACACTCGTCCGATTCAATGTGGTTTATTCGTTGTTGTTTGTAGGGCACCTGTTGTGCGCTATCAGCTTGTCTTTTTTCTGTGTTGTTTTGGAAGTTTGGCCTTCGTTGGGAATATTGTTGGCTAGTAAGCTGAGGGTTCATATTACAGTTCCAATTCCTACTAGAGTTCATATTTGGTCTGTTAGTAATAAAGCGTGCAGTGCTTGGGTCAATTTCCATGGGTACCGGGCTTTGGAATCTATTTGTATTTCGATATGCATTATTGGGTGCTGCCTGGTAATGAGGGGAGTAAGCAGATTGTTTGAGTTCATAGCGATAGTTCTGGAAGGCATTAGCGAATGTACATCGGGCATTGTTCGCAACAAGTTCCTGTGCTAATGCCAATGCATTAGGTAAGTTACTTGGTTTCGAAGAGAACAAGATATCGCATAGTGGCTTTTTCAAGCCAGAAATAAATACGCGAAGTGCATCGCTCCGATATTTATCATTTAGTGAAGCTATTAACGCGCTATTCCCTTCGTGTGTCATGATTACCTTGTTCACCATTAATGTTAGTTTCTTTTCAACCTCTTCGTAAAATTTAACTACGCTTAAACGCCCCTGTCTCAATGTTGATAGCTCTTGTTCTATCAAGTGGAGCGGACGTTTGTCTGCAAAGGTGAAATCCAGTCTTGCCATTATCGCTTGAAAATTCAGCACAGTATTAAATGACGATAACGTGGCATCAGCTCGACCCGTAATTTTGTTTCGAATGATGGCAACCGCCTGGTAGTGTCTCGAACTACCTTCATAAGGTTGGAACAGGGTATAGGCAGCAAACGCCGCCTGCCGCCATGACACATACTTTGATTCGTCCTCACTGAACTCAGGTAAAGATTTCACAATTTCTAAAGATTCCTCGCAAGACGCCCCTTCATTTATAGAGATAGGTTGGTACTCTTGCACTTGAGATGGTGCTTCCAGTGCCCTAAGTCTGTCCGTCAAATTGTTAACTGCCTGCTCGAAGTGAGCCCTTACCCTCTCTGCTGCTGCTGCAGCTGCCGTCGTTACTATCGTCCTTAGTTGGTCTTCATTCATTTTACACCTTATGTTATAAAACAAAGTTTATGAAGTTAAGTTTTGTTTTTTTTTTTAAAGAAATATAATAATCTTTTAAATAAACAATTTTATTTTTTATAATTTTATTTCGTATTTTTACTTCTTTTGTTGCTCAAAGCGTCGTTAATTTTGCTTAAAATTCGACTAGTATTTTTTATCGATTTCTTTATGCCTTATCTATGATTTTTCTTCTTTCATATGTTCACTTTTTCTTCCTTTTTTGTATGTTCAACTCTTCGCTTTAATATTTTCTTTACAATTTTCAACTTGATGATTTTCCTTCAATTCACTTCCTTAATCTATTATTGACTACCTACAGCATTGTTATTCCGCTGGTATTTTTCTTCAAAATTTCCTGATGGGGTCGCTCTTTTGGCTGCATTTTCCCTCGATGGTTTTTTCTTTATAGTTGGGCCTCGTTGATTAATTTGTAATTGTTGACTGTATTGCTTCCACGGCTATTGACGATCTACGGTTTTCCTTTGCTTCTCGAACGTTTTGATTTTCACTTCAGTTTTTACACTTCTAAATTTTCCTAAACAGTGATTTTTAATTTTATTTAAATTTTCCCTTTATTTAGTTGCGTTGCGGGTGGGATCGAAATGTTGGGCGCCAGTTAAGATGGTCGGTACTATGTACCGATTATACGAGTTATAATAAAAACACAAATTTTATTGAAGCGCTTAGCGCTGTTTATTGATTGAAGTTTGAAAATCGACTAACTCTAAGTTTCTTAAGCTACCCTGATCTTGGCACTGGCTGCGCTGCTCGGTGAAGCATAGGAGTGCTTCTGTTGTTGCTGTTGTTGCTGCGAGAATGTGAGTGCTGTTGTTGTTGTTGTTACTGCGAGAATGTGAGTGCTGTTGTTGCTGTTGTTACTGCAGTTCGCTGGTGTCGTAATGCGAGATACCGTTGCAGCTGGGGTACGGGCTGAAGCTCGTGTGGGAGAAAGATAATTTCGGTTTAGTCACGTACGGTGTCTTGTTACGAGACTACCGCAGCTGGTGCAGCTGGGACAAAGCTTAGATATGCTGAGTTGCTGTCTGTCCCATGGTGTCCGAGGAGTCGTGTGTTAACTTATACCTTTTTGTGGCTCAAAAATCGAAAAAAAATTGTATGACTTATTTTTGAAGTACATACTTTTAACAATTTTTCTGCAAAATTTCATCGAGGTCGGGGCACTAGAACCTAAGATACGGCCGTTCATAGCGCGCAGTTTCCGGAACTCAAGTATTCAACTCAAATTTTAAACGTGATTTTCTCCAAATGATGTTTTTTGAAAAATGCCATCGCGGTGAGCACGATATCCCGCTAACCACTACATCGATCAATTTGAAATTTTGAGGGGTTGTTTGTACATACAATAGCTAATTCGTGAACGAAAGAATTTTTTTTTCGACAAATTCTTCTATTTTTTTTTGGCAAAAAACTCAATTTTTTTACCTTAAAAAATCGACATTTTTGGAAAAAATAGCACTGTAACTGTACAAATTTTTTTTTTGTAAAATCCTTCGTTCACGAACAAGGTAACACTATGTACTAACGTGGTTTGTTTTTTCCGCTGAGCCGTCAGCTCGATTTCATGCTCACCGTCAACCACTGCTAACAAAAGGAGTTCTGCGGCAAGGACTGTAACTTCCCCAATTTTTCGAATTTTCGCTTGAAATTTTATACAAATTCACATAAGGACATGTACTTTTATAAACTTTGTATTGCATTTGAATAAAACTATGGTAACATGCTTAAAAAAAAATTAAAACCCTGTATTTCCCTACAGAAAAAGGTTTATAACCCCTTAACATGGACGTCATAACGCAAGAGAACAGAAACAGAAGGTGAGGTCTTTCCTGCAGCACTATGGGTCAATATTTGCGGCAGAAGCAGGCGGAAGAACAGCCATAGTGAAGCACAGCATCGACACCGGAAGTGCAAAACCGATTCGCCAACCGCCAAGACGAGTTCCGCTGGCCAAGAGGGAAGAGGTCACAAAGTTGATCGAAAACATGCGGAAAGAAAAGGTCATAGAGCCTTCTTCGGGCCCCTGGTGCTCGCCGGTCGTGCTAGTCAAGAAAAAGGATGGCAGTACCCGATTTTGTGTGGACTATCGGAAGCTCAATGATGTGACCAAGAAGGACAGTTACTCACTACCTCGGATCGATGACACTCTGGACACACTGTCAGGCACGCAGTTGTTCTCCACGCTCGACTTACGCAGCGGTTATTGGCAGGTAGAGCTTGCAGACAAGGACAAGGAGAAAACGGCTTTCAGTGTTGGCGATGGTTTGTGGCCGTTTGGACTCTGCAACGCACCAGCAACATTCGAGCGGCTAATGGAACGCGTGCTGAAAGGGTTGCATTAGCGGACGTGTCTGGTGTACCTCGACGACATAATCGTGATGGGTAAAAACTTCGACGACCACCTGGGAAAGCTAAAGGAGATATTCGAGCGGATACGAGAAGCCGGGCTTAAACTCAACCCAAAGGAGTGCTCGCTGTTCCAAAAGGAGGTCAAATATCTGGGTCATACGGTTTCCGCCCGCGGAGTACATACGGATGAAGGAAAAATCACGGCGGTGAAGGAGTGGCCCCGGCCACACAATCTACACGAACTCCGCAGTTTCCTGGGCCTGTGCACATACTACCGCCGATTTGTTCCGGGATTCGCGAACATAGCCAGCAGCTTGCACAAACTGACGAAAAAGAGCCAAGCTTTCGAGTGGAACGAGGAGTAGGAACAGGCTTTTGCACGTCTGAAGGAAAAACTGGCCTTCCCCGTGCCTGGGGAGATGTTTGTGCTGGATACAGATGCAAGCGGGAATAGTATTGGCGGTGCGCTATCACAGATAATAGACGGCCAGGAATAAGTGATAGCGCACTACAGTAGGGTTCTATCGAAACCGGAACGCAACTACTATGTGACACGGAGAGAACTGCTGGCGGTATTGGACTGCGTAAAACACTTCCACAAATATCTGTATGGACAAAGGTTTCGCCTGCGCACAGATCATGCGGCATTGAGATGGCTCCTGAACTTTAAGGATCCTGAAGGGCAACTGGCGCGGTGGATCGAGCGACTGCAGAGCTACGACTACACAATAGAGCATCGCAAGGGCAGTAGCCATGGAAATGCCGATGCCTTGTCACGCCGTCCGTGCAAAGTCGAATGCAGGCAGTGCTCGCGAGCCGAAAGCAAAGAACAGATAGTGAACGTCCGGTTGGTAAGGGTTATGCCAGAGGAAGAGTGGTCTGCGGAGAGGCTACGAAAAGAACAGAGTGAGGATGCGGATCTTGCAAAAATCGTTGAAAGCAAGGAGCAAGGCGTACGTCCAGACTGGCAGGAGGTGGCCGGTGAAAGCCCGATCGCTAAGGCTTACTGGGCACAGTGGAAAAGTCTGCGGCTGAAGGAAGGATGCCTGTACCGCGAATGGGAGAGCGCGGATGGTCGGACCAGCACCTCCCTAATGGTAGTGCCGAAATGCAGAATCAACGAGGTCATCAAGGCATACCATAACGACTCCAGTGGAGGGCACCTGGGCATCAGCAAAACCGTCGCCAGAATAAAAAGACGATTCTACTGGGTAGGATGTCAGGAGTCTGTAGCCGAGTGGATTAAGAGCTGCGACCGATGTTCAGCCGCGAAAGGGCCGACAAGAAGATCTCGAGGCCGCATGCAGCAGTACAACATGGGAGCGCCCTTCGAGCGGATTGCTATGGACGTCGCCGGCCCATTCCCAGCTAGCACTCAAGGCAACAAATATGTGCTGGTGGTAATGGTTGAAGCAAATGGCCCGCGGTGTACCCTATTCCTAACCAGGAGGCCACTACGATCTCGGAAAAACTGGTAAACAACTGGGTAGCCAGGTTCAGAGTTCCGTTGGAGTTGCACTCAGATCAAGGCCGGAATTTCGAGTCTGCGGTATTCAAGGAAATGTGTGAGCTGCTGGGGATAAAAGAAACGCGTACCACTCCTTTGCACCCACAGTCCGACGGCATGGTGGAACGCTTTAACCGGACACTGGAAGAATACCTGCGGAAAGTGGTAGGCAGGAATCAAAAGGATTGGGACACGCATATCCCCCTGTTCCTTATGGCGTATAGGTCAGCCCCGCACGACACGAGATCACTCACTCCAGCCCGAACAGTGTTCGGTACAGAGTTGCGGTTACCCGCTGATTTGAAGTTCGGGGTAGTCAGCACGACGGGAGGCGCTAAGACGGACTACGTGATCAATAAGCGGGCGGAACTGGAGGAAATTCACCAGTTTATAAGGAGCCGCACCAAACTGGTCAGCGATAAGGCGAAAGCCAGATATGATCTACGGGCCAACTCAGCAGGGTTCCAAGAAGGCGATCTGGTAATGCTCTACAACCCGCAGCGGAGGAAAGGTTTGTCTCCGAAACTTCAAGCGTCATGGGAAGGACCGTACGAAGTCGTGACTAGGATTAACGACGTGGTATACAGGATTCAACGTTGCAGCAATAGAGGCGCTAAGCTGAAGGTCCATTTGGAGCGCCTGGTGCCTTATCACAGCGGAACCTCGGCACTTGTTCGGGACGAACAAGTCTAAGTGGTGGGCAGTGTAACGATAAGACAGTCTGTCGCTGTGCAAAGCAACCCTGTCGCTACGCGCCGTGCTATAATTCAATCTGGCAACGACGGCCGCGATAATGAGGGAAACTTTTAGTCCACTTCGGAATGTGCGAGAACGATCTTCGCGATGGCCGGACATGTATAAAAGGCATCCGGGTGCGGCGCAGCAGTCAGTCTGATTTTGACTAGTGAAGGTGCTACACGGAGTAATTGAGCAAATACTTAAGTGTAAAGACAGTGAAGTGCAAAACTGTGAAATAAAGTGATTGTTGGTTTATTTTATTGACTGCGTTTGAGAAACTAAGTGTTATTTAATTTATTAAGTTTTATTTTCAAATTACGCAATCCAGAGATACGTACTAGCCCACTAGAACTAGCATTTGTAACAATATGGTTGCCGAGTACTTCGAAACCGAAAGTTTTGGAGTGAGGCCATCGCCACCAATCGAGTCTGCCGCCGACATACGCGCTAAGGCCATCCTCCATTCAACCACACGCGGTGTGAATGGGAGGTTTGAGACGGGCCTATTGTGGAAACACGATAGCATCGAGATGCCAAGCAGCTACGAGATTGCACGCAAGCGTTTAATGAGCATCGAAAGGAAGATAAAGCGTGATGATCTGTTTGCCGCCGCCTATAAAAACATCATCGACATACATTGAGAAGCAGTATGCTCGTAAATTGCCACCTGAAGAAGCCGCCTTAGTAGGAAGCAAGACCTGGTACCTTCCACACTTTGCCGTAGTTAATCCAAACAAGCCAGCCAAGATTCGTCTTGTATTAGATGCCGCCGCTGAAATACAGGGTGTCTCGCTGAACTCGCAGTTGCTGAAGGGGACGCAAGATTACCGCCCACTGCCCGCTGTGCTGTTCCATTTCCGTGAAGGAGCCGTCGCTGTGCGTGGTGTTATCAAAGAAATGTTCCACCAGATCCTGATACGCCCCGAGGACAGGTGCGCCCAACGATTCCTCTGGCGCGATGCGCGCAATCCATTCCCGCGCTGGTTCCGAGTTGCGCAACTTTACCTCGAACTCGCCAGAGGTACTCAGCATGTTGAGGTTGAGTGGTACGAGTGTGTCCATTCCCATTAATTGCAAGGAAGGCTTAGCGACGGAGAAAATCCTGGGGATGTTTTGGCAGCCAGCAGTGGACAGTTTCAAGTTTAAGCTGAGATTCCATGCCGTGGACAAGAATACTGTTTCTGGAGAAAAGCGAAGAGAGAGCTGCAGCAGCATCATCATGTCCATATTCGACCCGCTCGGATTCTTGAATCACATCACGATTGCCGCCAAGTTACTGATGCGTGAGGTGTGGCAAAAGAAGGTGGGCTGGGATGAGCTCCTCCCCGACGATATAAATACGGCATGGAACAGATGGCGACAGGTATTGCCCATGGTAACAGGCTTGGGAATTCCGAGACGGTACTTTCCGAATGGCGCGCCGCAACGGCTGCAACTCCATGTGTTTGTCGACGCCAGTGAGGATGCATTCACTGCCACTGCGTACTGGCGAGCAGCCAATGCTGACGGTGAAGTTGATGTCGCCTTTGTTTGCTCCAAGGCGAAGTGTGCGCCAATAAAACCACTCACAGTTCCACGCTTGGAGCTCCAAGCAGCCGTACTAGGAACGCGTTTGTTGCAGACCATCATGGAGGAGCACACTGTCAAAGCGAGTAGCTACATCCTATGGACGGACTCCAAAACTGTGCTGCACTGGTTGGTGAGTGAGCACCGCCGTTACAAACCATTTGTGGCCCATCGCGTGGCCGAAATCCTTGCCGCCACTAAGCCTTCGAATTGGAGGTGGATACCAACAGCCGAAAACGTCGCCGGTGAAGCCACTAGGGCTAATTGCCAACCTGACTGCAGCTCCAATTCACGCTGGTTGAATGGACCTACGTTCCTACAAGCTGATGAGCGATATTGGCCAATTGCAGAGGAGATAAATGATCACCAGCTGGAGGAGGAAGAGTTACGCCCGAAGTTTGCATTGGTCATTACGAATCATTTATCATCATTTATCGGACTCGTGAGAGCAACCGCATGGGTCCAACGTTTTGTGCGTCAATGCGGCCGCCGCCTCCCCCCTGGTCACGAGTACGGCCTCACGTCGTTAGAGGTCGATGCAGCAAAATGCCTTCTGTGTCGCCTAGCACAGGAGGAAGCATTCCCGCTTGAGCTAAAACAAATCGAGGAGGGTCTCGGTGTGTCACGAACCAGCGACTTGTTCCAGTTAAACCCGTGCATCGATGAATGCGGACTCCTACGCGTTCAAGGACGAATCTATGCTGCCAGCTGGTTGCCTATGCCGACGAGGCGACCAATTATATTGCCGCCGAACCATCACCTGACGAGACTGGTGGTTGCCCATTACCACGGTAATTCGAAGCACCAGAACACTGAAACTACTATCTGCGAAGTTCGCCGCCACTACTGGGTGAACTTCGCAGCCCGTTTACGTCAGCTCTTGAGAAGTGTCATCGCTTATTGCCCTGTTTGCCGATTATACAAAGCTACTACAGTTACGCCGATTATGGGACCGCTACCCTCTGACCGCCTTACGCCATTTGTAAGAACCTTTACCTATACGGGGCTCGACTACTTCGGGCCAGTTGTCGTCACCGTTGGCCGCCGACAGGAAAAACGTTGGGTGGCGCTGTTCACCTGCCTCACGGTAAGGGCTATACACTTAGAAGTTGCGCACGACCTCAGCACGGATGCGTGTATCATTGCAATCCGAAACTTTATCAACCGACGTGGTGTTCCCGCGAGAATGCGTTCTGATAACGGGAAGAACTTTGTTGGAGCAGACCAAGAGGGCAAAAGGTTTTCCGAAGTCTTCGATTGCGAAAGGGTACAAGGCGAGCTGTCATCCAAAGGTGTTGAATGGCGGTTTAACTGCGCGCTGAACCCATCCGAAGGAGACGTATGGGAACGCATGGTCCAGTGTGTAAAGCGGGTGCTGCGCCAAACCCTCAAGGAGGTCGCGCCGCGTGAGCACACATTTCAGTGTTTTCTCATCGAAGCCGAGAACGCGGTCAACTCTAGGCCGCTCACCAACTTGCCGATTGCAGCCGACGAGGAGGAGCCCCTCACACCTAACTACTTCCTGCTTGGGTCAGCTAACACGGCGCAACACTGCCGACGTTGGGCCAGAGAAACTATGCGCCCTGAGGAAGCAATGGCGCATTGCGCGCCAGTTGCGTGACCGTTTTTGGAAGCGGTGGATCGTGGAGTACCTGCCAACTCTGACGCGCCGTGCAAAGTGGTGCCAAGTCTCGTCGCCGTTGAAGGCGGGCGATTTGGTGTTCGTGTGCGATGCGAGCATTCCCAGGCGACAGTGGTGCGGAGGTGCCATCGAGCGTGTCTACCCAGGAGCGGACGGAACCGTGAGGCAAGCTGATGTGCGAACGGCACGAGGTGTCATGCGACGAGCGGCGTCTAAATTAGCCGTTCTACAGCTGGAAGAGAAGTGAATCAGGATGTTTCATGGGGGGTGGGATGTGGCGAACGGCAATTGGCAACGCCGATTGCAACCCTGCGCTGCAGGAACGTGACAGCTGCCATGTCAAACTTCGCATGTCAGCCTACTTACATTGGTTCCGGTTCGTTGGCGGCACTTTGATTCGAGGAAGCCAACGGAACGGAACCGCGCTAAGTTGGTCTGCTGAACATTATATTTTATAAATCACAATTCAAATTTCAGAAATAAATACTCAACGTATTCAAAAACGAAGTTCAGTTCCTCGACAGACCCCGTCATATTCAATGCATTTAGCTTTGTGTTCTTTGGTATATTTTTCATTAATATTTACATAATGAAACCAAAAAAGTTCATGTGTTGGCATTTAATGCAGAAAATTAATGAGAATATACTTTAAAAAGCAAATAATTGAAAGGAATCCCTAATCCTTAATATCGGCAAAAAGAGCAGACACAGTGAAGAGCTGATCACTGCCAGCACACACGGACTGAGTACGTGAATTGCAAAAAACGCGCAAAAATCGGCTTACTCTGGCAAACACGTGCAGATGATCGCACCACCGAACAGCGGCAGCGTTTTGTTTATTTATAAGGGAATGCCGTTCGCCGATCAATTTGGACGAAATGAAAACCCCAAAAATCGTTAAAGCGGGTTGCGTTTTGCACGATTTCTTCATAGCAGACAATTCGCAGCAGTACGCATCTTCTGGATCCTTTGATCGGGAAGATGAAAATGGACAAGTGGTGCCAGGCGAATGGTGTCTAGGACTACAGAGCTCGTTGCCATGTTTCCGTTCTACAAACAGAATTCGACAAGAAGTGCTGGCAATTCAAAATGAGTTTCGCAACTACTTTTGCAATGAAGGTGACTTGAAGTGGCAACACCGGATGTTTTAAATATGTTTTCAATTTGATGATAAATTTGTTTCTTTCAACACATAAATGCATAAATATTTGAGAACAAAGTTGTTGAATTATTTATTCATCGTCAGAGATCGGGAGAAAAGGTGTCGTTTGAACACCGACATTACGCCTAAAAAATGCTTTGGACTGTAGAGTAGCAGGAAGTAGCAAACGAGTTTGGACATTTCACAATCACAATGAATCACGAAAACCAAAACAATTAGAACTGGATTGAATACGGCTGAATTTCAAAAGTTGTACTCCACTACACAAATCACAAATGATAACTTCAACAACGATTTTTTATTACAAAAAATAAACATAAGTTACTAACATTTATATTATGAAAAATACATACCTTTAACTTTAATCTAAACAACTTTAATTATTCAATAATTGACTAAATGATTTTTTGGAATAATACAAGTGCACTGTGCAAAAAGCGCGCGAAACTATGTTGGTGCATTTGCTCCAACATATCGCTCCTTCGCTGCAAGAACGTCATAACTCCAAAAAATTTTGATCAGCATATGATCTTTTATCTGTCAAAACCTCTTTGTAAGATATTCAATACTTTGCTCACAAGACGACATGAAAAATTTTTTGATACTTTGAACTGCCTGTAATGGTAAATTTTAAAATTGAATTTTCTCGGAATGATGTAGTTTTGATTTATGACGTTCTTGCAGCGAAGGAGCGATATGTTGTGTTTGAAAGCTCACAGCTGTGCGAATATAGAAAGCAAAGCAAAATGGGAAAACATCGGTAAACTCTATAGGGTATTAGTAATCAGAACAAAACAAAATTTAGCAAATCGAAACTTTAAATTTTGAATTAAGTTCCGCTAGATTGACTTTTTCGCCTTCTGTGGCTCCTTCTGAATTTCGAGCATACGCCCGACGCAGTTCGTCTGCAAGCATGTCACAGAAGCGTTGATGTTCGTCATTCTGTGATTGCTGTTGTAGCGCTTTCTGCAATACTGCGGCAGCTTGGCGTTTAACAACATCTTCATCGGATTCTGCCATTTGTGCCCCTTTTCGTTTTCGGCTGCTAATTTTAGAAAACCCGCTACGCTTTGAAGTTAATGATTCGTACCCATTTTTCTTTGACGGAGAGCTATTGATTAATGGAGGAAACTGCTGAAAATATATGTATGTAAGTTGAACACAAAATTAATTGAAGCAATACCGAAAAGTTATTGATTGTGGAATATTATGTTTACCATGTTTGATTCCGAGTCCAATGTGGTGGCAACAGTCGAGACCTGGAGGAACTTCATCAGTTAATAATAACGCCACGTCACACAGTGTCGCGAGTGTGGCCAAAAATGGTAAAAATCAATGTTACAAAATGATTGAAATGAATAAAACAATCGACAGATAATATCTCAACTAAGAAAAATCCGTTATCCGATCTTCAATATCCTACTCCGTTTCATTTTTATGTAGCTTCAAAGTTGATGTTAAAAAGTACGCATTCGTTCCAAGTTTGTGTGTAATTCTTTATGCTGAATGAAAAATCAAATAAAAATATAATTTATATTACTATGATAATATAGTCATGTTATATATTAAATAAAACTTGGGAATTTTTCCTGTATGGCAGTACTATTTTTTGGTTTGTGCTTTGAAATAACTGTGAAATCCCGTTACATTGAAAAATTACGTTTTTCGGTTTGCTTCTAACAAAGAACCAAAAGTTTGGTGGAAAAAAGTTTAAAAAACGTCAAAAAACACTTTTTTAGCTCCAACCAAAAGCAAAGTTTGCGTCCCCACCTAAACATTTACTTTTTGCAGTGGCACATACAGTAAAAAATTGTGATTTTTTCGAAGTATGGCTTCCGACGTTCAATGAAAGTAGCGGCAAAGCAGCTGCTGAAATGATGAGCTGTATAAAGGACAAGTTTGGCACATTGTTCGTATCATCAAAAGTAGGCAGAATGCCACGCCCAATTTAAAAATCTAAATATGTATACCAAAATATGGTATCACAACCTGAAAAAAAACAAAAATTCATAAAGGAAAAGTTTTGGCCACTTTATATATATGCTGCAGCTACCACGCCCACTTTAAGGTTTTAGAAAGCTTACCAGTTAAAATTTCTTCGTAACACGAGTATCGCAAACAGCCTTCTAAATATAAAGTTTTAGTTGTAGTAAAATACGAATATTTTTTAAAGTGGGCGTGGCAAACCGCCTATTTTTAGTGTGAGCTTTTATGTCATTGCTCAAATACAAAAAATTCATAATTCTATCACTAATATTAAGAAAGTTATTTCAATATTACAGTTCCCTTCGTATGGGAAGTGGGCGTGGCAGTGGTCCAATTTTAATGATTTTCTTAATTTCCACCACGAAAATAATCTTACCAAGTTTCATCGAAATAGGACAACGCTAAGTATTTTTGGCCACGCCTTATATGGGATCGCGACACTGTGCGTCACCTTGACGTTATCATCCGTTGATTCGCCAGATTTTTTGTGGGTTTTGGCAATGCGAGTGAATTGCACACGAAGGGCCTTCCACTTTTTTTTGCAAGCGTCTACGCTTGGCGCACCACTTACAGCGCTTGCCACCGCTTGCCAATCCGAGAGCTTATTTCCGCATGACTTGTGGTCAGGACTGGAAACGTCCCAAAGGGAACGGTGTTTTTCCACGGCAGAAATAAGTTCGTATTGGCATCCATCACTCCAATCAAATAATTCGCTCTGCGGTCGTTGACTCTCGCTGAGGTCGGGGACGATTTCCATATCAAAAATGTCTACTACTGACATGGTGCGTCGCGAAATTGAAAAATTTTTCTATAGCACTCAAAACGAAATTTTCGGGCAACGTGAAATGTTTCCTATGAGTGTTTCCATTGACACCGGAAACACGGAAATATATGGAAACTTGAGACAATGCTTCCCTCATGATGTTTTCAAGTATTGTACACTATGTGGAAACATTTCAAAATTTCGTTGCCCAGAAACAAGGAAACAATGCCAGAAACTGTTTCCATTTTCACAGAAACAAGTTTTCATGGCCTTATACACTAGAGAAACGTGCTTCTTGCCTGTTTCAAACATGTTCCTTGTGAAATGTTTCCTAGTGTACAAGCACCTTAAGGGACTGAATAAGGAAATAACGCAAAAAATACTATAAACCATTCTGACAACAATTAGGTGGAAAATAAGAAAAAATTGTAAATAACTGTAAAATTTTTATGAAAATACGCGGTGGTCTGGCCAGACCATGGTTTTGGTTTTTGTGTTTAGAAAGGATCAGTTGAGGTTACCATGAAATGGCCAGAACCGGGTGTTCACAGAAGGGATACAACACATTAATACAAAAATCAGTATTGCCTTTGTTCTCGCAAAATAGTTGTATTTTCAGTGTTTCCAAAAGTATTGACTATTTACCAAGGTAGTAATCAAACGCAGGCTGATGCCAACCCTGCATCAGCTGTTGAAATTTGGAAAAATCAGTAAGATTTTGTGTTTTTTACATGCCACTTGAATTTTTTGTTTTAAGAATTTTATGTAAGCATACATACATATATGTACAATTTTAGGCAACATGTATTGAAAACAATACGCAAAAATAAATGTATAAAAATTACGTTAAACTGGATTGTTTTCATATCCCCCCTTCCCAAAATCCTGGGGATGCCACTGCTTGAATGTATCGAACGGCGTAGTCCCATCATAAGTAGGCACTTCCAATCAAGTGGCATAACTTTCCGGAACCGGCGGCAAACATTCTCACGGCTGTACTTCCCTAAGCCGCTCGTCTATTTTCCTGTTCCAGCCCGTCAACGCGTTTTTTCAGGGAATCATCCAGGTTGTCGACTCGTTGATTCAATTGTTCCACTCGAGTTCCCAGGTGCTCCACCTTCACATTTAGCTTGGAGATATCTTCCACTTTCTGTTCCAAGCGCGCAGAGCTTACTGGACAGCTCAAAATTTGCACTTTCGAGTTTCGCTGACACTTGCGTCGATATTTCATGGCTTGCCGCCTCCACTTTAGCTATTTCCTGAATCGTAGTTTCCAGTTTCGCTGCCATATCACCTGACAGTCTCGCGGCGGTTTCCTAGACTATCGCCATAAGCAGTTGGCTCATGTCCATTGATTGTAGTGGCGCAGCCGCTGCAGCCGTATTTTGCGGCGACGCCGCACTCCCAGGCGATTCCTCCACTTTGGCCGACGCCTCTAGCTCCTGGGTTCCGAGTTCGTGCGCAGTCCAATCGACGCCACGTGACTCACACCTCTCTCGCAAGCGCAGCTGCAACTCCACCTTTTCGCCAGCAGTTGGCAAATTCCAGGCAGCCAGCTCCTGTTTCAGCTGGTCCACCTTCAGTTGCTCCAGTTTTAGTGGCGCAGCCGCTGCAGCCGTATTTTGCGGCGACGCCGCACTCCCCGGCGATTCCTCCACTTTGGCCGACGCCTCTAGCTCCTGGGTTCCGAATTCGTGCGCAGTCCAATCGACGCCACGTGACTCACACCTCTCTCGCAAGCTGCAACTCCACCTTTTCGCCAGCAGTTGGCAAATTCCAGGCAGCCAGCTCCTGTTTCAGCTGGTCCACCTTCAGTTGCTCCAGTTTTGCCATTTCTACGTTTTATAATTTGGTTTTTTTCTTTTCTATTTTCAGTAGCACAATCCCACTTCTGACACCAAATGTTACGAAAATTAGTTCTTTAGACTTATTCTCTTATTCTTATTCTCTCTGGATTGTGCTTGAAAAATAAAACACACTTGAATTAATCAACGCAAAACGCAGTCAAAAACCAACAATCACAAATTAATTTGCTTGGCTTCACACTTGCTATTACTTATTGGACTATTCCATGTTTCACCCTTGCTTGCTCAAATAAGACTCTCTCTCGGCGCTGTACTCGGCTGTCTTGTCTGCTTATCGCGTCGATTGTTCTCGCACAGTTTAATTGGACTATCTCTGGATTGTTCTCGCACATTTCAATTTTACTATCTCTCGATCGTTCTCGCACATCCCATTATTATCGCGAGCCATCCTTAATTAATAATTAATTGACTGGCACGACAGCCCGTTTACGCGAGACTAAGGCCTAGCTTCCCGCAACCACCCGTGCTGTGCGTGTGAATTTGTACGCGGGTGGAAGGGACCTACAGTTTTATGCCGGTTCCGAACGGCAGGTTAGGAGCTCTTTCATAAGCAATTTTTACTCTCAGAGGTTTGCCATTTCCAGCTGAGAGGACAGCCACCGAAAGAGAAAACGAGTTTTCACGTTATTTTTTTTAGGTGTTATTACCAGTGTTGGGACTTATTACTTTTGACAGTAACATATTACTTATTACACATTACTGACATTTGAAAGTAATATCGTTACATTCCTTTTTCCTGGAAATTTGAAGTAATGTATCACAAAAAGTAATATATTATTTTCCGTTAACAAATCGAAATATTTGCGGAACTTCCAGCTATTAAAAGTAGTCATTCTGCAAAAAAACAATCAGGTAAACCCTTTCCGGTAATTTTCCACATTTCTTGAGATAAAATTTTTTCCTTCAAAATATTGACTCTTATTGAACATTTTAGCAATAAAATATAAAAAAATTTCAAAGAAATCATTTTGGTTGAAAATGAAAGCTTCATCAATTTTGTACGATATATCGTACAATGGTCCGCAAAGGAGTAAAAATTCATGAATTTTTGGTTTCGGTTTTTTAAGTTTTGTGAACAATTCATTGATTGTTTTGATAGAAAACATAAATTATAACAACAAAAAATCGTGATTTCATTTTGATAGAAAGTTATATAAATTATATATACCTATAAATAACACCGGCACACAAAAAAAAATATGAGGGACAAAAGTAAGCTTTGAGTCAAAGTACACTCCTAAGTCCTTAACTTCATTTCGAGACTCAAGCGCAGTTCCAGCAATGTTGTAAGACGTGTGTATAGGATTAGACAATCTTGAAAAAGTAATATGATGACACTTTTTAACGTTAAGGAAAAGTCTGTTTCTTGAGCACCATAAAAACAAATTATCTAGCTCAGCTTGCAGAACCCGCGAATCATTAGAACAATTAATATCCGAATAGATTTTTAAATCATCTGCATACAACAAATACTTTGCAGACGAGAAACAAGTCCCAATGTCATTAATAAACAAAATAAAAAACAGTGGGCCTAAGGCTTGTCCACGAAATAACTTTTACATTTTCTATTATTAATAGCTACTAAATAAAATATTGAACTAATGTTTGTGTGAGTATTTATTATCTCTTATAACTCAAAGTTTGTGATAATGTACAAATATTTTAAAGTTCAATTGGATTTCTTACAAATCTACGTATTTTTGCTTTCAATCCCCTCATCAAATGTTGCACACCAGATTTTCCAATTTTTTGGCCATACTGTTCCACTTTTTTATAAAATCAATCTTTCCCTTAGCACGTTTTTATATTTCAGTAAGTTTCGTTTCATTATTGCCCAAAATCGTTCGACTGGCCGAAGCTGTGGGCAATTTGGGGGATTGTGATTTTTCTCAACAACACGGATCTTATTCCTTTGGTACCACTCTTTGACAATTTCTGCATAGTGAACTGTTGCTAAGTCTGGCCAAAATAAAGGTGGAACAGCGTGCTCCCTGTACAATGGCAAAAGTCGTTTGTTGAGACATTCCTTCAAGTAAATTTTACTGTTAAGACTGCCAGTTGTAACAAAAGGACGAGTGTATTTGCCACAGCTGCATATGGCCTGCCAAACCATATACTTTTTACCATATTTGTCCATCCGTTTATACTTGAACCTTTTCATAACGCCACCCTTCAGGTATGCTGTGTAATATCCTCGACCTGGAAGCTGTTTGAAATCTTCTTTGACATATGTTACGTTTCGTCATCCATTAACACGCAGCCTTTAAAACGACACAGATCATTCGATAAAAGTTTTCGGGATCGATATCGGCACGCTTTTCCACTTCGGAGTTACGATTTGGCACTTTTTGAACAACGAAAGATTTGAGCTCGTAGTGTCTTTTAATTTTCGCAATGTATGATTTCGAAACTTCGAATTTTCGTGCCAAATCTCGTAAAGATTGGTTTGGATTTTTTTCCAGAGAAACTTTCACCTTACGAGCTATATCTTTATAGACGAAACCTTTTTTTCGTCCGGCTCCGACGATGCGGGATGTGAACAGGTCCTTCTTGTATTTAATTACAACATTTCTAGCTGTTGCCCTGGAAACTTTGGCTAGTCTTCCCAACAATGCGTACGAAGCCGTTGGATTTTCGAAAAAGTGGGCAATTATTTTTTGTCGAATTTTCTCTTCTTTAGATGCCATTTTGATTGAAGCACTTTGAATTTCAAAATACAATTGACCACAAATAGCTGAAATTTGACAGATTCTGAAAAGCGAATTTTTTTTTTAGAAATTTCGGTGCTTACTATACTTTTTTTCGTTTTACATTGTAAAAGTTATTTCGTGGACAAGCCTTAGAATGCTCCCCTGCGGAACACCAGAAGTTGGCTCAAATGAATTGGAGCTAACCCCTTCTAATAGCACAGAACTACGCCTATGACTCAAGTACGAAGTGATCCACTTAAGGAAAATGGAATGGAAACCCAAACGCGCAAGTTTAGCTAACAAAATGTTGTGGGAAATTCTATCGAAAGCTTTTGAAAAATCTGTGTAGATCGCATCAACCTGAATACCCTTCTGAAGCGCAGCATAGCAGTCATCCGAAAAAACTGCAAGATAAGAGACTGTAGATCTACCTGATACAAAACCGTGCTGATGCTCGCTTAATAAGTGGTTAATATTGAAAAGCAGTTTAGATTTAATGATACATTCAAATAATTTAGAAACCGAGGAGAGCTTGGAAATAGGTCTATAGTTACAGACATCACTTTTATTACCACTTTTAAAAATCGGGGTTATTGAAGTTAACTTCCATGCATCAATGAAAGTACCAGAGGCAAGTGACAAATTGAAAATAGCACGTAATGGACCCACTAAGGATGGACAATTTTTTAGCAACACCACAGAGAGCCCATCGACGTCAGTCTGTGAGGACGGTTTGAGGTTTCTAACTCCTTCAAGGACACCTTCGTCTGAAAGAACCAGCGAACCAAATTCAAATGTCGAGCACCCAACACCGAAATCGATTGGGGATGAATCTATATTGACATCATCATTAACAAAATTAGAAGAGAAGAAATCGGCAAAGAGGTTAGCAGCATCCAAAATTGAATTGGCGGGTACGTCGTTATAAAAGACCGAAGTTGGAATATTGGAGACACTTTTCTTGGACTTTATGTAGCGCCAAAAATTTTTTGGATTATGTTTGATGTTAGTTTCAAAATTACGAATGTAATTAGTATAGCATAACTTGTTTAACTTATTGAATTCAAATTTGTGAGTTAAATATAAGTCGTAATACTTTTGATCATTAGTTGATTTGAACTTTTTAAAGTACTTATTCCTTAAATTCTTTAGATGTTTTAGATTTCTCGAATACCAGGGGAGCTTATAATATAGGTTAGCAAAAATAGGAACAAACTTTGAACATTCGTTATAAACAGCATCTTTAAATATATCAAAGCTTACAGCTGCATCATTGGAAACAAGTAAATCATCCCAAATTATATTAGAGAATACAGAGTTCAGAACTCCAAAATCACAAGAATTGTAATTAAACGATATTTTATGGTTCGACTTAGGCACAGGAAGAAATTCAATGAAATCTATATCCAACACTAAAGCAGAATGATGTGAGTTAGACGGAGAAATTGAAGAGGAGGGATAATACAATTTAAAATTGATATTATAACTTACAAAGATAAGATCTAGAATACGATTTAGACTATTCTTAAATCCATTAATCTGCGCCAAGTCACTGCCCACAAAATTATCCACCAGGTAGGACTCCGAAGAACTAGTTACATTTGAAGGAGTAAGAAATGTATCGTTGTCCAAGTAAGACCACATCAAATTACTCAGGTTGAAATCCCCAAAAACACACAGGTGATGCGACCCAATGCGATTCCGGAGTGCCACAATATTATCCACGTGAGCCTTGTAGATAGATTCGTCACTTGCTGGTGGGATATAGGACGCGCAAATGTAGAGCGTACCACATGCCCCTTGGATTCGCACACAAAGTTGGTCCAAGAGAGTGTCAACATTATTTAACTGGATTAACGACGCGTGAAACTTGGTCCGAGACGCGATAAGCACTCCACCTCCTCTATTGCAACCTGTTTTGATACAGTCACGGTCCTTCCGGAAAACATCAAAGTATTTAGGATTAAAAAACTCGGCATCGAAGAATTTGTTGTTAAGCCAGGTTTCAATGATGATGAAAAAATCAAACTCGCAAAGGGAACTAAACAGTAGCACATCTTCAGATTTCGTTCTGAGGCCTGAAGTGTTCTGGAAATATAATTTAATATTCTTGTTGATGGGGCGTGAAGCTGGCGGCACGGCCAGAGATGGTGATGCTAAGCAGCTAGCCGCGGCAGCACATCCTTTTGGAAAAACGCATCTCGCTCCAACGCATCCCGCTGCAAAAAATTGCAGTTTTTTGCAATTTACTCAAAATTTTGAGGGTGTACGGACAAAACTGACCTCGGATTCGGTTTCAGCGCACCGAAATACATAAGGATAGGTGGGTCTAGTCAAATGTACAGACCACTGTTTTTTTTGTGTGCCGGTGTAATTGATTCACATTTATTCGGCCTCAAATAACCGTTGTTCTCTCAATAAAATACAAAACCAATAAAAATTAGTATAGCTTTACAGAAAGATACTGACTATAGCTGACTCTTATTATCGTAGAGGGAGTGGCAAGTACGCATGTTTAACTTTTTATAACCCGTGTCTGCCCAGTAAAATACAAAATCGTCTAGTAATTCTTATTTTTAATCGAAAAATGCTGAATAGTCGAATTTTACTAGCCACGTGGCTTACAGGTGGACGTGGCAGGCATACAAACGTAAAAAATCGGTTACCAAACCTATAATTAAAAAAAAAATGCAAACATAACTTGCAACCTTTGCTTTCCATTTGTACGATATATCGTAGAAAGCTTTGCAACCGTTGTGGTCATTTGTACTATATATCGTACAATTTTTTTAAAGGCTCGGGAAAAATATTTAGACGCAAAAAATGTTTAAGTTAATAAGTTCTATAAATCAACTGAGATTCAAACTTTGAAACTAAGCTTTGTTGACTAAAAAGTAATATTGTAATAAGTAACTTGAAAAAAAAGTAGTAATATTACTGAAGGTGATTACTTATGGGAAAAGTAACTAGTTACACTACATATTTGAAGCAAAAGTAATATAGTAACACTAGTAGTATAGTTACACTACTTTAATATATTAGTCACAACACTGGGCAATATTTGAACCTGGGTCGCTGCCTTCGACTCGCGGTCCAACACACTAACCATCTGAGCCACGGCGGCTGCCTGCGAGCCATCCTTGCCATATCGAAATTATAGAAAGCCGGCCGTACTCTAAAGTGCGTGCTCAAAAGTATGCCCGTAAAACAAGGATTGGAATCACGTCAACCAGCAGATCCCTTTTTTTTAGTCCCCACTTTGCCGGGCTCTACCGACTTCAATTTTGATTTTTTTCAATTATTATAAATTTTTAAGTACTTTTACTTTTCAAGTATCAATAAATAAGTGATACAAACTTGGATGGTAAAAATTATTACTGTTTTTTTCTACGCCCGTAAAATCACCTCAAAATCGAACCTCTAGACTAGAATATATATAAGTTAACACGACCACCCAGCAACAAAGTTGCCAAGCCAAACACGCACCGTAAACGTTGGCTGAGGTGCGGCTTCAGCAGTTCTTGCGGACGTCGCACCGCAGCTTTGGCTGACGGCAATGTTGCGGGCATTGCTCCGCGACCGATAATACGCTATCAGCAATTCTTGCGGACGTCGCACTGCAGCGCCAGCTTTGGCTGACGACAATGGTGCGGGCATTGCTCCGACGCTGACCTAATTAACCGATATCGCGTGGTCAGCATATTTGGGGTGTTGGGAGAGGTTTAGCTTTAAGCAAAATTGTAAGTAGTAGTAGTAGTAGTTGGTGACGGAAAATAAAGGAACTCGGCTCGCAGTCGCGACCGAAGTAAAACTCAAAAACTCTTTGTGATAATTGGCGCCCAACTCGCTAGCCGGACCAACATTGACGGCAGCAGTGTAAAAACAGAAACACCCACGGCAAATAGAACTACGGCAAACGTCAACACCGAGGGCAGCGGCAGTGGAAAAACGAAAACAACAACGGCAAATAGAACTACGGCAAACGTCAACACCGACGGCAGCGGCAGTGGAAAAACGGAGACAAGAACAACAATTGAAACTACAGCAAAAGTCAACTGAACATGTAAGTGGATCTCTCATTGCGAATATTTTGTTGATTTCGATTTAAACAAAATTGTACCGTATTGGAATTATATTGAAAAAGTGAGTCCCAATCTTTGTGCGCGGACCAAAGTGAAGTGACTATATGAGTGACAGTGAACTAGAAGATTTACTGGCAAAATTTCGAGACATAAAAGTTAATAGGTCAGACCACCGGGAAGGAAATCAGTCTACGGGATTAGAATCTGAGACAGAGGGAGCAAATATGGCAATAAACCCAGAGCAGCTAAAGGCGGTGGTGGAAGCGGCTGTGAACAGTGCGCTTGCCTTGCAAGAGAGGAGTTTTGATAGCAAATTACAAGACATTAGCAGTCGTTTGAATAGGGTCATTATCAATACGCCTGAGGTAGAAACCTACACAGAGGCGGAAATCCGACCAGACGTCACATGCAATGAGACACTGGACATCGTCAAGTCCTTGCCGGACTTTGAGGGAAAACATGAGACATACGTCTCATGGAGGAAAGCGGCACACACCGCTTATAGGATTTACGAAAAGTACGAGGGTAGGGATAATACGAAACAAAATTAAGGGGCCAGCTGACATGGTACTGGCATCGTTTAATACTCCCTTGAACTTCAAGGCGATGATAAATAGGCTCGACTTCACGTACGCTGACAGGCGCCCCATATACTTAATAGAACAGGAATTGTCGACGCTCAGACAGGGAAACATGAAGCTATTACAGTATTACGACGAAGTAGAAAAGAAGCTTACATTGCTTACGAATAAGACGATAATGACCTACGACAATACCGTGGCTGCGTCCCTTAACGAAAAATACCGAATGGATGCACTGCGAGTATTCATTTCAGGGGTAAGGAAGTCATTGAGTGACGTTCTCTTCTAAGCTAGACCAAAGGATCTTCCTTCCGCTTTGGCCTTGGCTCAAGAAGTGGAATCGAATCATGAACGTTACATGTTCGCGAGCAATTTCGCTAGGAGTGTAGAGGAAAGGGCTGAAAAGAGCGAACAGAGGCAACAGGTCAGAGGAAACAATATGGCAAGGGATATCGGCAACTATCAACAAGGAAAGAATCCTTATTTTAATAAACGACAGGGGCACTCTGGCGGGGCTCCACCTAAACAAGAACCGGTGCAACCGATGTACGTGGACCAGTCATCACGTTTCAGACAGTCCACACAATTCCAAAGGGGCTCATCGCAGGGCCAACATTTTGGAAACCAGTGGCCAACACAACAGGGGGGCCAGGGTTATACGTACAATAATCAGGGACAAGGACAGACAGCGAAAAGGCCGAACAGCGGCACTGCAAGGTTTACAGGCCCGAAACAACAGCGAATCAATCTTTTGGCTCAGGACGAGGCTCCGCTGGACCAAGAAAGTGCTGAATACCAAATCGAGGCAGAACAAGAGCTAGAGGAAATTGACGACGAAGTTAATTTTTTAGGCATAACTCCCTGCTCCCGTTCATTGGAAGAACACTAGCAGGGATAAAGATAAAACTTTTAATAGACACAGGGGCTTCAAAAAATTATATAAAGCCGTTACGGGACTTAAAAGGCGTTGTAAAAGTAAACGAGCCATTTCGAGTAAAATCAATTCACGGCTTTAACACAGTGAATAGGAAATGCCTTATGCACTTGTTTAACACGGATACGACCTTTTTTATATTACCAAACCTTGAAACATTCGATGGGATAATTGGACTGGATCTATTAAAACAAACTGACGTACTGTTGGACTTCAAAAACAAAAAACTAATAACAAATACCGGGTCGGAGATCATAAAATTTTTTAAATGTCCAAACGTGGATGTACCTCAGCCAATAGCAAGAAAATTCCACGAAATGATGAAAAGCCGTGCGGGTGTCTTTGCAGAACCCAACGAAGCACTCCCATACAACACTAAAATTATTGGCACCATCCGAACTGAGAATGAAGAACCCGTATATTCAAAATTATACCCTTACCCAATGGGTGTAGCAGATTTCGTGAACCGCGAAACTCAAGACTTGTCGAAAGATGGCATAATCAGGCCATCTAGATCACCGTATAATAATCCCGTCTGGGTGGTGGACAAGAAAGAGACTGACGAGCAAGGGAATACAAAAAAACGTTTGGTTATAGATTTCAGAAAATTGAATTCAAAGACAATAGATGACAAATACCCTATCCCAAATGTGACCACAATTTTGTCAAATTTAGAAAAAGCAACACATTTCACAACACTGGACTTGAAGTCAGGATTTCATCAGATCCTACTTGCAGAAAAAGATAGGGAAAAAACGGCATTTTCTGTAGGAAACGGGAAGTATGAATTCTGCAGACTTCCCTTTGGGCTGAAAAATGCTCCCAGCATTTTTCAGAGAGCCATTGATGATGTGCTCAGAGAACAAATTGGGAAATCATGCTACGTTTACGTCGATGACGTAATCATCTTTTCGGAGAGCATGGACGACCATGTCAAACACATCACATGGGTCTTGGATAGATTGTACGAGGCCAACATGAGGGTTTCACGCGAGAAATCCAACTGTTTCAGGGAAAGTGTCGAATATTTAGGTTTCGTTGTGTCACGCGGCGGTATTGGGACATGCCCTAGCAAAGTGGAGGCAATTCGTAACTATGAGCAACCAACTACATTGTTTAATGTCAGGTCCTTCCTTGGGTTAGCAAGCTACTATAGATGCTTCATCAAGGACTTCGCGTCATTGGCAAAACCTTTAAGCGACATTCTAAAGGGCGAGAATGGCAAGGTAAGCGCTGGACAGTGAAAGAAAATACCAGTAAACTTTGATGAAAGGCAATGCCAGGCGTTTGAAAAGCTCAAGGCAGTTCTTGCATCCGAAAACGTAATGTTACGCTATCCGGATTATGAAAAGCCGTTTGATTTAACGACGGACGCATCGTCCTCTGGTTTGGGAGCAGTCTTATCCCAGGGCGGGAAACCCATAACCATGATATCAAGGACTCTAAGGGACAGAGAGGTTAATTTTGCGACAAACGAACGAGAGCTGCTTGCTATAGTTTGGGCACTGAAAAACCTCAGACATTATCTGTACGGAGTGAAGAATTTGAATATCTTCACAGATCACCAACCTTTAACGTTTGCAGTGTCAGATCGCAATTCAAACGCAAAAATTAAGCGTTGGAAAGCTTTCATCGACGAACATAATGCCAACATCTTCTACAAGCCGGGGAAGGAAAATTATGTCGCTGATGCGTTATCACGACAACACATCCACATCCTAGAAGACGATGCACGGTCCGACATTGCCACAATACACAGCGAACAATCACTCACCTACACTATCGAATCGACTGACAAACCTGTCAACTGCTTTCGAAATCAAATAGTAATAGAAGAAAGCGGGGTATCCTCGGATCGTACTGTTATTATGTTTGGAAGAAAAACCCGACATCTCATACATTTCTCGGAGAGAGAAACGCTAATTGAGAGGATATGTGATGTTGTAAAAAAGGATGTAGTAAATGCAATTTACTGTAAATTACCAATATTAGCATTCGTGCAGCATAAACTGGTAGAAACATTCCCGACGACAACATTTCGCCATACTAAGCGAATGGTAACGGACATTTTAGACAAAAACGAGCAGAGGGAAATAGTTGTTGCAGAACACAATAGAGCCCATAGGGCCACGCTGGAAAACGTAAAACAAATTTTGCAGGACTATTTTTTTCCAAAAATAACCCAATTAGCAAATGAGGTTGTTGCGAATTGTAAGGTTTGCCAGAGAGCAAAATATGACCGCCACCCACAGAAACAGGTACTTGGAGAGACGCCAATCCCTTCACGTCTGGGCGAAATCTTGCATATTGATATATTCTCAACCGACAAGAAATATTTCCTTACTTGCGTGGATAAATTTTCGAAGTTTGCGATTGTCCAACCCATTGCCTCTCGAACAATAACGGACGTACAATCGGCAATTTTGCAGCTTATGAATTTCTACCATCGTACTACAACAATATATTGTGACAACGAACCCTCTATAAAATCCGAAACAATAAAATCACTTTTAAGTAACAGATATAACATCCAACTTGTAAACGCACCGCCACTCCATAGTATAGGGTGTTTTTTTTTAGAGGTTTGTTTTTCGAATAGAGATAAAACTGGCATTTTGTGGTCAAATCTGGCAACTCTAATGTCATTTATGTTCAGTTTGGTTTGCCATTTCATCATGAACAGGTTGACAAAAGAACAACGCTTGCAAATCGTGCAAATTTATTTCGAAAATAATGGTTCAGTTCGCGAAGTTTGCGGTAAACTTCGCTCCGTCCATTTTATGGTCGACATAATCGTCCATCAGAGCAAAATCGGTCCATCCATCGGTTAACCATGGGTCGTTTTCGCACTACGTTTACTCTATGTGATAATACGCATCCGCAGAGACGTCGAACAGTGCGCACCGAAGAAACAATTGCCGCTGTAGAGCAAAATGTTGAAGAGGACCCGAATGAATCGATTCGCCACCGTGCACAGCAATTGGAGCTTTGTCCATCAACTTTAAAAATTGGACCTGTAGAATTGGCTTTATTCGAGCCAGCCGCGGCGGCCACATGCCCGAAATTATATTTAAACATTAATGGCATAAAATTATCCTTCCAATAAAGCCAAATTGATGGACATTAAAACGATTTTCTTGTGTTTTATTTCAATTCGAAGTTCTATACCTCTTAAAAAGACACCCTATACTTCGAATGGACACGTTGAAAGGTTTCATGGCACTCTTGTTGAAATCGCGCGGTGTCTGAAGGTTGAAAGGAGTATCAATGACACGGTCGATGCGATACTTTAAGCAACCATAGAGTACAACAGAACAATCCATTCAGTTGCGGATAACCGACCTATTGACATAATTCATTCGTCCTCCCCAGAACTTGATGCGGATATAAGAGATATAGTTCTTAAGGCTCAAAATACTCAGATGCAAAGGTTAAACGAAGTTAGACGAAACAGGAACTTCCAAGTGGGAGACAAGGTGCTTGTAAAATCAAATAGGAGACTGGGAAATAAACTCACACCCTTATACGTTGAGGAAACTGTAGATGCCGACTTGATGACAACGGTCTTAATAAAAGGGAGGGTGGTCCATAAGGACAATTTGAGGTAAATTTTAAATTGTCTCTCTTTGACATTTCAGGATTGTGATTGCACTTCTTCTCGTCACGGGGACGACGGCCAAACTTACTGACTACTCTAACTCGGACTACATTCCAGTTATGGACGGGGACGTGATAGTTTGGAAGGACTTCCAATACTTAAAACATACGACGAATCTAACAATGTACGCAGAGATGGCAAGGGAAACAGAAAACTTAAGCAACCAGTTTCCCCGGTCACATATGAGACAGATACTGGACGTGGATATACGGCACATAAGAGCACTCATAGCAACAGTGAGCATCCACCATCGCCACGCTAGGAGTATTAACATATTAGGTACTGCTCTAAAGGTAGTAGCTGGAACGCCAGACTTTGACGACTTTGAAAAAATAAAATTTACGCAACAAGAGCTCATTGAATCTGAAAATAGACAAATAAATATTAACACAAAAATACAAGAACAAATAAACAAGTTAACGGACGCCGTAAATCTTTTGATAAAAAATTCTAATGCCAAACAAATAAATACGGAGCATTTATACAAAACCTTGCTCTCGAGAAATAGGATACTAATTTCGGAACTCGAAGTGTTGATGCTGTCGGTCACGCTCACAAAGATTGGAATAATTAAACCCGCGATTTTAGACTCAAACGATTTGAAAAACATCATCAATGAGAGCTCTACAAATATTACTATAACAGATTTAATGGAAATAGCCCATGTCAAAGTTTTGTTAGATAATAATTTTTTACACTTTATTATTAAGTATCCTAAGCCAGACTTAGTATGTAAGAAAATAATCTTGTATCCCGTTCAGCATAACAATACCATCCTTAACTTTGCTGATGGAAATAATATAGCAGACTGCAGTGGTCGGGTGATGTCGATTGGAAATTGCAGCAACACGCTTACAACAACATTCTGCAAGAAATTGCCCTACACGACATACGCACAACAACTGCATTCTGGCGGTACCGCACATTGCACTACTCGTCCCAGCCATCTAGAACCTGTAACGGTCATTGACGACGGCGTTATCATCATCAACGACGAAACCGTTGCGATCAGGGCTGGCAGTGGCAACGAGCAGACGGTAGCTGGGACGTTTCTCTTCACCTTTGAGGACGAGGTCAGGGTCAATGGCTCCTTATACCGGAACCTGAAGAGCTACGTAAAGAAAGCTCCAGGCCCAGCAGCGTCAGCGTGCATCAATATAACGGGTCACCAGGAAATACTGAGTCTGCCACACCGGCAGAGGCTGAATATGGAGAATTTGCGATACATCGGCGAAATCGAAAAGGGATTGACTAAGTGGCCTATAATATCTGGTTTGGCTGTTACTATCCTTTTGGTCTTTTGCTACGCCTTGCTCCAGCTTTACAAGAAACACCGGAGAAATGGAAGGCAACGCGATATTCAAATTGTTATCGATGGTCTCCAGAAGTCCGAGGACGTCCTTCACTTGAACGAGGGAGGAGTTAACACGACCACCCAGCAACATAGTTGCCAAGCCAAACACGCACCGTTAACGTTGGCTGAGGTGCGGCTTCAGGAGTTCTTGCGGACGTCGCACCGCAGCGCTAGCTTTGGCTGACGGCAATGTTGCGGGCATTGTTCCACGACCGAAAATGCGCCATCAGCAATTCTTGCGGACGTCGCACTGCAGCGCCAGCTTTGGCTGACGACAATGTTGCGGGCATTGCTCCGACGCTGACCTAATTAACCGATATCGCGTGGTCAGCATATTTGGGGTGTTGGGAGAGGTTTAGCTTTAAGCAAAATTGTAAGTAGTAGTTAGTTGGTGACGGAAAATAAAGGAACTCGGCTCGCAGTCGCGACCGAAGTAAAACTCAAAAACTCTTTGTGATAATTTATATTGTAATGATAAGACAGTCTGTCGCTGTGCAAAGCAACCCTGCCGCTACGTGCCGTGCTATAATCCAATCTGGCAACGACGGCCGCGATAGTAACTTTTAGTCCAATCTGGCAACGACGGCCGCGATAACAACTTTTAGTCCAACCTGGCAACGACGGTTGCGATCATCATGGAAACCTTTAGTCCACTCTGGAATGCGCGAGAACGATCCGCGCGATGGCCGGACAGGTATAAAAGGCAGCCGGTTGCGGCGCAGCGAGTCAGTCTGGTTTTGACAAGTGAAGTTGCCACACGGAGTAATTAAGCAAATACTTAAGTGTACGAACAGTAAAGTTTAAACTGTGAATAATAAAGTGACTCTTGGTTTTTAATTGGCTGCGTTCGAATAAACAAAGTTGTTTCATTTTCAAATTGCACAACCCAGTGACACGCATATCCCCCTGTTCCTGATGGCGTATATGTCAGCCCCGCACGACACGACATCACTCACTCCAGCCCGAGCAGTGTTCGGCACAGAGTTGCGGTTACCCGCTGACTTGAAGTTCGGGGTAGTCAGCACAACGGGAGGCGCTAAGACGGACTACGTGGTCAATAAGCGGGCGGAACTGGAGGAAATTCACCAGTTTATAAGGGGCCGCACTAAACTGGTCAGCGATAAGGCGAAAGCCAGATACGATCTACGGGCCAACTCAGCAGGGTTCCAAGAAGGCGATTTGGTAATGCTCTACAACCCGCAGCGGAGGAAAGGTTTGTCTCCGAAACTTCAAGCGTCATGGGAAGGACCGTACGAAGTCGTGACTAGGATTAACGACGTGGTATACAGGATTCAACGTTGTAGCAACAGAGGCACTAAGCTGAAGGTAGTCCATTTGGAGCGCTTGGCGCCTCATCACAGCGGAGCCTCGGCACTTGTTCGGGACGAACAAGTCTAAGTGATGGGTAGTGTAACGATAAGACAGTCTGTCGCTGTGCAAAGGAACCCTGTCGCTACGTGCCGTGCTATAATCCAATCTGGCAACGACGGCCGCGATAGTAACTTTTAGTCCAATCTGGCAACGACGGCCGCGATAACAACTTTTAGTCCAACCTGGCAACGACGGTTGCGATCATCATGGAAACCTTTAGTCCACTCTGGAATGCGCGAGAACGATCCGCGCGATGGCCGGACAGGTATAAAAGGCAGCCGGGTGCGGCGCAGCGAGTCAGTCTGGTTTTGACAAGTGAAGTTGCCACACGGAGTAATTAAGCAAATACTTAAGTGTACGAACATTAAAGTGTAAACTGTGAATAATAAAGTGACTCTTGGTTTTTAATTGGCTGCGTTCGAATAAACAAAGTTGTTTCATTTTCAAATTGCACAATCCAGTGATACGTACTAGCCCACTAGAACTAGTATTCGTAACAATATATTAAGAGGTAACACCACTGTCGTGGCCGAAAAAATGTCTAAGCTTGCTTTTTTACTTATGTGATGTTATTTGTGTTAATTTATGATTTTTGTTTTGTTTTTTGTTTTAATTTTACTTTTAATTTTAGTTTTATCTTTAATTTTCGTTTTTTGGACTGTATCAATGTTGTTTTTTGTATGTTAGTAGGTTTTTTCGGCTATTTTATAACCAATGTCTTTAAATTTAAATTACTTACATAAACCTCCTATTTGATCTGTTCGTTGAGCAAAACAATCGCCGAGAGACGATTAATTTGTGCGCAAATTAACGAGCAATCCCAGCAACAATTCCGATGGCGCGCGTATCTGCAGTGGTTGGTGTTTTTCTTGTGGTGGCTGTGGCGCCGGTCTGCCGAAGATTTGCATAAAAACAAACAAATCCTACAAAACATTTGAATGAATTTCATTCATACCGATTTTCCGATATCCCGTGACTGAAGTTCGCTGTTGCGGTTCTTTGCATCTTTGCCGATTGGTTCGGCTCGCGCAGCTGTCGTATATAGGCGACCGATTGCAGTATGCGTCGTCGGTGGCCCAGCTTGTTGATCTCCAAGACAGTCTGCAGTTCGAAATCCTAAACGCCGCAAACGCTTTCGATGCTGTTGTAGAGATGTTTCCTGTATGCGAAGCACGCATAACGTAAATTTACGATATTTTATAAATGCATCGAATAAGACTTACCTGAAAGACTCATTGTATTCGGGCAGACTGATACTCTGCAACCACTGCGCCAGCGTGGCCACACCAGTTGGCTCACTGTTTAACAGTTTATTCTCTTGTTGTGCCGGCTTGGCGTTCGCTTGCGGCTGAAACTCGAATTTGGGCAGAGTTTTAACAGATGCCAGCAGCTTTGGCGCATCGGCGCTCGGTATGCGCATCAGTTGTACCATTTTCCTCGAACACTCCGTGCTGCAAGGAATTAGAACCACTAGAAATGATTCTAGGACCATATGGATGGAAGCCATGGAAATAGCTTTCCACTCCTTGACTTACCACAACTTTGCAGTTGTCGTAGTCGTTCTCGAAGAGCATTCACTCCAGATGCAACAAACCCGCATGACCAGCTCGCGCCTCTCGGCCGGATCAATGATGTCGTCGAATTCCAGCTCGATGTCATTGGTCGTCGTTCGAAACATTCAAACTACAATTCCATATGGCTCCTTTGGAGAGTCAGTGTACCGATGTTAGGAAAGGTCGGAGACTGATACTGGCTCTAAGAGGTCCTGCGGCTGAGGTAATAACAGGAGGTAACAGTTCCGGAAGGTTTGAGAGGTGATTACGAGACCGTCATAAGGGCGCTGGCAGCCAAATAGAGTGACGAGCACAACAAAATGCTGTATTACTGCGACCTGAAAACCCGTAGACAAGGAGCCAACGAGGCGCTGCAGACGTATGCGGCAGATATCGAGCGGCTGGTACAACTGTCCTACCTAGAAGTCAGCATGAAGGTTTTGGAAAGGCTGAAGATCGAGTCGTTTATCGAAGGCATTATTGACCCGGAGACACGTGTGAGTACGTTAATGATGATGAAGCTGGCATTAAGGGAGACGGTGACAAGCCCTATGATGTATGAGGCCGCCTGGATGAGAAGCTCTCGACATTCATCTAAGGAAAGGCGTCGAGTCCAATCTAAACAAACCACGCAAAGCTCGGAGGCACCAGCGAGGTCACGGGCAGATTAATCTAAAGTCAGTTGCTGGCGATGTGGCAAGCAAGGCCACATAACACGAGACTGCCGTCTGAGAGAAGCGTTTCGGACAACAGATGTCGTCAAGATGTGCTGACGCCCTGCCACACCATTCTTGCAAAACCGATCACAGGGATCATTCATAAGCTGAAAACAAGGGACATATTGTAGGATGCCAGGAGTCTCTCGCCGAGTGGATCAGAGGCTGTGATCGATGTTCGGCTGCGAAAGGGCCGATGAGAAGATCGCGGAGCCGCTCTCAACTAGTCGAAAACCGGTTTAAAACCAGATATGGTCTACGGGCTAACTCAGCAGGGTTTCAAGAAGGCGATCTGGCAATGCTCAAGAACCCGCAGCGAAAGGAAGGGTTGTCTCCAAAACTTCAAACATCATGGGAAGGACCGTAAAAGTCGTGAGAAAGATTAATGACGTGGTGTACAGGGTTCAACGCTGCTTCAAAAGAAACGCCGGGCTGAAAGTAGTCCATTTGGAGCGCCTGGCGTCTTACTCCGGCGGAGCCTTGGCACTTGTTCGGGACGAACAAGTCTAAGTGGTGGGCAGTGGCACTCTGTCGCTGTGCTATGCATGAATTTTTTACGGGCATAATTTAGGCACGCATTTTAGAGTACGAACGACTTACTACCATTTCGATATGGCAAGGATGGCTCGCGATAGTAATGGGATGTGCGAGAACGGTCGAGAGATAGTCCAACTGGAACATGCGAGAACAATCGGCGCGATAATCAGACAAGTATAAAAGGCAGCCGCATGCAGCGCAGAGGTACGAGTCTGATTTGAGCAAGGAAAGGGGAAACATGTAATAGTTCAATAAGTAGTAGCAAGTGTAAAAACAAACAAGTGTAAATTCGTAAATGCTGATTTTTGACCGCGTTTGCGCTAAATAATTGAATTGGTTTTATTTTCAAGCACAATCCAGAGAGACGGACGAAAGCCTATAGAGATCGAATTTTCGTAACAGTATGTTTTCATTAATTTTTTGCATTAAATAAACAACATATCAACATTTTTGCTTCATTATGTAAATATCATTGAAAAATATACCAAAACACATTAAGCTAAATGCGTTGAATACACGAAGATCAAATGCAGTCTTGTTTGTTTTTCATTTAGCATATCTCAGGGTTGACGATCAGGTATGCTTTTGGTACTAAATGTTTAAACACAGGGCTGTTCTTTTGGATGCAGCTTATAACACCTTAATTTGATTCAATAAAAGCATACGCATTCTTTTGACACTTTTGGGCAATAATATATTTCTGTAATCAGTTTTATACAAACATATGAAATTTCATTCCAAAAAAAAAACACATGCAGTGCTTTTCGTTTGTAACGAACCCGTTTAAAACGATTTTCCGCCTAAAACGAATCAATTTCAAACGTACGCGCGCTATGTTTTCGCTTATTACGGACCCCTTTAAAAGCGAACTTTCGGTTAAAACGAACCTTTTTGCCCAGTCCCTCGAAGTTCGCTTTAAGCGAAAATTACTGTAAAAAGAAAAATATCTTTGATCACAAAAAATGACTCACACTAGCAAGACTAAAAGTATGAAATGAACTAGAACCACAACCCCGTTTTATAAATTTATATGGAGAATAATCTACACTAGTCAGAATAAGTTTTTTCATAAGAAAAATAAATCACAGTAATTTTTCAAAAACAAAATATAATGGCGTTTTCGATTCTACCATAAAATGTTGCCTTTTCATTGCCTTCTTCCAATTTTGTGTTCGATTCTAAAAAAAATGCAAACCTGTGCGAATGTTCCGTGTTCCTTTCTCAAAATGTCGCATGTCAAGAAGGCAATAAATGTAAATTTAGCACCCTATCAAGCTATAACAGGGGAGAAGGTTGCCCTTAAAAGCAGTAGCTGTCACAGAAACGTTGATATTGTAAAACGCATGTGTTGGACAAGGACAAAAATAATACATGTTCTTTTTGACATTTTGCTTTGTTGGTAAAATTGTAGCCACAATTATGGCACACCTGAAAATCATTATTTCGGCGATAAATGTTGTCAATAATTTACTAGAATCGTCATCCTCATCTTCAGAGGACGATGAAATTGTACTGGTCACTCGAAGACGAGAGGTACGAATTCGAGTAAAAGATTTTGTGGAAGATATAATCCATTTGTATATACACAATGAGGTAAATTCTTGCATGCTTGTAAATATGGCTCTTGCAGTTTATTTGTTTTGTTTATTTTATTTGCAGTTTAAAAATAATTTCAGAGTCCAACGGGGAAGCGCATATTATTTAATATAAAAATTTGCCAGGAGCTTGTGGTATACGAAGAGAACGTACCGGGGTGGTAGATCGCAATCTACTCCCGAGACACAAATGCTGATGTTTTCGTGGTATGAGTAGAAACTTGTACTGCTTCCAAGATTTGCGAATTCTCGCAATCTTGAGCCAAGTTCGTCCACATGTCCTTTTTGGACTTGAATGTCTTCAATGGCCATATCTCCGGCAAGCAAAGCGCATAGGAATCCAAGAGCCGCTTGGTCTCACCTTCTGTCCAAACTGCAAAAATATGAAAAAATACAAGTTTAGTAATTTAATTCTTGCTTTAATATTTATCAATTTAATTTACCAGTAACTAATCTGCTGCAATTTGGACTTGCCTCCTTTATCTCCATTTTTATTATAATGAGTGCGCAAACAACAGCTGATTGGCATGGCTAGGTTGCCTGTTTGTGTTCTTTTCTCAATATAAAAAAAGGTACCTTTTCACAGGGGGGTCAAATTTTCTCAAGTGGGCCACTTTAAAATCGATGGTCTCAGTTTTCGTTGATCAATACGGTTTTCGATCGGCTTGGAGGTAAAAACGACACCCCAAAAAAAATTTTGAAAAAAAATGTTTTTTTCATTAGTTATTTGCAGTTAAAGTTTTTGATCATGTTTTTTTCAAAAATTCATAACTCACGAACGGTTTATCAGAACTCAACGTTTTCTACATCAAAATTTTTGTCAATTAATATTCTTTGCCATGAAAAAATCTTTCTTCACAACAAATTATTATTTAGCTGGAAAATCCTATTTGTTGTAAATAATTGAAAATTAATGAAACTTCTCCGCCAGCGAGAAAATTTTGACACATTTCAATCAATTCTACAATCCCTTACAAAAATTTTGGTGAAAAAAAGTCATTATTTTGCATTAGGTCAAAAGTTATACATGTTTTTGTGACCGCGCTCCTACCTCTAGCGCTGCACGAGCACGTATTGACGCGCGAGTTTCGTATGTGGGCCGGCGGGCTGCGTTTTTAAAAAATAAAAGGCAAGAGAATTTAGGCGATCTGACGCTACAGAAGGGTGAAATCAGACTGACTTTATTTTCCAATTCTTACTTTTACTTTTCCAAGCTTACCATAATTACACAATTGCTTAATCGACACTTATTTGCTTACATACTAACTAAATGCTTCTGGTCACAATATTGTTAACCAATATTGTGATTCTTGGAAATTTTGTTCGGTTTTGATTTTGTTTTGTTTGTTTGCTAAATTATTTCAAAAATCGGAAATGTGGTTTCGCATTACATTCGTCGCTGTTGGCTTATTTGTTTTAATAGTTCATCAATTTTATCGGGTGCAACGTCCGATGTAGCATTGCTATTACTATACGTAACTACTCCCTACTCCCTAAACTTTAGTTTAATTGTAATGCGTTTATGTTTTAAAGTTACAAAAATGATTAATATAAGTATTACAGCTATTAGTCCGAAATTACAACCATAAGATATATTTTTATGAAATTTTAATTTTCTTATATTTACTACATTATTTTGGTTATTTTGTATAATTTCTTCAAAAGTAATTTTTTTTCTAAAATTTGTAAGATTTCCGTTGTTTGTGTAAATATATCTTTCTTCAGACATTTCAAATGAATTTGAGAAGTAGTTGTCGTTAATGTGTATAGTACAGTTCGCAAAATGTATTAGATTATTTCCATTTATTATTATTTTATCTCCATTACATGTTTGGTTAAGTGATATATTGTGTGCGTTTTTTACTACAATTGTCTCCTCATCTAATTTGATTATTTCTGTTTCATTTCTACTGATTAGTTTACAACTGTTGTTTTAATATACAGTGTGTACTTTGTTTTGATTCCTTTAAAGATTTTAATTCTTCGAACGTATATGTTTTATTTTGATACACAAATATTTTCTCGGTATTTTCTTCAATTTCACAATTTTCTAAATTAGGTATTGGTACAACATATTTTACGCTAACTGTTATAAAAGATTTTGGTATCTTAATCGCAAACACTAGTAATTTATTATTAGACATTGCTGCCCCCATTTTTATATACTTAAGTTTATTAAAATTAATATTATATTTCTCTATTTCCTTATCTGTTAATATATTAGGGTGTAGTATTCCAAATGTTGCTGAGGCAATATTATCTTGCAAATGTTCAATTTTATTTTTTATAAATTGAATTTTAAATAGTTGGTCATAGTATAAATTTTCATGGTTTTCTTCTTTAACATATTTGGTGATAGTGTTTAGTTGTTTCTCTATTTCAGTTCTGTCATTTTGTATGATTTGTTCTAAATGTTGTATTGTGTCTTTAAAGTATGTATTAATGTAGACTTGCTGATTTAGTTCTTCTGTTGTTTCGTGCAAATTGTCGCCAAACAAAGATAGATGTTTTGTTATGGTTTGTCTGTCTTCTTCGTCCATTGTTCCGAAAAGCCATTTTGCTGCATTACCTATTCCATTAATCAATCCCCTTTTTTGTCTATGTTCTGTCAATAAAATCGTTTTTAATTTATTCCTAGCTTCGATAAGTTCTAACTGTAAGATATATTTGTTTTTGATCTTCATTACGCTTATATTGTCCGTCAGGTGATCTAAAATTTTACTTATGTCTTCTAGATTTATAATATGGATTATGACGTCCGTTGCCGTTACGATTTCCTTGTTGCCTAATTTGATTTCTGCAAATCCGTTTTGGTCAGTTATTTTACTGATATTAAGTTGAGCTGTCGTCGATGTTATTCCCATTATTATCAGTGTCATCATTGTCATTAGCCATATCTGTAAATTTTTGAGGTCTTTTAATATTTATTGGATGTATGTTTTTCAGTTCTGCCCTCTTAAACTTTGGTTGTTCTTTATGTCTTACTGCTTTATAATTCTTTACGTATCCGCTTTCTCTAACTTCTTGGTACTCTTCTCTTTTCGTATTTCGTTTCTCTATTGCTTTTTGTTTAGATTCATTTAAATTTTGTTTTATTTTATCTTTATCGACTTTACCGTTTTCAACATCCATTGGTATGTTTTTTATGCTTGAATGGTATCTATTATTGTAGTTTCTTATTGCTCTTTGTATTATTTGTTTTATTGGTAAATTTTTGTTCGAATGGTATATAATCCTGAATTTTTCCGCGATAGTATTATGCATTCTTTCTATGTCTGCATTACCCGTGTGGCTGTAAGGTTTTGTTAAATGAAGTTCAACTTCTTCTTGGTCTAGAAATTCTCTTATTCTTGTTGCCTTAAATTCGTTGTCCGCTATTATTTTGTTTGGTTTTCCTACTTTTGCGAAATGGTCTTCTAATTGTTCGATTATTGTTAAATGGTTTCTGTCGTTTAAAGGATATGCTGCTCCGAATTTTGAAAATGTATCTATTATTGTTAGGAAATGGCAATTTTTTATGACAAATGTATCTATATGAGCTATTTGATTTATCTCTGTTGGTGTTTCCGTAAAGTGAAATTTTGGTTTTATTGGGTTTCGATCGTATTTGATTGCCTTGCATATATCGCACTGATTAATTACAATTTGGACTAATTCCAAAAGTTTTGGATAGTAAATTTTGCTTTTTATTTGGTTATAGGTTTCTTGTATACCTGAATGTAAACTTTCTTGGACATGATAAAATGAAATTTGTTTTACGGCTTCTGTTTCTGTTTGGATATCTTGTGCTCTTTTTGTGCATTTTATAAACATGATAGATTTGTCATTAGAAAACATCTCAATTAGTTTCTGTTGCACTACATTATATTTGCTGTCGGTTAATTCTGAAAATATCCCTATTTTTCCTTTTCCTATGTATCGTCTGAATATGTCTCCCATTATTTCAAAATCGTGTTCTGCTATAAAGATAATTCGTTTATTATGTACCATTTTTATTTCTTCCACCTTGTTATTTGTAATAATGATCTGCGTTTTATATTTATTAACTATCTCTTCTTTAATTGGGAAATGATCTTGTAGGTTTTCTTCTGCTGAATGAATTTTTGCCATGGTCTCATTATCTTCTAAATTGTCTACTATGTTCCAATCTGCTTCATTGTTTTCATTTTGTAAAAATTTTCTTTCGTTAAGGCCTTCTTCTTCTATTTCTTCCTGCATAATATCCTCGTTGTTTTCTATTCTGCTCAAAAAGTCTGCGACCTGATTTTCCTTTCCTTTTAAGTATTCTATAGTGAAATCATATTCGCCTAACTTGAGAAGCCATCTCTGGTGTCTTGGTGAGATGTCTTTTCCTTTATACTTGGAGTGCAAAAAATTTTATTGGCTGGTGGTCTGTTAAGATTTTAAATTTTCGTCCGTACAGATATGGTCGAAAATAATTTACGCTCCATAAAATGGCTAGGAATTCCTTGTCGGTTGCTGAATAATTTTTTTCGTGATTATTCAAAGTTCTCGACGCGTAACAAATCGGATGTCCTTCTTGGCTTAGGACGGCTCCTAATGCATAATTTGACGCATCTGTTGTTAAAGTAAATTCTTTGTCAAAATTTGGAAAACGTAAAATCGGGTGTGTGGTTATTAAAGTTTTTAATTTCTGGAAATCTTCAACATATGTCGGGTCTTTTGTGTTTATCTTTGTGTTCTTTTTTAAGAACTTTGTAATCGGCTGTGCTACTTTCGCATAGTCTTTGATGAACTTGCGATAATAGCCGGTAGTTCCTAAAAAACTTTTAATTTGTTTCTCTGTCCGTGGTAGATCTAAATTTTCTATTACCTTAATTTTGTTTGGATTCGGTTTTATCCCTTCCTTTGTTAATACGTGCCCTAAAAACTCGGTTTCTTTTTGCATAAAATTGCATTTATCTATCTGTATTTTAAGGTTTTTTTGTTCCAATACTTTAAAAATTTCATGAATTGCTTTTATATGTTCTTTTAGTGACGTGCTAAAAATTAATACGTCGTCCAAGTACACTACGCACGTTTTGTTTATAAAGTCCCTTAAAATTTCATTCATGAGTCGTTGGAATGTCGCCGGTGCATTTTTTAACCCAAACGGCATTTTAACGAACTCGTATAACCCGTGAGGTGTCACGAACGCTGTTTTGTGTCGGTCCTTTTCGCTTACTAATATCTGATGATACCCTTTCGCCAGGTCTATTGTTGTGAAATATTGCGCTCTTCCTAACTTATCCAAAATCGAGTCAATATTGGGTAACGGGTATTTATCATCGACAGTTATTTCATTTAGCTTCCGGTAGTCGATTACGATTCTAAACTTCTTTTCACCTGAATTATCTTGTTTTTTTTGGTATAACAATTAGAGGGCTGGAGTATCTAGAATTACTTTTTCTTATTATACCCTGCTCTTCCATCTCTCTGACTTGTTTTCGCACCTGTTGCTCATGTTGGGGTGGATACCTATACAGTTTTGAATTTAATTGCTCCTCCGTCGTTGTTTTTATCTCGTGTTGAATTTCTGTAGTGTTTGTTAATTTATCACCATCTTTAAAAAATAAGTTTCTGAACCGTTTTAACATTTTCATTACTTCTGCATATTCTTCTGAATTAAGGTGGTTTAATTTTATACGATCTAGGTCCGTATTTGTTGCTTCTAACGCATAAATTTCATTTGAGTTGTATGGCTTATTTAAAAATTTGTGTACTACTTGGTTTAGCATCACTGTTCCATTTTCGATATTTATTTGCGCCTAAAAATAATTCAATAAATCCATTCCAATTATAAAGTTATATTTTCTAACTTTAAACGGTGTCACCTTCCACCTAATTTTTGCGTTGTTTGGTAAATTAAACTCATCTGGTGCTTCTGTATGCACTTCGTATATTATTTTATCTTTATTTGTTAAAGTACTAAATGTTATTGGATTTTTTAATTTTATTTTTACAAAATCATTTAATTCACTATTAATCAAACTAAAAGTCGCTCCCGTATCTATGAGTGCTATAAAATTTTTATTGTTGATTGTTAACTTTAGTTTTGGTAGGTATTCCGAGGCGGCCTCGTAAAAAAAACTGCGTCATTATCATCGTTATCCGTTTCAACATATTCCTTCAATTCCTCTTGGCTTTGCCTAACCACATCCAAGCTATCTTTGCTGAACTGCGAATTAGGGTGTCCTGCTATTTGAGGTTTATTATAATTTATTTCGATATTGTCTATTTCCATGGGCTCTGTCTGTCTTTGCCTATTGTTGTTCTGGTAGTTCTGTCCGGAACGTGGTCTAGGGTTTCCTGCCATTTGGTTTTCTTGGAAGAACCTCTGTTGACCGCTATCGTCAAACAAATTATTCCTATTAGTATTATATCTAAATTGTCCTGAATTAAGTGCTCTTCTATATTGCCCTGACTGATTTTGTCGCATTTGCCCTGTTTGATTATCGTTGTTATCCTTTCTTGGTTGGTTATCATTATTGTTATAAAAATTATTTCTTTGATTTTGATTATAATAACTATCGTTTGGTCGGTTGTTATTGTTCGGTCTTGAATATCCTTGATTGCCCGTATTATTATATTTATTAGTGTTTCTATTTGGTGGTCGTTCGTCTCTCTGTTTGAATTTTTTGAATTCTGGTCGAATAGAATTGTCTTCGTACCTTCTTTTATTCATAATCTCAAGAATTCTTTGTAGATTCGATTCCTCATAAATTTTATCTAATAGGGAACCCTGGGTCATTTCTATTAATATATTTATCAACAGGCTTTCGGTGTTGCTTAAGTCTATGCAATTATTTCCTTGATAATAAACAATTAGCTCATCGGCCTTGTATTTTATATTTTGTACTTCAATTACTAATTCACTTACTGAATTGGCTTTTATGTTGCAGATTCTTCGATAAATTTGGTGCGGCTCTGTATCTGGTCGGTATCGTAGTCTTAATGTTGCTTTAATTTGTTCCCAGTCGTCCGTCTTATGAATATTGATGACTGCATCCTTAGCTTCTCCCTGGATGTTTTGATAGAATATTGCCCTCACTGCTTCTTTCCGTATCTCACTATCGGTGATCGTTGAGAGTAGATACTCCACTCCTCTGAAGAAGGAATTGACGGTGATTTGTCCTGTTCCCGTGAAAGTCGGCATGTGTCTTATGTTCTTTAAAATTTGCTCCTTGGTTTGTTGTCGTTGTGTTATTGTTGAGTCCTGGTAATGTTGTTGTAGTTCAAGGTAAGCTCGCTAGTTGTTCTATTAAGTCCACCGGAGCCATCTCGTGCTGAGCTTGTTCCATCCTTCTTTTGTCAAACGTTCTCTGCCTTGCCTGCCGAATTTTGATTGATTTCTTTGTGGCTTTGACACTGCACTTTCACTCTTTATTTGCGTTGTGGTGTCTTAGCTGCACTCTTTTTGTAGTTTTGGTTCTGTGGGTGGTGCTTACAAATTTTCTTTGCACTCACTGCACTGCCACTTTTATTATTATTTTTGTTATTTTATATTCTGGAGGGTCCGGTCAACTTCTGAGTTGGCTACGGAGTCGCAGAATTAATTGTGGGTGTTATGTTATTAACTTTGTACACGTTCCCGTAGTATTTTTCCGTATCACTCTCCATTTTAACGTTGCTTAAAAAGGGTTACCGACTGCGCCAGTTTCGTATGTGGGCCGGCGGGCTGCGTTTTTAAAAAATAAAAGGCAAGAGAATTTAGGCGATCTGACGCTACAGAAGGGTGAAATCAGACTGACTTTATTTTCCAATTCTTACTTTTACTTTTCCAAGCTTACCATAATTACACAATTGCTTAATCGACACTTATTTGCTTACATACTAACTAAATGCTTTTGGTCACAATATTGTTAACCAATATTGTGATTCTTGGAAATTTTGTTCGGTTTTGATTTTGTTTTATGTTTGTTTGCTAAATTATTTCAAAAATCGGAAATGTGGTTTCGCATTACATTCGTCGCTGTTGGCTTATTTGTTTTAATAGTTCATCAATTTTATCGGGTGCAACGTCCGATGTAGCATTGCTATTACTATACGTAACTCGCGCGAGTTACATATGTAAACGCCAATACAACTCCCGACAAGTTCGATGAATTCTTGCACTCAATAACTGTAAACAAAGTTGCAAACTCAACAATAAAATAACAAACTGCAAACATGCAGTTTGCGCAATACTATGTAGACTAAATACCAAGTAAGTGACCCAAATTAAATTAATGTAGACATAAGCACTATTGATTAAAATAAGAGGTTTGTTGGTAATCAATAAAGTTGGCAAAAGCCAGTCTGCAACTACTCTCCAGCCGAGTCTGGTAAAATAATCGCTTGTTGACTTTTTTTTAAAAAACCGTTCGCGACGAAAAATTATAAAATTGGCGCAGTCGGTAGGATCCTTTTATTTTTACAAGGATTCAGTGATTCGAACCGCGGTCGGTCTACCTCAAAGATAACTTGTATCACACCCAAACAAATTCTGCGATTCCCCAGGGACCCTCCAGAATATAAATCATTAAAAGCAAACTGTGCAGTGCAAACTGGGACATCAGAGTGGAGTGAACACAGGCAAGGAGTGCTAGTGACCACCTCAGATTAATCAACAGTGACACCACAGGCAAGGACCAAGGGTCAGTGAGCAAAAGCATCACGGGTAATTCAAAGCGACAGAAGGACTTCGATACACGGAGAATGGCGCAGGACTCGACACAGGTGCCGACAGTGAGTTTGTTAGAGGAGTTGGCACGGAAGGACCAACAACTGGAGCAGATCCGAGCAGCATATCTGGACCTCCAGCAGCATTACCAACGAGACACCATGATGGTTAACGAAAGGATCCAGAAGAACGTACGACACATGCCGACGTTTACCGGGAGCGGCGAGGTCACCATCAACTCATTTTTCACGGGCGTGGAATATTTGCTGTCCACTCTAACCAACGAGGCGGAACGGAAGGAAGCAACGCGATGCATATTCTACCAGAAGATTCAAGGTGAAGCGAAGGACACAATCATAAACATCCCTCAACCAGAAAATTGGGAAGCAATCAAGAGGATCTTGAAACTTCGGTACCGGCCAGACACCGAACCGCACCAGATTTACCGGAGGATCTGCAATCTAAAAATTAATAATGTAAGTGAACTAGCAATAGAAATTCAAAAATTAAAATATAAGGCGGACGAACTAACAACATACTACCAAGGCGACCATGGTATCGACCTATCTAACATTGACAGTATACTAGTCAACACCACTAAAGAGATGACGCAGGGCACATTATTAGACAAAATATATGACGAAAAAGAACTAGGAACCATATTAGAGATAATGAATAGCCGACGATACGAAGACACTTGCATTCGACCCGAGTTCAAAAAATACCGATCGAAGGACGAACGACCATTTGGCAGAAATAGCCCTCCCCGGAATACCAACGTAGAACATCACGGACGTCAAGGACAATACACTAACCTTAGACCAAACAACAATAATTACTATAATAATAATGAACATAAGGCAGAACACAGGAAACAAGACCAAGAATATATTAATAGAAATCGAGGATACCAGGACAACAATTCAGGGCAAAGAAGATACAATCCACAATCACCGCATCAAAGCCAAGATTATCAGCGATACAATTCGGGACAGTTCAGGCAACATCAACAGTCAGGAAACCCTAGGAACGGTTCAGGCCAAGATCGCCAAAACCCAAATAGGCAAAAACTGGTGGAGCCCATGGAAGTAGATAATATTGTAGCGCACAATAATAGACACCAAGTAGCAGGACACCCTGGCCCACGTCCAAGCCAAGATCGCTGGAACGAGGCCCGGCAAAGCCAAGAGAGTCTCAGGGACAATTATGATGTAGAAACGGAAATCAACAATTCAGTGTTTTTTACGAAGCAGCCTCGGAATGCCTACCAAGAATAGAACTAACAATAGGAAATACAAGATATGCAGCGCTTATAGACACAGGAGCAACATTGAGCTTGATAAGCAGCGAAGTAAATGACTTTCAAAAAATAAAACTAAAAAGACCACTAACATTTAATACATTGACAAATAAAGGTACCATAAGTCAGGAGGTGCACACAAAAGCCCCGGACGAATTTAATCTGCCAGATAACGCAAGAGTCAGGTGGAAAGCCACACCATTACAAGGGCGAAAGTATAATTTTATAATCGGCATTGATTTACTAAACTTTCTTAATGCATTAATAGATATTGAAAGAAAAGTCATAATCCTGAATCAAAAGGAAAGCAAATTTTTGAATAATCCATATACTTTAAATGAAATTTGTACATTAGAGCACACAACAGAGGAGCGATTGAAACTAGACTATCTCAATGCAGAAGAATATAAGGAAGTGACGAAAATAATAAAACGATTCGGACAACTGTTTTTTAAAGAAGGAGACACACTAACAAGTACTACCGAAGTACAACACGAAATTAAGACTACAACAGACCAACAATTAAATTCCAAGTTATACAGATATCCGCCCCAACATGAGGAAGAACTGAGGAGACAAATTAAAGAAATGGAGGAAAAGGGCATAATCAGGAAGAGCAAGTCTAGATACTCAAGTCCTCTAATAGTAATACCAAAGAAAATAGACAATTCAGGGAAACGGAAATATAGAATAGTAGTCGATTACAGAAAATTAAATGAAATTACGATAGACGACAAATACCCGCTGCCAAATATAGATTCGATACTGGACAAACTTGGAAGGGCCCAATACTTCACAACAATAGACTTAGCAAAAGGGTATCATCAGATAGTAGTCAAAGAAGAAGATAGACAAAAAACAGCGTTTGTCACACCCCATGGTCTGTACGAATTCATAAGGATGCCATTCGGACTAAAAAACGCACCGGCCACCTTCCAACGCCTTATGAATGAAATTTTGAGGGACCACATTAACAAAACATGTGTTGTTTACCTAGATGACATTTTAATCTTCAGTACCACGTTACAGGAGCACGTTAAAGCAATAAACGAAATATTCAGAATATTAGAAGAGAAAAATTTAAAAATACAGATAGACAAATGCAATTTTATGAAAAGGGAAACAGAATTTTTGGGACATATTTTAACAGAAGAAGGACTCAAACCAAATCCGAACAAAATAGAGGTAATAAAAAATTTAGAACTGCCAAGGACCGAAAAACAGATCAAAAGTTTTTTAGGGATTACGGGATATTACCGCAAATTTATCCGAGATTACGCGAAAGTAGCGCAGCCTATGACCAAATATTTAGCAAAAGGAACAAAACTCAATGTAAAGGACCCCACATATATAGAAGCATTTGAAAAACTAAAATATTTAATTAGTTCCCACCCCGTCCTTCGGTTCCCAAATTTCGAAAAACCGTTTACCTTAACGACAGATGCGTCAAACTACGCAATGGGAGCAGTTCTTTCACAAGAAGGACACCCCGTATGTTTCGCATCAAGGACACTTAACAACCATGAAAGGAATTACTCTGCAACAGACAAAGAATTTTTAGCCATAATGTGGAGCGTTAATTACTTTAGGCCATATCTTTATGGGAGACAATTTAAAATCCTAACAAACCACCAACCCATAAAATTTTTACATGCAAAGTATAAAGGAAAAGACCTATCGCCAAGGCATCAAAGATGGTTACTAAAATTGGGAGAGTACCAGTTCGAGATAGAGTACTTGAAAGGAAAAGAAAATAAAGTGGCAGATTTTTTGAGCCGAATAAAAGAAAACGAGGAGGATATTAAAGAAGAATACGACTCCAACCCAAATAGCCTTACACAGGAAGTTGACGATTCAGATACACTGAACAATATTGAAGATGATGCAACCGTAGCCACCATCCACTCAGCAGAAGAAAACCTGCAAGACCATATTCCGATTAAAGAAGAAATAGTGAATAAATATAAGACGCAAATTGTAATAACAAACAATAAAACGGAGGAAATAAAATTTACACACAATAAGCGAATTATTTTTGTAGCCGAGCACGATTTCAACAATTTGGGAGAAATATTTAGAAAATATATAGGAAAAGGAAACGTCGGAATATTTTCAGAACTAACAGATAATAAGTACAATGTAGTGCAACAAAAGCTCATTGAGATGTTTTCAAATGATAAAACAATTAAATTTATAAAATGTACAAAAAGGGCTCGAGACATCGACACAGAAGTAGAAGCCATTAAACAAATTTCGCTTTATCACGTCAGGGAAAGCATTCATTCAGGTATTCAAGAAACGTACAATCAGATTAAAGACAAAATCTACTACCCGAAATTATTGGAATTAATCCAGATGGTGATAAATCAATGTGACATATGCCAAGAAGTAAAGTATGATAGGAAACCAATAAAACCAAAATTCGCACACACTGAAACACCAACAACAAAAAATGAAATAGTACACATTGACACATACGTAATAAAAGGTTATCACTTTCTAACGACGATTGATAAGTTCACGAAATTCGGAGCGGCCTATTCGCTAAATGACAGAAATCACATAACAATAATTGAACAGCTAGAGGACCACTTCGCAAAGATTGGCAAACCAAAAAAGATAATAGCGGATAACGAATTCAGAGCGGCAAGAATAAAGGAGTTCCTAGATAGCGAAAATGTTGAAATACACTTGACCAAACCGCATAGCCACACGGGCAATGGGGACGTAGAACGATTCCACAATACAATGACAGAAAAGTTTAGAATAATATACAAAACCAATAAAGACTTACCAATCAAACAACTAATACAAAAAACAGTAAGAAATTACAATGATAGGTAGCATTCCACTATAAAGGGCACCCCTAACGAAGCGCAACAGGGCAAAATGGATGAGCATAAAATTAAAATAAACATAGAGGAAAGTAAAAGAAAATCGAGAGAAAAATTAAACCTAAACAGAGAAAATTATAAAGAAGAAAGACAGGAAGGGTTCATAAAAAACTACAAAGCGGTTAGGCACAAGGAACAACCGAAATATAGAAAAGCAAATTTAGAAAATATTTACCCGTGCAATATAAAAAGACTCTATAAATTTACAGATGGGAATCATATTCATACTGACACTGATGTGGACAAACCAAACTAAAGCAGAACTATACTGGAAAGAAATAACAACCCAAGCCGGCTTTGCAGACATTCAGACAAGGACCCAACCAATAGTCACAAAGACGAACATAATCCTACATATGATCGACCTAGGTAAAATAGAAAACATCTTAAACGCATTGACAGACAATATAGTACAAACTAAAGCAGAACATAAAGACGTATTATACCAAGAACTAGTAGACACAAGAAATAAATTTCTAACATTAGTACCAAAAGTTACCAGACAGAAACGCGGACTTATAAACGGAGTAGGAAACATATCAAAATGGCTATTTGGCACAATGGACGAAGACGACAGACGTGATATTCAAAACCACCTCTCACAAACCAAGAACGACATAGATCAACAAATACAAATTAATGACTACTTCAACGCCACAATAGAACAAATAAATGATATTGTAATAAAAGATAGAAAAAAGATTAAAAGTAGTTTAAATGCTATTAATAAGTTTATAACCGAAGAAGAAAAACAAAACGCATATATAGAACAACTAACAAAAATACAGCTACTAAAATCAAAAATAGAACACATCCAGGATAATGTAGTATCCGCTAAATACGGGATAATACACCCTAACATATTATCAGGCACAGAAATAGAAAGATACGAAATCGATTACAATAAACTCATGTATGTACAACTAGGGACAGCGTTTTTTAATAACACATATTTAGTATTAGCTATCAAGATCCCAAAAACGCTTGTGAATGTCAAATTAAGATATATCATACCAATGCCCAATAAAGACAACAACGAAATAGAAGCGAATACAGAACAAATGTTTAACTATGGAAACAAAACATACACATATGAACAAAATAAATATCTGAAAGAGCTTAAACTAAGTAAACACTGTGTAATAAAAGAAAATTGTCAGCTCACAAAAAATAGAGAACTAGAAATTATAGAAATAGACATAGATACAATTATAATTAAAAATGCAAAAAATTTGGTAATCAATCAAACATGTAACGATAGCCAAATTGTTGTAAATGGAAACATTCTAATACACTACAATAATTGTTCAATTAAAATTAACGATTATTATTTCTCAAATTGGGTCGAAAAAATAGAAGAAAAAATCATGCACACAAAAGAGCAACAAAATTATACGGTTAAAATTACATTCGATGAAATAATACAAGAACACAAAGCAAGTATACACAACATTAGCAAATTAAACACACACAACAAAGTTATATATGGATGCAACTTAATTACGGTCATTACAGTAATAATAGTGTTTGCAATTGTAATAACTAAGCAAAAATATATAAAAATAAAATTAAATAATCGAATTCAGGAGAATTCTAATTTAAAGGAGGGAGTAGTTACATATGTAAACGCCAATACAACTCCCGACAAGTTCGATGAATTCTTGCACTCAATAACTGTAAACAAAGTTGCAAACTCAACAATAAAATAACAAACTGCAAACATGCAGTTTGCGCAATACTATGTAGACTAAATACCAAGTAAGTGACCCAAATTAAATTAATGTAGACATAAGCACTATTGATTAAAATAAGAGGTTTGTTGGTAATCAATAAAGTTGGCAAAAGCCAGTCTGCAACTACTCTCCAGCCGAGTCTGGTAAAATAATCGCTTGTTGACTTTTTTTTAAAAAACCGTTCGCGACGAAAAATTATAAAATTGGCGCAGTCGGTAGGATCCTTTTATTTTTACAAGGATTCAGTGATTCGAACCGCGGTCGGTCTACCTCAAAGATAACTTGTATCACACCCAAACAAATTCTGCGATTCCCCAGGGACCCTCCAGAATATAAATCATTAAAAGCAAACTGTGCAGTGCAAACTGGGACATCAGAGTGGAGTGAACACAGGCAAGGAGTGCTAGTGACCACCTCAGATTAATCAACAGTGACACCACAGGCAAGGACCAAGGGTCAGTGAGCAAAAGCATCACGGGTAATTCAAAGCGACAGAAGGACTTCGATACACGGAGAATGGCGCAGGACTCGACACAGGTGCCGACAGTGAGTTTGTTAGAGGAGTTGGCACGGAAGGACCAACAACTGGAGCAGATCCGAGCAGCATATCTGGACCTCCAGCAGCATTACCAACGAGACACCATGATGGTTAACGAAAGGATCCAGAAGAACGTACGACACATGCCGACGTTTACCGGGAGCGGCGAGGTCACCATCAACTCATTTTTCACGGGCGTGGAATATTTGCTGTCCACTCTAACCAACGAGGCGGAACGGAAGGAAGCAACGCGATGCATATTCTACCAGAAGATTCAAGGTGAAGCGAAGGACACAATCATAAACATCCCTCAACCAGAAAATTGGGAAGCAATCAAGAGGATCTTGAAACTTCGGTACCGGCCAGACACCGAACCGCACCAGATTTACCGGAGGATCTGCAATCTAAAAATTAATAATGTAAGTGAACTAGCAATAGAAATTCAAAAATTAAAATATAAGGCGGACGAACTAACAACATACTACCAAGGCGACCATGGTATCGACCTATCTAACATTGACAGTATACTAGTCAACACCACTAAAGAGATGACGCAGGGCACATTATTAGACAAAATATATGACGAAAAAGAACTAGGAACCATATTAGAGATAATGAATAGCCGACGATACGAAGACACTTGCATTCGACCCGAGTTCAAAAAATACCGATCGAAGGACGAACGACCATTTGGCAGAAATAGCCCTCCCCGGAATACCAACGTAGAACATCACGGACGTCAAGGACAATACACTAACCTTAGACCAAACAACAATAATTACTATAATAATAATGAACATAAGGCAGAACACAGGAAACAAGACCAAGAATATATTAATAGAAATCGAGGATACCAGGACAACAATTCAGGGCAAAGAAGATACAATCCACAATCACCGCATCAAAGCCAAGATTATCAGCGATACAATTCGGGACAGTTCAGGCAACATCAACAGTCAGGAAACCCTAGGAACGGTTCAGGCCAAGATCGCCAAAACCCAAATAGGCAAAAACTGGTGGAGCCCATGGAAGTAGATAATATTGTAGCGCACAATAATAGACACCAAGTAGCAGGACACCCTGGCCCACGTCCAAGCCAAGATCGCTGGAACGAGGCCCGGCAAAGCCAAGAGAGTCTCAGGGACAATTATGATGTAGAAACGGAAATCAACAATTCAGTGTTTTTTACGAAGCAGCCTCGGAATGCCTACCAAGAATAGAACTAACAATAGGAAATACAAGATATGCAGCGCTTATAGACACAGGAGCAACATTGAGCTTGATAAGCAGCGAAGTAAATGACTTTCAAAAAATAAAACTAAAAAGACCACTAACATTTAATACATTGACAAATAAAGGTACCATAAGTCAGGAGGTGCACACAAAAGCCCCGGACGAATTTAATCTGCCAGATAACGCAAGAGTCAGGTGGAAAGCCACACCATTACAAGGGCGAAAGTATAATTTTATAATCGGCATTGATTTACTAAACTTTCTTAATGCATTAATAGATATTGAAAGAAAAGTCATAATCCTGAATCAAAAGGAAAGCAAATTTTTGAATAATCCATATACTTTAAATGAAATTTGTACATTAGAGCACACAACAGAGGAGCGATTGAAACTAGACTATCTCAATGCAGAAGAATATAAGGAAGTGACGAAAATAATAAAACGATTCGGACAACTGTTTTTTAAAGAAGGAGACACACTAACAAGTACTACCGAAGTACAACACGAAATTAAGACTACAACAGACCAACAATTAAATTCCAAGTTATACAGATATCCGCCCCAACATGAGGAAGAACTGAGGAGACAAATTAAAGAAATGGAGGAAAAGGGCATAATCAGGAAGAGCAAGTCTAGATACTCAAGTCCTCTAATAGTAATACCAAAGAAAATAGACAATTCAGGGAAACGGAAATATAGAATAGTAGTCGATTACAGAAAATTAAATGAAATTACGATAGACGACAAATACCCGCTGCCAAATATAGATTCGATACTGGACAAACTTGGAAGGGCCCAATACTTCACAACAATAGACTTAGCAAAAGGGTATCATCAGATAGTAGTCAAAGAAGAAGATAGACAAAAAACAGCGTTTGTCACACCCCATGGTCTGTACGAATTCATAAGGATGCCATTCGGACTAAAAAACGCACCGGCCACCTTCCAACGCCTTATGAATGAAATTTTGAGGGACCACATTAACAAAACATGTGTTGTTTACCTAGATGACATTTTAATCTTCAGTACCACGTTACAGGAGCACGTTAAAGCAATAAACGAAATATTCAGAATATTAGAAGAGAAAAATTTAAAAATACAGATAGACAAATGCAATTTTATGAAAAGGGAAACAGAATTTTTGGGACATATTTTAACAGAAGAAGGACTCAAACCAAATCCGAACAAAATAGAGGTAATAAAAAATTTAGAACTGCCAAGGACCGAAAAACAGATCAAAAGTTTTTTAGGGATTACGGGATATTACCGCAAATTTATCCGAGATTACGCGAAAGTAGCGCAGCCTATGACCAAATATTTAGCAAAAGGAACAAAACTCAATGTAAAGGACCCCACATATATAGAAGCATTTGAAAAACTAAAATATTTAATTAGTTCCCACCCCGTCCTTCGGTTCCCAAATTTCGAAAAACCGTTTACCTTAACGACAGATGCGTCAAACTACGCAATGGGAGCAGTTCTTTCACAAGAAGGACACCCCGTATGTTTCGCATCAAGGACACTTAACAACCATGAAAGGAATTACTCTGCAACAGACAAAGAATTTTTAGCCATAATGTGGAGCGTTAATTACTTTAGGCCATATCTTTATGGGAGACAATTTAAAATCCTAACAAACCACCAACCCATAAAATTTTTACATGCAAAGTATAAAGGAAAAGACCTATCGCCAAGGCATCAAAGATGGTTACTAAAATTGGGAGAGTACCAGTTCGAGATAGAGTACTTGAAAGGAAAAGAAAGTAAAGTGGTAGATTTTTTGAGCCGAATAAAAGAAAACGAGGAGGATATTAAAGAAGAATACGACTCCAACCCAAATAGCCTTACACAGGAAGTTGACGATTCAGATACACTGAACAATATTGAAGATGATGCAACCGTAGCCACCATCCACTCAGCAGAAGAAAACCTGCAAGACCATATTCCGATTAAAGAAGAAATAGTGAATAAATATAAGACGCAAATTGTAATAACAAACAATAAAACGGAGGAAATAAAATTTACACACAATAAGCGAATTATTTTTGTAGCCGAGCACGATTTCAACAATTTGGGAGAAATATTTAGAAAATATATAGGAAAAGGAAACGTCGGAATATTTTCAGAACTAACAGATAATAAGTACAATGTAGTGCAACAAAAGCTCATTGAGATGTTTTCAAATGATAAAACAATTAAATTTATAAAATGTACAAAAAGGGCTCGAGACATCGACACAGAAGTAGAAGCCATTAAACAAATTTCGCTTTATCACGTCAGGGAAAGCATTCATTCAGGTATTCAAGAAACGTACAATCAGATTAAAGACAAAATCTACTACCCGAAATTATTGGAATTAATCCAGATGGTGATAAATCAATGTGACATATGCCAAGAAGTAAAGTATGATAGGAAACCAATAAAACCAAAATTCGCACACACTGAAACACCAACAACAAAAAATGAAATAGTACACATTGACACATACGTAATAAAAGGTTATCACTTTCTAACGACGATTGATAAGTTCACGAAATTCGGAGCGGCCTATTCGCTAAATGACAGAAATCACATAACAATAATTGAACAGCTAGAGGACCACTTCGCAAAGATTGGCAAACCAAAAAAGATAATAGCGGATAACGAATTCAGAGCGGCAAGAATAAAGGAGTTCCTAGATAGCGAAAATGTTGAAATACACTTGACCAAACCGCATAGCCACACGGGCAATGGGGACGTAGAACGATTCCACAATACAATGACAGAAAAGTTTAGAATAATATACAAAACCAATAAAGACTTACCAATCAAACAACTAATACAAAAAACAGTAAGAAATTACAATGATAGGTAGCATTCCACTATAAAGGGCACCCCTAACGAAGCGCAACAGGGCAAAATGGATGAGCATAAAATTAAAATAAACATAGAGGAAAGTAAAAGAAAATCGAGAGAAAAATTAAACCTAAACAGAGAAAATTATAAAGAAGAAAGACAGGAAGGGTTCATAAAAAACTACAAAGCGGTTAGGCACAAGGAACAACCGAAATATAGAAAAGCAAATTTAGAAAATATTCACCCGTGCAATATAAAAAGACTCTATAAATTTACAGATGGGAATCATATTCATACTGACACTGATGTGGACAAACCAAACTAAAGCAGAACTATACTGGAAAGAAATAACAACCCAAGCCGGCTTTGCAGACATTCAGACAAGGACCCAACCAATAGTCACAAAGACGAACATAATCCTACATATGATCGACCTAGGTAAAATAGAAAACATCTTAAACGCATTGACAGACAATATAGTACAAACTAAAGCAGAACATAAAGACGTATTATACCAAGAACTAGTAGACACAAGAAATAAATTTCTAACATTAGTACCAAAAGTTACCAGACAGAAACGCGGACTTATAAACGGAGTAGGAAACATATCAAAATGGCTATTTGGCACAATGGACGAAGACGACAGACGTGATATTCAAAACCACCTCTCACAAACCAAGAACGACATAGATCAACAAATACAAATTAATGACTACTTCAACGCCACAATAGAACAAATAAATGATATTGTAATAAAAGATAGAAAAAAGATTAAAAGTAGTTTAAATGCTATTAATAAGTTTATAACCGAAGAAGAAAAACAAAACGCATATATAGAACAACTAACAAAAATACAGCTACTAAAATCAAAAATAGAACACATCCAGGATAATGTAGTATCCGCTAAATACGGGATAATACACCCTAACATATTATCAGGCACAGAAATAGAAAGATACGAAATCGATTACAATAAACTCATGTATGTACAACTAGGGACAGCGTTTTTTAATAATACATATTTAGTATTAGCTATCAAGATCCCAAAAACGCTTGTGAATGTCAAATTAAGATATATCATACCAATGCCCAATAAAGACAACAACGAAATAGAAGCGAATACAGAACAAATGTTTAACTATGGAAACAAAACATACACATATGAACAAAATAAATATCTGAAAGAGCTTAAACTAAGTAAACACTGTGTAATAAAAGAAAATTGTCAGCTCACAAAAAATAGAGAACTAGAAATTATAGAAATAGACATAGATACAATTATAATTAAAAATGCAAAAAATTTGGTAATCAATCAAACATGTAACGATAGCCAAATTGTTGTAAATGGAAACATTCTAATACACTACAATAATTGTTCAATTAAAATTAACGATTATTATTTCTCAAATTGGGTCGAAAAAATAGAAGAAAAAATCATACACACAAAAGAGCAACAAAATTATACGGTTAAAATTACATTCGATGAAATAATACAAGAACACAAAGCAAGTATACACAACATTAGCAAATTAAACACACACAACAAAGTTATATATGGATGCAACTTAATTACGGTCATTACAGTAATAATAGTGTTTGCAATTGTAATAACTAAGCAAAAATATATAAAAATAAAATTAAATAATCGAATTCAGGAGAATTCTAATTTAAAGGAGGGAGTAGTTACATATGTAAACGCCAATACAACTCCCGACAAGTTCGATGAATTCTTGCACTCAATAACTGTAAACAAAGTTGCAAACTCAACAATAAAATAACAAACTGCAAACATGCAGTTTGCGCAATACTATGTAGACTAAATACCAAGTAAGTGACCCAAATTAAATTAATGTAGACATAAGCACTATTGATTAAAATAAGAGGTTTGTTGGTAATCAATAAAGTTGGCAAAAGCCAGTCTGCAACTACTCTCCAGCCGAGTCTGGTAAAATAATCGCTTGTTGACTTTTTTTTAAAAAACCGTTCGCGACGAAAAATTATAAAATTCGCGCGCTTAGTTATCGTGTCACATGACGATGACGATGACGATTCGGTCACACGATAACTAAGCGCGCGCGCGTCAATACGTGCTCGTGCAGCGCTAGAGGTAGGAGCGCGGTCACAAAAACATGTATAACTTTTGACCTAATGCAAAATAATGACTTTTTTTTCACCAAAATTTTTGTAAGGGATTGTAGAATTGAATGAAATGTGTCAAAATTTTCTCGCTGGCGGAGAAGTTTCATTAATTTTCAATTATTTACAACAAATAGGATTTTCCAGCTAAATAATAATTTATTGTGAAGAAAGATTTTTTCATGGCAAAGTATATTAATTGACAAAAATTTTGATGTAGAAAACGTTGAGTTCCGATAAACCGTTCGTGAGTTATGAATTAAAAAAAAAACATGATCACAAACTTTAACTGTAAATAATTAATGAAAAAAACATTTATTTTCAAAATTATTTTTGGGGTGTCGTTTTTACCTAAAAGCCGATCGAAAACCGTATTGATCAACGAAAACTGAGACCATCGATTTTAAAGTGGCCCACTTGAGAAAATTTGACCCAGGGTTTAGTGCGACCTTAAAAGCATTTTGCACTGATGAAGAGTGACATTTTGTGATAGAATCGAAATCACCATAAGATAAGGTTATGTAGTTAAAATTTAGTTGAAACTAAGTTTTGTCCAAAAATTAATAACTTTGTGAATTTGCTTTTCTCGCTTGAACTCCCTGCAGAAGTTTCGTCGTAAATTTTATTAAATTCGGTGTTTTTAAGCGGTTATTTTTTTATATCCTTGAATTGTTATATTGGTTTACTATATCTTTGAAGATGGAGTGTTGTTGGGATCAGGGTTCAAGTAAACCCCTTATATACTCAATTAAATGCACGTTAGGTGACTAGGAAGGAACTTTTTCAACTTTGTTGAGCCAGTTAATAGCAAACAAAGCTTCGCATCGTATGCCTTGCGCCCTAAGGTTGAAAAGAAATGTTGGAATCTGATCCAAAATTTTGACAACTTGGCTTACATAAGTCTTTAGAATATGTAAATAACCCCCGGAAGCATTTCTGAATAAAAAAACAGCCTGCTCAGTCCTTTTCCTGACATGCAGCCCCATACCATATCTCCTTATATGCTATGCTTCACAGTTAATTTCAGATTTTTGTTATTAACAGGATCCTCTTCAAATTATTTGATGCCTTTTAATGTAAAATACGCCAAACCATTATCAGATAATAATGAATCGTCCCACTTTCTTACGAAAATAAAAGAAAGAAAAATTTAATTAATTTTTTTTATTTGTTTTGTGTTGTGAAATAGCATTTTTTTCCACGATCCAAATAAGGTAAATAGATGTGAATTAGACAGCTTATTCTTTTCTCTTTCGATTAGCATTTTTTTCCAAATTATATACAATGGTTCTATATCACTTTGACATTCACGCAATTACCTTGAGGAGGGGTGAAGTGCAAAATTTTGCCACAAATGTCATTGAATATTCTAGTGTTTCTTTCAATGTGTTCTTATTATTTGATCATTGTTTTTACTCAAATAAAGTGATTTTTCCTTTGGTTTGAGTCGAAACCAAAAAAATTAAAATTCATTATTCCGAAAGTTGGAATGAAAATGCAATGGCCAGTCGAGACTGGTATGGAGGATTTATGAAGCGACATAAGGATTTGACATTACGATCACCTGAACAAATCAGCGCAAATCGAATGAAAGCATTCAATAAGGCCAATGTGGATTCCTTCTGCGTGCATTTAAGTGAGCTTTCCACCGATAAATCCTTTGAACCTCATCGGATTTGGAATATGGACGAAACTGGCCTTCCAACCGTTCCGATAAAGGTGATAAAGGTCATTGCGGAAAAAGGAACCAAAAGAGTTGGGCAAATGGCATCTCAAGAACGGGGAACGAATGTAACCATGGCACCACGGTTGCCACAATTGGCAACTTTCTACCAAAATTGGTAACTTTAAAACTATTTGGTAACTTGGTAACTTTATTTTCATTTTGGTAACTTTTGCAATCAAAAATTGATTGGAAGTAATAGATAGATAGATAGATTTTTTTATTTTTTATTTATTTATTTTTTTATTTATTTAAGAGAGAAATAATTATAAATAATTATTGCACTAAAGTAAGAAAAGCGCTGGCTGCCAGGGCCTTCGGCTCTTATTAATTAAATGTGATAAATTATAAAAATGTAATTAAGTTAAATTTGAATTTTACATAAGCGTAGAAAGTGAAATATAGCACTAATATTATCCGTATTAATGTTTTTGAGGATACCAGAGGGCTTAGTGTTTCCAAATGTTGCACGTCTTTGTTGGTTTAAAGATGGACAGTTGTCAATGATATGTGTGACTGTTAGATCCTGTGAATTGCAGAAAGGACAATTCGGCTTCGCTGTGCCATTTAAGAGGTAGCTGTGAGTTGTAATAGTGTGGCCTATTCTTAGGCTATAAGTTAAATTTTTATTAAGTAAAAATCATAAAAAAAATATATTTTCTTCAGAGGCTATGCCTCTGCACTGTTCTGAGTTTATTTCTCAACTAACTTTACAATTTTTGCTTACACTAAAGTCACCTAATTCTATCGCCGTTCCCTTTGATTGCACTTCGGCAGCCGAAGCAATTTGATCCACTGCTGATGCTGTGTTGGAATTTGCGTGGGACCAAACGCTAGCACTTGCAGCTGCAGTTCTTCGAACGCTTTGTCAGCGAAAAGCGTGTGGCCGGCGAAGTTTTGAATTTTGGCCGTGCTAACTACCCCTCTCCTCAAATTCAAACGTCCTCGTTTGATGTAGTTGATCTGCTGAAGACTTGGTTTAGGCCATCTATTGCTGTTTCCGATAATGTGATTCGCTTGTGTCTATTGGAGTTTTTCTTAATAAGTGCGTAACCCAAGGGAATCATGAATACTATTATTATTGTAGTTATGAGTCCGATGTTAATGGCAAATTTGGTTTTATTAGCCTTTTCTAATGTGTCGATGTGTCTTGAATTGTTTACGTTCAGTTGCTTCATCATTTCTAAAGAAAGAATCTCCTCGACAGCGTTTGGTGCTACGTTTGAGGGCTGTAGAACTGCTGGCATCGGTTTACTTCCAGATATTTCAATGGTGGAATAGTTTTTGTTGCAAATTTCGATGGTGACATTGTGGTGGCGGATGACGAATGTCCCGTTGAGCTTTGTGGGTTCGCCATTGATCAATATTGTGCCGTTGAATTGATTAAGGAATAGAAGATCCTGGGATATCTCCTCTATTGTCGGTATGTGTTGATTATTTACCTCGGTGCAATTGGGGAAACGACTTTTGATTAAATTAATTACACATGTGTTTTTGCTTATTTCTATTATATTATTAGGAGAACATATCGCTAGGTTATTGTAGGTCTTACATTTATCTTTGATTCCAAGCGTTTTGTTCTTACATTCTAAGATTGAGTTAAAATTTATTTTATTAATTTTGTCATTTCTTTTTACTGCTCTAATCAGCATTGTATTACAAGATTCATCTTCCACTGTAGGAAGGCTTATTATATAAACAATCGATTTATCATAAGCAGCAATTTTTATCTCTGCCAATTCAAGTGCTTCGTCTATATTTATAAATGGAATATTTCCTTTTACTAAAACTTGTTCGACAATATTTATTTCGGTATTAGATAAAATGTAAGAATTTATAATGTTCGCTTTTGCCCAATGAATAGCATAGGCGATATTAACTATTTCTTCCTTAAGAATTTCTAACTTATATTTTAATTTTAGAATTATTTCGCTTTCAACATCTCTACTCTTTTCCAACATCTTTCTAACTTTGTTTGTAAAATTTGAAATTTCATTAATTCTTTCTATTGTTAATTTATTAATGATAATCTGATTATTGTTATTTTCCAAAACGTTGTTTACTTTATCGTTTACGATTTCAAAGTCATGTTTGTCGGGACTACCCGCTAGCCATTTCCATGCACTTCCGATTAAGTCTAGGGATCTTTTACTTCTGTTTATTTTTAAATTAGCCAAAAGGCTCTTCGTCTGGGAAATTAGCAGGGAAAGGAAGGGATAATAAGGATTTTCGTGATTCGTACGAGTTCTCATGAGCAGTTCGATGTCGTCGACTATCTATTTGTATTTGTCGATATTTATGGTATTGTTACGAATACTAAGTCTAGTGGGCTGTTGCGTATCTCTGGATTGTGTAATTTGAAAATAAAACACAGTCAGTTTCTAAACGCAGACAATAAAATAAACCAACAGTCACTTTATTATTCACAGTTTACTCTTTACTGTTCGTACACTTAAGTATTTGCTTAATTATTCCGTGTGGCAACTTCACTTGTCAAAACCAGACTGACTCGCTGTACCGCATCTGGCCACCTTTTATACTCTGTCCGGCCGTCGCGCAGATCGTTCTCGCACGTTGCCAGATTGGACTAGAAGTTTCCCTGATGACCGCGACCATCGTTGCCAGGTTGGGCTAAAAGTTACTATCGCGGCCGTCGTTGCCAGATTGGGTTATGGCACGGCACGTAGCGGCAGGGTTGCTTTGCACCGCGACAGACTGGCTCATCGTTACACTGCCCACCACTTAGACTTGTTCGTCCCGAACAAGCGCCGAGGCTCCGCCGTGATGAGGCGCCAGGCGCTCCAAATGGACTACCTTCAGCTTAGCGCCTCTATTGCTGCAACGTTGAATCCTGTATACCACGTCGTTAATCCTAGTCACGACTTCGTAAGGTCTTTCCCATGACGCTTGGAGTTTCGGAGACAAACCTTTCCTCCGCTGCGGGTTGTAGAGCATTACCAAATCGCCTTCTTGGAACCCTGCTGAGTTGGCCCGTAGATCGTATCTGGCTTTCACCTTATCGCTGACCAGTTTGGTGCGGCTCCTTATAAACTGGTGAATTTCCTCCAGTTCCGCCCGCTTATTGGCCACGTAGTCCGTCTTAGCGCCTCCCGTCGTGCTGACTACCCCGAACTTCAAGTCAGCGGGTAACCGCAACTCTGTGCCGAACACTGCTCGGGCTGGAGTGAGTGATGTCGTGTCGTGCGGGGCTGACCTATACGCCATCAGGAACAGGGATGTGCGTGTCCCAATCCTTTTGATTCCTGCCTACCACTTTCCGCAGGTATTCCTCCAGTGTCCGGTTAAAGCGTTCCACCATGCCGTCGGACTGTGGGTGCAAAGGAGTGGTACGCGTTTTCTTTATCCCCAGCAGCTCACACACTTCCTTGAATACCGCAGACTCGAAATTCCGGCCTTGATCTGAGTGCAACTCCAACGGAACTCCGAACCTGGCTACCCAGTTGTTTACCAGCTTTTCCGAGATCGTGGTGGCCTCCTGTTTAGGAATAGGGTACACTTCGGGCCATTTGCTGAAGTAATCCATTACGACCAGCACATATTTGTTGCCTTGAGTGCTAGTTGGGAATGGGCCGGCGACGTCCATAGCAATCCGCTCGAAGGGCGCTCCCACGTTGTACTGCTGCATGCGGCCTCGAGATTTTCTTGTCGGCCCTTTCGCGGCTGAACATCGGTCGCAGCTCTTAATCCACTCGGCTACAGACTCCTGACATCCTACCCAGTAGAATCGTCTTTTTATTTTGGCGACGGTTTTGGTGATGCCAAGGTGCCCTCCACTGGTGTCGTTATGCTTTGCCTCGATGACCTCGTTGATTCTGCTTTTCTGCACTACCATTAGGGGGTTGCTGGTACGACCATCCGCGCTCTCCCATTCGCGGTACAGGCAGCCTTCCTTCAGCCGCAAACTTTTCCACTGTGCCCAGTAAGCCTTAGCGATCGGGCTTTCACCAGCCATCTCCTGCCAGTCTGGACGTGCGCCTTGCTCCTTGCTTTTAACGATTATTGCAAGATCCGCATCCTCACGCTGGTCTTTTTGTAGCCTCTCCGCAGACCACTCTTCCTCTGGCATAACGCTTATCGAGCGAACATCCACAATTTGTCCCTCGCTTTCGGCTCGCGAGTTATGCCTGCACTCGGTTTTGCACGAATGGTGTAGCAGAGCGGCAGCCCTCTTTGGCGACGTCTGTTGTCCGGAACGCTTTTCTCCCAGATGGCAGTCTCGTGATATGTGGCCTTGCTTGCCACATCGCCAGCAACTGACTGTAGATGACACTGCCCGCAGCCCCGCTGGTGCGTCCGAGCTCACTGTCTGGCTTTGGGTGACCCGTCCAGATTGGGCTCGACGCTTTTCAGCCAATGAATGTCGAAAACTTCCTCTCCAGGCCGCCTCATACGTCATCGCGCCGGTCACCGTCTCCTTAAATGTCGGCTTGCCCATCATCAACGCACTGCGACGTGTCTCCGGGTCATGAAGACCTTCAATAAATGACTCAATCTTCATCCTCTCGAGGCCATCAGCGCCAAATTCCGGGTAACACAACTGTACGAGCCGCTCAATGTCTGCTGCATATGTCTGCAGCGCCTCGTTGGCCCTTTGCCTACGGCTCTTCAGCTCGCAATAATACAGCATTTTGTTGTGCTCGTCACTGTATCTGGCTGCCAGCGCCCTTATGACGGTGTCGTAATCACCTCTCAAACCTTCCGGAACTGTCTTTATTACCTCAGCCGCAGGACCTCTTAGAGCCAGTATCAGTCTCCGACCTTTCCTGATATCTGTCCACTGATTTTCCAAAGCAGTCGAAGAAGTCGAGAAGTCGAATTGCAATTTAAATGTGTCAAACGACGTAGTACCATCATAGGTAGGCGCTTCTATGGCGAAACTTTCCTCAACTGACCGCACCCTTGCTCGCAGCTGTACCTCTCGAAGCCGTTCGTCTATTTTTCTGTGCATCGAATCTTCCAGACTGTCAACTCGTTTGTTCAAGGACTCATCCAGGTTGTCAACTCGTTTGTCCCAATTGTCCATGCGCGTCTCAAGATGCTCAACTTTCCCGTTCAGCCTATTGGAGATTTCCTCTACCTTCTGCTCCAAGCGCGCACAGCTTTCCTGAAGCTTGACTTCCATTCGCTCCGACACTTGCGCCGATATTTCATGGGTCGCCGTTTCCATTTTCGCTGCCATTTCACGGTTGGAAGTCTCGAACATGCCTTTAAGTGCAACCATTAGCTGGCTCATGTCCATTGCTTGTGGCGGTGCAGCCGCTGCAGTCGTACTTTGCATCGACGCAGCACCTGCAGGCGATTCCTCCATTTTGGCCGACGCCTCTTGTTCTTGCGCTCCGAACTCGTGCACAGTCCAATCGACGCCTCGTTCCTCACATGCTTCTCGCAAGCGCAACTGCAACTCCACCTTTCCGCCAGCAGTCGGCAAATTCCAGGCAGCCAGCTCCTTCTTCAGCTGGTCCACCTTCAGCAGCTCGAATTTCACCATGTCCGTGCTTTTATAATTTTATTTCTTTAGTTTTTTTTTTTTTTTTCTTCAATTTTCCACAATCCCACTTCTGACACCAAATGTTACGAATACTAAGTCTAGTGGGCTGTTGCGTATCTCTGGATTGTGTAATTTGAAAATAAAACACAGTCAGTTTCTAAACGCAGACAATAAAATAAACCAACAGTCACTTTATTATTCACAGTTTACTCTTTACTGTTCGTACACTTAATTATTTGCTTAATTATTCCGTGTGGCAACTTCACTTGTCAAAACCAGACTGACTCGCTGTACCGCATCTGGCCACCTTTTATACTCTGTCCGGCCGTCGCGCAGATCGTTCTCGCACGTTGCCAGATTGGACTAGAAGTTTCCCTGATGACCGCGACCATCGTTGCCAGGTTGGGCTAAAAGTTACTATCGCGGCCGTCGTTGCCAGATTGGGTTATGGCACGGCACGTAGCGGCAGGGTTGCTTTGCACCGCGACAGACTGGCTCATCGTTACAGTATGAATAATTTTGAATGTGCCATTTTGTCGTCTAGCGTTTCCTGTATTTCCCGTTATTAGTTGGGCGTTGGTGTAGTCCAAGATTTGAACTTCCGTTAGTGAGAGTGGTAGGAAAAGTCTGCAAAAAAAAGGAGCGTATCATGTGATTCTAACAATTAATTGCGTATGTGGCTTTTGTGTAGTATTTTGCCTTTTTCTGTTATGACAGTGGTATTCCTGTCTTCCTTAACTATGTCCTTTACGTATGGTTTTGAAAGTTTAGTACCTAGGCGTTTATTTACTTTTATAAATATAACTTGTCCGGGTAAGTAGTTTTTAATTTCCTGTCTATCCTTATTATGGTATTGTAAGTCCTGATGTTGTTTTCGAGTTAATTTCTCTATGTTAGTCTGCCTAGTTCTTTCGTAGTCGTCAGGGGTAAAGGTAACGGTCCTTCCAAAGAATAAATCAACTGGTCTTTTATTCGTGACTGAGTGTATTGAGTGGTTGTATTCGGATACTGCGCGCTCTAATAACTCTTCAAAATTTCTGTGGCCTCCGTTCTCCTTCAGACAGCGCATTATTTCTGTTAACGTAGAATGGAAGCGTTCTACTTGTCCATTCGCTTCGCTTCTATAGGGGGGTGTGTTATAAACTTCAATTCCAAGATCATCCTTCATCATGTGTTTTATGGAAAGGGAATTAAGGGATGGTTCATTATCGGTTACTATTATTTTTGGTACGCCAAAGAAGAATATTATATCTCTCAGGGGTTGTCTTATGTCCTCAATAGCTCGGCTCTTCAGAATTTTCGTTTGAGCATATTTCGTGAATTTGTCGAGTGCAGTCATTATGATCTTTTTTTCGGTTAGGAAAAGGTCAATGTGAACTGTATGTCCTGGGTAGGTGGGTAACGGGGTTTCACTTAGTTTGGGATTGTTGGGACGTCTGTCATACTTATTCTCCTTGCATGTGGAGCAGTTAACTGTTAATTGTTTTATTTTATTTACCATTCCAGGGAAGAAATATTTTTCAACGATTTGAGCCTTATTTTCGTTAACATTCCTGTGTGCGCGGTTGTGGGTTTCGAGTATAACATTTTCTTGTTCCTGTTCATTTGTAATGTCCAGTAATTGTTTTTGAGTATATCGGATTTTAAAGTTACTAAAATGATTTGGGTAAAAATTTTGAATAATGCCCATAAGGTTTTCTGTTGTGTGAATACCATTTATCACAGACGGATTTAGGTATCTTTTTAGATATGATATCAACTTTTCTTCGGAGAAGTGTGGTTCAATAATTATGTGTTGGTGGTAACCGGGGAATATGATTTTAAATTGATAACTAGCAGTGTGTCCTTGTTTTAGAAATATTTGATTCTTAAAGGTATTTATGGGTGCTTCTGTGCTCGGTATTAAATTTTGATTAGAGCTTTCGTCGCTATGAACAGTGGGTGTGAGGGAATTTATCTCTACCGGTGTTCGGGATAGAGTATCCGCGACAACATTCGTTCTTCCAGGTTTGTAGATAAGATCATAGTTATACTCTTCGAGGATGGCTTTCCATCTCTTCATTTTACTATTTGTATTTTTACTACTCAGCGCATAAGTTAGCGGCTGGTGATCAGTAAAAATGTAGATTTTCTTAGAACCATACAAATAGTTTCGAAGGGAATTAAGGGCCCAAATTATGGCGAGCATTTCCTTCTCGTTGGTCGCATAATTTTCCTCTGTCTTCGAAAGTGCTCTAGAAATAAATGTAATCGGTTTTTTTCCCTGTGAGAGGACGGCACCTATTGCATAATTGGAAGCGTCCGTTGTAAGTTCGAAAGGTTTATCAAAGTTTGGATGAGAAAGAATGAGGTCTTTAGAAATTAGCGCATTTTTTACTTTATTAAATGATTCGATTGCATCTTCGTCAAGTTGGATTTCTGTTTTTTTGGAAGCATTTTTTGAAATATGACCTGCCTCACTTCGCAGAAGGTTTGTGAGGGGTTTTGCAATTTTTGCATAATCCATTATGAATCTACGATAATATCCTGCCATGCCAAGGAATGATCGTAGGTCCTTCAAGGTTTTGGGGGGAGCCATTTTTGCTATTGCCATTACCTTTTTTTCATTGGTTTTAATGCCGTCAACTCCTACGACGTATCCCAAAAACTCTACTTCGCTTTTTAGGAACTCGCATTTATATAACTGTATTTTTAAGTTTGCTGTCTCTAAGGTTTGGAAAACGATTTCTAAATTCTCGAAATGTTCTTTTTCGTCTTTACCGAAGATAATTATATCATCGATATAAACGTAACATCTCGTACCAATGTGTTGCCTGAGTATGTCGTCAAGGGCTCTTTGAAATGCGGCGGGGGCATTTTTCAATCCAAACGGCATACGAACGAATTCATATTTGCCGTTATTAATGGAAAATGCGGTTTTCTCAACATCAGATTCCCTTAGCGGAATTTGATAAAATCCGCTTTTCAGGTCTATTGTAGTGAAGTATTTGTTTTTGCCGAGGTTTGCTAAAACTTGGTTAATTTCCGGGATGGGGTACCTGTCGGCTATTGTAACAGCGTTGAGCTTGCGGTAATCTATTACCATTCGAAATGTTTCTTCCCCAGAAGCATCAGGTTTTTTTTTACTATCCATACAGGGGAATTGTATGGTGACTTTGAGGGGCGAATAACACCATTTGCAATCAATTCTTCTACTTGTCTTTCGACCTCTTCTTTTAGAGCCATTGGATACGGATATGGTCTGGAATAGATTGGGCTATCTGTAGTAGTACGGATTTCTCCTTTAACTCGGGTAGTAAAAGTTAGTCTTTCATCAGGATCTGAGAATAATTGAGGACATCGTTTAACAACATCATACAATTTTTTTTCCTGGTCTGCAGAAAGATGCGGTGTGCGTAGAGTAACATTATTCACTTCTTGTGAAGCGCGTTGTTTTAAGGGAATATTTAAATCGGGATAAATTGTCATAAAATTTCTGTCAGTATGTATTATTGCCTTTAGTTCCCTAAGCGTATCATTGCCGATGATGCCATGAAATGTTTTTAGGGTTGGCAAAATAAAGAATTTTAATTTGTCCGTTTTTGGTCCGAAAATATTGACAAATGTATGATGGGTGATTGGAATATTACCGGCAACCGAGTTCACGGCAAAAGGTTTCTCATTGGGTATCGGGTTTCGTATACGAGTTGATTGGATGTAATTCTTATTAGATCCAGTATCAATTAAAAATTGCAAGACATCCCCATTCCTCGCCGAGAATTCAATATAAGGAAGTGAGGATGGTGCTAGTCTAAAAAATAAATATTATCGACAGTAGTTTCATCAGTCATTTCGGTAATCGGATTTTCCGCTTCCGATTCCGGTTCGTGCGGTGGATCGTTGTATATGAAATTTTCGTCATTTGCTGCTTCGTGGTCTATCTCATGTAAGATATTTGTGTCCGTGTAAAAAATCCTTTGGGTCTTATTGAGAGGTTGCGTTTGCGGCGCAGCTGGTCGTTTTTGTGGGAAGTTCTTTGTCTGGTAGTTCGGTCTATTCTGATAATTTACTTGACGGGTCTGCAGAGAGGAGTCTATATCCATTGGGACTGGAGGCTTCGGAGGGAAATTTGGGCGATTGTTAAAGCTAGAATAATTGGGTTGATTATTAAATCCAGTCGAGTGCTGTTGGAAGAACGGGGGGTATCTCGTAGGTTCTCTATTAGCAAGGTATTGAGGATTATGACGTTGGGGGTAGTCGTTTCGTTGCTGATGTGTGAAATTTGGAGGTCTCTGGAATCGATTATAGTGCGGAGGAACGTGTGCCAATTCAGGCTAGAATGGCTTATGAAAGTTTTGGGGAGGATAATTGTTGCGTAGAGGTCTTGGTGGAGGCATTGGGTTACTTTGGAATTTTCTCTGTGTACCTAAATGTTGTGCGTAATTCATGCGATATGTCATGTTGTCTAGTTTTTGGCACATCTGTAATGCCTGCGGTAGGGAAGTTGGCTCTCTAATGCTCAACAGTCTAGGCAAATCTCCGTTCAACCCGCGTATAAATGTGTCGAGCGCCTTTTCGCGGTACGCGTTTGTCATTGCATGAATACACTCTTCACTGATATCTAAACAAGCTAGTTTATCCAAAATCAGTGACAGATTTTGGTACACCTTTTGATAGAAAACGGGTTTTGTGTCTGTTCGTTGTGCAAGAGTGGTCATTTGATATTCGAGTGTCCCAATGTCCCGTTTATCGGAATAGTGCATCATGAGGCACTTCCTTATTTTGGACCAATCAAGTGGGGTCCTGTATGACTCCAGAGCAGTGTCGGCATCGCCGACAATTTTATGTCGAACCGTATGCAAGATTGCATAATATTTGGGGGAATGCTTTAGGCTTTCATAAACCTGAAAAATTCTATCTATGGAATTTCTCCAGGAGTTGAATTCACCTGGGCGTCCGGAGAATTCCCTAAGGCTTTTAACCATGTCCGGGATCCTGTCAAGTTCGTTCACGTTACTGGCTGTTACTGTAACAGCGTGATCGTCACTGTCATTTGGTGAAAAGTTACCCATCTTGTTCATTACTAATTTCGCCACCTCTTGAATAAATGCGTCATTCACATGTACCGTATCTGGTTGGGGAGTAGGTTTAGTGTTTGGTGGGGAAATTGGTTTGGAGGATGAGGGGGCATCGGTTAACCCTAATCTATTAATTCTCTCTAAAAATTCGTCTTCCATTTTATATAAAAAATTTTCAGATGTTCCAAATTATCAAAGTTTAAATTTTTAAATGTAGCTAATTATCAAATTATATTTTTAAAATATTTTCGCTTTTCAATTCGATCTCGAGCTTTTTTTTCTTATTTTCTAAATATTTCAAACGTATCAAATTATATTTTTTTAAAATATTTTCACTTTTTAATTCGATTTCGGGGTTTTTCTTTTTGTTTTATTTTTCAAGTATTTCAAACGTATCAAATTATATTTTTAAAATATTTTCACTTTTCCCACTCACTGTAGGCGAATTTACACTCTATAACTTACAATAAACTTAAAATTAGCATCTCCAACGTGTGGGTTTCCGGTTGTTGGGCGATCCGGGATGATCCTGTTTCCTGGCGGTACTGAGGTCCCTCGTCGTCACTGGAACGGAATTCTCCTTGCTTAGATAGCCGCTGCTGTGTCCCGCGTTGAGCCTTACTTTTAGTTTTTCAGGCTTTATTATCACTTTTCTTTTCAGAACTCGCGGAGCCTTACTTTTTAGCTTTCAGGCTTTTTAATCACTCGCGGAGCCTTACTTTTTAGTTTCAGGCTTTTTATATCTTAGCGCACGCTGGTCCTGTCACGGCCGCCAGTTAAATTTTTATTAAGTAAAAATCATAAAAAAAATATATTTTCTTCAGAGGCTATGCCTCTGCACTGTTCTGAGTTTATTTCTCAACTAACTTTACAATTTTTGCTTAGACTAAAGTCACCTAATTCTATCGCCGTTCCCTTTGATTGCACTTCGGCAGCCGAAGCAATTTGATCCACTGCTGATGCTGTGTTGGAATTTGCGTGGGACCAAACGCTAGCACTTGCAGCTGCAGTTCTTCGAACGCTTTGTCAGCGAAAAGCGTGTGGCCGGCGAAGTTTTGAATTTTGGCCGTGCTAACTTATATATAGGCGGATATATAGCTTTATTTCCGGCAGGATTATGGGTTTTGTAGTGGTGCTGATAGTTGGTCCATTGGCACATGAATTTGGTTTTGTTAAAGTTCTTGGCATGTTTCCGAATATCTTTCGGTGTGGAAACGGTGAAGAAGTACAAAGGTTCCATAGAGGCTAGTTTCGCTCTTACGTCAGCCTGTTCATTTCCTCGAATGCCAGCATGTCCAGGTACCCACATGATTTTCAAGTTATGTTTGTTGATGATGAGGAGCTTTCGAATGTTATCAATTAGGACATTGTTATTAACTTGATTTGAGAGGGCTTCAATAGTGGATTTGCTTTCGGTGCATATAATGTGTTTTTTCCCAGTTTGGGAGGCGAATAATATAGCTTCATGTAATGCAGCCGCTTCGGCTGTAAATACAGAGCAGTACTCTGGAAGTAGCCCAACAGTTATTGTGGCACCAAGCATGTTTGTTACTGCAAACGAGACAGTGGTGTCTGTTTTCGATCCGTCGGTGAAGAGGAGCTCCCATTCTGATTTATAGGGGCAGATGGCTTCATTGTAAAGTAACCGGTATGTTTGTGGATCTGTGTTGTGTTTTGGATACTTTAGTAGGTTATTGATGAAACATGATTTTGGTGTTGGCCAATGCGGGAACGGTGAGGGCGGGGTAAGTGTTGGAGCAATTATGATGTCTAGTTGTTTAGCCAACTTTAGACATCGCGTAAGCGTTGAGGGTTTGCTGGTTACTTGTCGTTGCTGTGTCAGCGGCTGTAATATTGTGAACATAAGCTTATTTTTACAGTATAGGATGTTTGGGATGAGCATCATGGTGTTGTTTATTACTCTAGCATTGATGTCAGGCAAACCCGATTCTGCCAAAATTGCTTTAATAGGTGAGGAGGGAAAGGCGCGAATGCTTCTCCTGGCTGCTGCGTGATATGGAGCTTGTAGGAGTTTGAGGTGAGATGTGGCGCAATGTCCGTATATTGGAAGTCCGAAATCAATCTTGGATAATATCAGTGCTTTTGTGATATTTATTAGAGTTGACATATGGATGAGAGAATGTTTTGAAGATAGGTATTTAATAATGTTAAGTCTAGATATTAATGCTAATCTAATGTATTTACAATGCTCTTTATATGTAAGTTTTTTATCAAAAATTAAGCCTAGTATTCTTAACGTATTAGTGTGTGAGATCGGGGTATTAGAGAGGGAGAGAGTGGGAAATGTACATTTATGCTTTCTGCAAATATGAAAAGTTGAGCTTTTGGTAGCAGAAATGTTGGCTCCGGATGATTTTGACCAAGTTAAGATGTCAGTTAACCCATTTTCGCGGTTTTTGCGAAAAAAATTATCATTCAAGTAAAATCGATATATATGCTATCAGTTATTCTTAAAAAACTTATTTTATATAATTTCATTTTAATTTAAATTCATTTGTCGACGTGGCGCCAACGTTGCGAAGGCGCACCACAAATTCGAGACTTATCTAGAACACGCATAATGACACCCAGATAATGCACAAACCCATTTTATTTTTTCTTTGCCTTTATGTGAACGTATTTTCATGTCGACCAAAAAAAGAATTAACGTTTGACAGTTTTCAAAATTTCAAAATTTCAAATTCAAAATTTGTCTGACAAACATGTGTCTACATATACAAGTGTGTGTGTCAGTGTGTGTTTTGTAGGTGGTTGAGATATGGAGGGAAGAAAGCCTAAGGATATACCTTCCGAACAAAAAAAATTTATCGCAATACCTCACACACACTGCACATACGAATTTTTTTAATAGTAACGTTGCGTATACGCAACAGAGGAAGGAAATGGGTTAAAATGTTGGAAAAAATTATGTGCATTTGTCTTAAGTCCTTTAAATCTGAAAAAACTAGCACGTCATCAGCATAAATCAAGTGAGTGACGGAAGAGTGGGAAGAGATTACTGAGCTTATTTCGTTGAAGGCTATAATGAATAACATAACTGAGAGCGGAGAACCTTGTGGTATGCCGTTGTATAAAGGAAGTGTTTTTGATTTGTGGTTGTTAACGCTGACGAAAATTTTTCGATTGCTCAAAAAGGATTTGATGATATTGTAGATTTTGTTGCCTATGCGCTATCGTTTAAGTTCTCTTAACACAATGTGGGCTCCAATTCTATCGAACGCTTTTTCGAAACCTAAACTTAATACGGATACATGATTTTTTGAGGCTAAAGTATTAGTTGCGAAGTGTTCAAAGTACAGAAGAGGGTCAATAACACCTAATCCTTTTTGAAATGCAAATTGGTTAGAGCTGATAAGGTCCTTACGTTTGGCATACCACAAGATTCGTTTTGATATAATTTTTTCCAACAATTTAGACATGCAGGATATCAAGGAAATGGGTCGAAAGTTAGAAATGGACGTTTTGGACTTATTAGGTTTAGCGATGGGGATAATTGCAGAAATTTTCCAGTCTTGAGGGTAGATACCTTCTTCAAGGATTGAGTTATATAATTTTATGAGTCGGGATTTAAGGGTAAAGAGGAGGTTTTTAAGGAGCGGGTAGGAAATTTTGTCGGGTCCCGGGGTTTTACCAGTCATTGATAGAATTGTGGAGTCGAATTCTTCGAGTGTTATAGGTGTTTCAATGAGGAGGGCATCAGGGCAGGGGGAGAAGTTTTGGTAAATTTCTCGAGTGATATGAGAACTTAAGGAGTTGAATGTGGGGTGGAAGTTCGAGCTGTGGGAATTATCTGACCAAGTTTTTACAAATCTCAGAGATGTCTTTGGAATCGTATATAGGACCATGGGGGGAGTGAATAAAGGTGATTTTATTATATTTATATGTACCAGATAAAGCTTTAATATCCGCCCATATTTGTTTAGGACTAGAGTTTGGGTTTATTTCGGAAATAAGATTTTCGAATGACTGTTTTTTTGCAAGTTTCAATTCTTTTCTAAAGGAAGCGTTTGCCTTTTTGTAGCTTATAAGATTTTCTGTAGTTCTATTTTGCTTGTATCTGGCCCAAAGAGATCTTTTGCTGTTTCTTAGCGTGGATAGTAAGTTAGTCCAGTAGGGGAGTTTAGTAGTAAATTTTTGTGTGTTACTTTGGGGAATAGCTATGTGTGCTGCTGAGCGCATAATGGTTTTTATGGCAGCAGCTTCAGCATTGATGTTCATTAAAGGAGGCTTTTTTTCTGTAAGGATAGCGGTTAGAGAAGAATACTTTTCCCAGTCCGCTTTTTCAATTATAAACTTTGGTCTGGGTTTTATGTAGGATAGGTTTGGAGTGGTAATAATGGGGAAGTGATCGGAGTTGTGGAGGTCATCCAGTGTGTGGGAGGAAAGTTTAGGAGGCAGAAGCAAGGACAATGTCAGGATGAGTAAAGGAGCCGTGGGTGGAAAAGTGGGTTGGGGCGCCATCATTCAGAACGATTAAATTTTCAGAGAGGATCACATCTTCGATTATTTCGCCTCTGCGATTAGAGGCTGTCGAGCCCCACAGCGGGCTCCAGGCATTAAAATCGCCTAGAATTATAATAGGGGTACGAGGTAATGTGTTGTGCATTATGGAAATAGCCAATGTAACACTTCGTTCAATAATGTGTGTGACTGACACATAGATGGCGGCACTAATACTAAATCAATATTTTTTTTCGAAATTGTGAACCTTTTTAGGCTTACTGTCAAAATTATATGTCAATCCGACCATTAGTTTACAAGTTACAGTGCTTTAAGTGACACTACTTTTGAGTTTTAAAAAAAAATGAATTCAAAGCAATTCCGTGTGCTGATTTATCATTGTTTTTTAATGAAAAAAAAAATACTGTTCAATGCCAGGAATGGCTTGAAAAACATTATTCGGACTCTGCTCCATCAAAAAGAACCATTTGTTATTGGTATGCCGAATTCAAACGTGGTCGTACAGACACCGATGACATTCCATCTACTGGACGGCCAAATGACGCTGTTATTCCGGAAAACGTTGAAAAAACACTGAAAATCATTATGTCCGACCGTAAAGTGAAAGTGGGGGAGATTGCTGACATTCTAAAGATATCAGCAGGCAGTGTACACACCATATACACGAACATTTGGTTATGAAAAAGGTGTTTTCGAAATGGGTGCCGCGTTTGCTCACACCGGAGCAAAAACAACAACGAATCGATGATTCAAAGAGCTGTTTGGACATGTTTACGCGCAACAAGTCGGAGTTTTTGCGTCGGTACATCACAATGGATGAAACATGGATCCACCGTATCACTCCAGAGTCAAATCGGCAGTCTGCTGAGTGGCATGCAACCGGTGAAAGCCGCCCAAAGCGTCCAAAGGCACAAACATCGGCTGGCAAGGTTATGGCGTCAGTATTTTGGGATGTGCACGGAATAATATTCATCGACTATCTTGAGAAAGGGAAAACAATCAATAGCGACTATTATATAGCGTTGTTGGAACGTTTGAAAGAAGAAATCGCGATTAAGCGGCCCCATATGAAGAAGAAAAAAGTGTTGTTTCACCAAGACAATGCACCGTGTCACAAGTCGATGAAAACGATGGCAAAAATGCATGAATTGGGCTTTGAATTGCTTCCTCATCCCCCGTATTCTCCAGATCTGGCCCCCAGCGACTACTGGCTCTTCGCAGACCTCAAAAAGATGCTCCGTGGTAAGAGATTTGGCTCAAATGATGAAGTAATCGCCGAAACTAACGCCTATTTTGAAGGCAAAGAAAAATCGTTCTACAAAGGCGGTATCGAAAGATTGGAAAAGCGTTGGAATGATTGTATCTCCCTAAAAGGGGACTATGTTGATGAATAAAAACGAATTTTTGCAAAAAAATGTGTTTTAATTAGTTAGTCACACACATTATTGAACGAAGTGTTATTTGTGTGGGGTGAAAGCGGTTTTATTATATGGAAGATGGGTTTCATGTAGGGCTATAATGTGTGGGGAAACTTCGTTTACGAGGATGTTTAAATCAGGGTAGTTGTTAAAAAGACCGTTTAGATTCCACTGAAGTATTTTCATGGCTTATTTATTGGGGTAGGGATCTGGCGAGATGGGGAGAAGGGTGAGGGGGAGTTTCTTATAGGTGTGGATGTGCAAGATGTATTATTGATAAGTTGGCTCGTTGAAGAGTCATCGACTGCAATTGTTGTTGCTGGAACATTAAATGTAGGATTGAGTGGGCAAGTTGTTTTAAGGGGGTGTTCTGTAGTAACAGCTCGTTTTCTTAGGTGTTTTTTGAAATTCTACTGTGAAGTAACTATTCAATTTTTTTTATGCGGTTTTTTTTCAATGTTTTATTATACTTTTAACTACAAAATTCAGTATAAGGTTTGAAAAAATATTGATTCGTTGCTGCACTGCAGCGCCGCAAAGTGATGCCCTCCAAAAAAACATGCGTTGACGGTTCACACGATTGCTCCAGCCTGAAACATGGAAATCGGAAAATTTTTTTTTTGTTGTAATCTATATGAGTGCAATTATCGTCCGACGGGAGCTTTTTTGTTTTTCATCAAAATTCTCAAAATGGCGCGACTTGAAAGTAAAAAAATTTTTTTTCCCCATTTTTTCAAATGAAAACAATTTATTTAACACTAACTAATAACAAAATCGAAAACAACGCTCGTCGGACGATAGCGACAACTTTTAGAAACATTTAAAAAAAAAAATTATCAAAATCCGTCTACTCAATCATTTGTAATCGTGTGAACCAGTTCGAAAAACATGTGTGAACGGGCCGCCTAAGAAGAAGAAGAGCGGCGCGAGTTGGTCGGCGAACGGAAGGAGACGCGCGCGGTTGATTCGGTCGGAGTGTGGAAATTCAAATCAAATTAAACTTGTAAAATGCAAATCAAACCAAAACTTATAAAAGTAAAACCGAATTAAACTTGACAACTAATAAAAAGCCTATTCCTTCGCCTACGGCTCACAATTCAGAAGTGGGATCGGATCGCGATGAGTGATGTGCGGGATTTGTGTGTGCCTGAGCTACGAACACGCTGCAGGAATGCAGGGCTCAGCGCGGCCGGTAAAAGAGATGTGTTGGTCGAGCGGCTAGAAAAATTCGGTCGCGAAAACGGTGCGGAAGAAGTGCGCTTGCTGATCGAGCGCGTGCGTGAGCTCGAGAAAACGATAGCGAGCATGAAAGTGAACGAAAGTGAATCCGAATCCAATTTCTTTTCCCCGCCGGTCATGTCATCACCCACAGTGCCACCCCAGACATCGTTGAATGCAGCAGTGGCCACGAGTACTACCAGCGCTCCGGTAGTGTCCCAGGTGGCGCAGTCTCATGCACCGTTTGCAGTGGCTGTACCAGGCACGCTAGCCCTGACGCCACCCTCGTCCGTTAACTTATTTCCCCTGACACAACAACGGGAACCGAAAGCGTTCGACGCTAACGCCTATGCTGCGTATGCAGCAACGTACACGCACACTACCAACGCGCCCGTAGTGTCGCGTGCAATCGCCCCGTCGCAGTCGCACGCACCGTTTGCAATGGCTGTACCAGGCACGCTAGCCCTGATGCCACCTGCGTCCGTTAACGAATTTCCCCTGACACAGCAACGAGAATCGCAAGCTTACAACGCTAACGCCTATGCGGCGTATGCAGCAACGTACACGCACACTACCAACGCGCCCGTAGTGTCGCGTGCCATCGCCCCGTCGCAGTCGCACGCACTGTATGCTGCGACTCCGGCGCATGACCCTCGAAGCAGCAGGTCACACGAGTATGTCTCGCGTGCACCGGCTGCCACGCTTACTTACACTACCGCAGCACCGATAGTGTCGCCATTGTATGTGCCGGGCACCGCCATGTTGACGGCTGCGCATGAGCCGTGTGGTGTGATTTCGCGAACCTACAACGATACAGTGGGACGAGAAGAATATTCAGTTCGCGAAATTGCGGAAACGATTCCGGAATTCGACCCGACAAAAGATACGTCACCAACCGCGGAGCAATTTGTTGATCGGGTGAATCAGGCAAAAAGTGCGTATCAATGGCGGGAAAAGTGTTTAATGTTGGCCGTTTTCAGCCGGCTAAAAGGCGTGTCGCGCATGTGGTACGACGCAATGCCCACTACGTGTTTGAATTGGGGCGAATTTTCGCGGAAATTAGTTGAAGAATTCGGTCGTAATTACAATGAAGCGGAAGTGCACGCGAAAATGACACGAATTAAACGGCAACAGGGTGAAACGATCACCGACTATTGTTTCAGGGTGTGCACGATCGGTCGTGGATACAATTTAAGTGAGGCCGCGATTATGAAACATATCCGTCACGGGTTAAACCACAGAGAATTGCAAGCTGCAACGGCAGCATTGCAATACGCCTCAATAAAAGAAATGCGTACAAGTTTTGAAGAGTTTATGCAAAACATGCCGGCGGTCAATGCCACGACGGCCGCCAGGCCACGTGAACAAGGGAAAAACGAGAAGCTGCCAGCTCGTGACGATCAGGATAAAATGGCTAAAGTGAAGTGTTACAACTGCGGTGAAGTTGGCCACTTTTCCAGCAAGTGTGCAAAGCCACAAAAGCGAACGCGATGCGGTGATTGTGACAAAGTGCACGGTAAAAATGAGCCGGTCAATTGCGGGAAACGAAATGTTGACATTCGACGCGTAGGGCTCTCGAACATGGACGAATGGTTTACGAAGACAATACGTATAAGCGGGAGAAGCGTTAGTGCTTTTGTAGACACCGGAAGCCAGTGCAACATGGTGCGCCAATCGGTAGCCGAAGGCTTAAAAGGCAAACGTGAGCTGTGTAGCGTGCACATTCGAGGTGTTGGCGGCGGGTCAAGCCACACCAACGAAAAAATACTATGCACTGTCGGAATCGATGAAATTGCTATAGACGCGGAATTTTATGTTGTGGACGATGGGCTTATATCGGCTGACGTCATTATAGGACAGACATTGTTCGGTAGCAATGGCGTTTGCTTCACGTTCGGGAACGGTAAATGTATGTTTAAAATGAGTTGTGTCGCGAGAGGCGAACGCAATGTGCGGCGTGCGGAACGGGTGGCTGAAGACATTCGCTGTGACGGTGGCGTGGCCGAAAAGCAAGTGCTAGGACAGTTGCTCAATAATTATCGGGACGTATTTGCGAAGGACATTAGTGAAATTGGTAAGACCAACGAGATCGAAATGGTAATCGAACTGGACACGGATAAGCCAATCGCGCAAAGGCCTTATCGTGTGCCAGAGCCTAAAAAGGCCACGGTGTCGCGCATGATAAACGAACTGATCGAGAATGACATTATCACGAAGACGCAGTCAGAATACGCGAGCCCGATGCTACTCGTCAGAAAAAAAGACGGTTCGGACCGCCTCTGTGTCGACTATCGACGGCTAAACCAATTTACGCGAAAACAAATTCATCCGATGCCGAACATCGAGGAGCAGTTACAGAATGCCAAGCAGTTTCGATTTTTCATCATGTTGGACCTGAACAGCGGTTATTACCAGATTCCAATCAGTAAGGAAAGCCGTAAGTACACCGCCTTTATCACACCAGAAGGTTTATATGAGTTTAAAAGGATGCCCTTCGGCCTCAAAAACGCGCCGGTAACTTTCAATCGCTTGATGGACAGGATACAAGAAAGGACGCAGTCGGGAGATATGATCAATTATATGGATGACATCCTCATCGGGGGAAACACCACAGCAGAAACGTTGGACAAATTGAAGAGGGTGCTGCAGGTGTTACGCGATATGAAACTAACACTGAATGTTGCGAAATGCGAGTTCCTGAAGACGACCATCGACTTCCTGGGTCATCAGCTGACGCCGCAGGGTATCACTCCTGGGCTAGTCAAAACCGAAGCAGTGGCAAGTTTTCCAACGCCAACAAACGTTACGGAGATACGTCGGTTCTTGGGTTTGAGCGGCTACTTCAGAAAATTCGTTCCCGGATACGCGCTGGTCGCTGAACCGCTCCGAAAGTTGCTGCAAAGGAATGTAACGTTTAGTTGGACGCCGAACCACGAGAAAGCATTCAACGAGCTTAAAGCAGCATTGTCGACAAAACCGGTGCTCGCTGCGTACAAAGTGGACGCGTGTCACGAGGTGCATACCGATGCAAGTTCGCACGGTATCGCTGGGGTGCTCCTGCAGAAGGACGAAGACGACTGGAAACCGGTAGCGTACTACAGCCGGTCCACGAGCGAGAGCGAGCGAAAGTTTCATAGCTACGAATTAGAAACGTTAGCAGTGGTCGAAACGCTGGAACGCTTTAGGTTCTACATCTACGGCAAACACGTCAAGGTGGCGACCGATTGCAACGCAGTGAAGGCCGCGATGGAGAAGAGGAACTTGATACCTAGAATCGCACGATGGTGGTTGCGAGTTCAGGATTTTGACATCGAGATTGAGCATCGAAAGGAACATCGAATGAATCACGTGGACGCGTTGAGCCGACAGCCAGTGGAAGAGCCACACGAGGTAGACACCGCGTTGCTAAAAATCGAGAAGGTGAGCATCAGCTGCGACGATTGGCTGTTCAGCATGCAGCTACAAGATGAGCGAATCAAATCGATTGTGGAGAAGGTACGCGAAGGCGACAAGCAGCTATGTGACGACTACGTCATCGCACATGGGCGGCTCTACCGTAGCAGCAACCAGCAAAGGCTATGGGTGGTGCCGAAGACTCTTCAGTGGAAGGTGACTCACGAAGCGCATGATAAGCGAGGTCACCTCGGCGTGGATCGGACGTTGGAGGTAATAAAACGAACAATGTGGTTCCCGCGAATGCGCCGCTTTGTCAAGGGGTATGTCCAGTCGTGCGTGGAATGCTGCTTCAACAAGCTGCCGGGTGGTCAGCGTGAGGGTGAGTACCACTATAATCAAATCTCACCGATTCCGTTCCACACCATCCATTTGGACCACCTGGGGCCATTCCCCAAAAGCAGTAGACGCAACGAGCACGTTCTTGTTCTGGTTGACTCATTTACGAAATACGTGGTCATCAAACCGGTGAAGAGCACCGCCACGAAATTCGTAATCCATATGTTGAACGAAGTGAGCGCTTGTTTTGGGTTACCACACCGAATCGTCAGCGACCGAGGTACGGCATTCACATCAAAGGAATTCGAGAAATACTGCAAAGAACAAGACATCAAGCACATACTTAACGCTGTGCGTACACCTCGGGCGAACGGGCAGGTGGAGCGGGTCAACCGTACGATCCTCTCCATGCTCCGACCTTCAGCAGAAACGGACAAGAAATGGGACGAGCAAGTTACCAAAATTCAGTGGAGCCTTAATTCATTGAAAAGCCACACGACTGGGTGCTGCCCTCACGAGTTACTTTTCGGCTATCAGCCCAGAGACGTACTTGGTAACCAGATCACGACGATCCTCCAAGACGACGAAGAAGGATCGAGAGTGGCCGTGGACTTGCAGCACGTGCAGGAGGTGGCTGCGACGCGAATTGACAACCAGCGCGCTAGGGCCAAGCGACGATACGACCAGCAGCATTCGCCGCCAACGCCTTACCAGGTTGGTGACCTGGTGCTGGCGGAGAATGAGCAGCGGCACATCACGGAAGCTCGAACCGCGATACAAGGGGCCATTCCTGATAGTCAAAGTTCTGGGAAACGACCGGTACGTGGTTGAAGACTTGCCGGAGGCGCAACGAACCCAGCGTCACTACACATCAGTGTACGCCTCTGATGCTTTGAAGCCCTGGTGCGTGTTGCCAGAGGACAGTGATGAAGAGGACGACGACTCGGAAACCGACGGTTGGGACCACGACAGCGAGGACGCTGAATGTCAGGAGAGGCCGACTGTGAACGGGCCGCCTAAGAAGAAGAAGAGCGGCGCGAGTTGGTCGGCGAACGGAAGGAGACGCGCGCGGTTGATTCGGTCGGAGTGTGGAAATTCAAATCAAATTAAACTTGTAAAATGCAAATCAAACCAAAACTTATAAAAGTAAAACCGAATTAAACTTGACAACTAATAAAAAGCCTATTCCTTCGCCTACGGCTCACACATGGTTTCGGGAAAAACGCGTTTAAAGTTTTTTGTTCACTTTTTTTTTCATGTTCACACTTACATTTAATCGGCGATGCCGGGGCCGTACAAAAAACCTTCCTCGATCTCTGCCAACTCATGTCTGACAGCTTCCTGGACTTTTTAATCTCATACCTACAGATTGAAACAAAAGAGATGGAAAGCCGCCAAACACGGCGCGCCGTGAGCGCGCTGAAAGTACTGTGGAAATTCGGCGGAGCGCGTGATGAAACCTCCTTTACAAATGACTTTCCGGTCCGAATTCATCAAAGACCTTTTTTTATACGATAGATAACAACATTACCTGTTGAAAAATGCAAAAAAAATCGATTTTTTGAAAATTTTACTACAGAACACCCCCTTAAGAGTGCTTTCTTGTATTTTGTTCTTAGTAGATGAAATATTTGAGTTATCGAGAGATTTTTGTTTTTCAGTTTCAAAAGATTGTGCAGTGATATTGTTAGTATTAGTGTTGGAAGTGTTTTTGAGTATATTAGCAAATGAAGGAGAGGAATCATTGAGTGCAGGAGGAATTTGCTTTTTGTGAATGTTTATTGCCTCGCGAAAAGAGCATTTGTTGTCTGTTTGTATAGTGAGTATTTGTTTAATTTGAGTGAATTTGGGACATGATTTGCTGGAAGCAGGATGGTTACCGGAGCAGTTTACGCAGAGAGTACGAGAGCATGGAGTTGGAGAATGAGGTGGAAAAGCACATGTGTCGCAAACATCTGTGCATCTTTTTGTGGTGTGTCCGAGAATATGACAACTCTTGCATTTCATAGGGTTAGGGTAGTAGGGTCTAACTTTAGTAGTATACCAAGAAATGTCAATCTTTTCCGGCAAGTGGTATAAATCGAAAGTAAGTAGAACTACTCCACTCGAAATTGGTTTACCATCCACATATTTTGGAAATTTATATACTCCTGAAACACCCTGTTCGCTCAGATTCTCAATTATTTCATTTTCAGAGAGGTTATTTAGGCATGGAGCATAAATCGTTCCCTTGGTGGAGTTAAGGTTATGGTGAAGGTCGATTTTTACACCTCAGACTCCCGGTAGTTGCTTTGTTGCTATAAATTTCTTAGCGATTGTGTTGTTTTTTACCAATAGTAATAAATTTCCATCTCTGAGCTCAGCGATTTTGATGATTTCGGTACTAATATTTTTTAGAGCTTTGTGAACAGCAAAGCACGAGAATTTATTTAAAGGTTTGTTAGAGTCAATAGCGCTTACCACAAGATATTTGGGATTTACTTTTTGTACTGAAGGTAGGGTAGGAAAAATTTCACCTTTGGTTTGTGGTTTTTTTATTTTTAAATTAAATTTATTTATAAAACCAAATTTTTGAAAAGATTGCCGCAACATTTTATGTTTATAATTGTTTATGTCGTAAAAATAAAATGTTGCGGCAATCCTTTATACATGCATGCACTGCATGATCGTAGGTGTACATGTGATGAGTTTACTTTTAAAGTGAACTATTTTTTGTACCTTTGCACAGTGATTCGTTCCATAGAAAAAATTCAAAAAATTTATAGTCTCAGAATTTAATGATTTTGATGTCATTTGAAAGGTAAAACTCCAACTAAGAAAACCCCGAAAACTCTGTGTAAAAAATTAATTAGTGTGCGTGCAAAAGCGGCTCAAAGTTGAAACTTTTTTCACAAAAAACACATAATTTCTGTTTTTTAGTCTATGGAGAACAAAAATTTTAAAAATACATGGCCACCAAGAAGTTGCTAAAACTTTTAATATAGATTAAGAAATGCTGTGGCCACTTTCGCTGTTAATGTTTTCTCAAAATGTACAAGGCTGAAGCTTTTACATCACTTTTAATTCAAAATATTTGTAAAAGTTCTCTAGAGCCGTCGGCGGAACGCTGTAGAAAAAATAAGACGCGGGGTTGCGTGGGTACGTGCGCTTTATTCTAGTATTAAAACACGAATGACAATAAGTACAAGAACCCCTGAACGAGACAAACGGCCGAAGCCGGGGAGCATAAATAGGGGGAAACATGAGTACAAAAGGAAAAGGAAAGGAAGGGATTAGAGGTGGGATCGACAGATCATTGAACAATCACAGCACTCATTTAGCCATCGCGGCCGCCATTGCAGAGTGCAATTAGGAAAGTGTCCGGGTGGATGGTTGCCGAGACGCGGCTGAGGTCTGGCTGGTGGCGGTGCGGCTCACGGCTGGCTGGCTGTGAGTGCGCTTAGGGGTGCGCCGATGACCTCTCTTGCAGGGGGTGATCCATCCGGCCGTGCGGGGCAGTCCAAGGGGTACCTGCTGCGATGGTCAGCTGATCTGCAAAGAAGGTGAGATGTCAGAGGCTTGAAATTATACTGTGGACATCGTGTGAATGGGAAATAGTGGCTAAGCTGCAGGGTTTGCGAAAGCTATAGCTGAGGGAATATGAGAAAATACATATATAAATTGGCTGCATTGCCAAAGGGCTTAAAGTCTGTTTAGAAAATAAGCCAATTCCGCCCGGGATAATTGGCTGCACGTAGGGCTCGAGAGAAGCAGGAGAACCGAACGAGAATGTCGGTTTGCTCTTCGAGATGGTGGTGGCCGGCTCTTTGATCCGGAGTTGGAACTGTGTGAGCATGGGCATTGCACATTGGGGTGGTCTGCCGCCTGCCTTTCTCGACCATCCATCGGGTCCTTATACCGGTCGGTGGTCGGGAAGGACTAGAGCGGAAACTATGACTAGACCTCCTCGTGGTGGCCACCGGTAACAGCCACTGCGGGTAGGGTCTTGTCTCTGCCCGTAGTGGCTGGCTAACTAGTCGATTTCCCCTAAACTCCTATCTCCCCATTTTCTACCCTCATTCCCCTTCTTCTCTCTCCTCCCCCCCCCCTAATCCAAGGTGTCACGCGACCCGTGCCTATTGGATGGTTTGCAGCCAGGGGGTAATACCGGCTGTATTCTAACGGAGCCTCTCTGATACCTGCCCGCCTCAGAGAGTAACTTTGGGCTTACCGTGCTATTGGGGGCTATGGCACGGCGGACCTTCCCTTCCCCTACACTCGTGGGACCAAGTATGGGTAAAAAAGTGAAAAAATTCAATGCACTAGCGGGTTCTTATACCGCAACACAACTGGCGAGTCAGGCGGAGCACAATATCCATGACACTGACGCCCAGGTAGCTACTCCTCGGAGTATGAAGACGGCTAAACGCACGTTATCTGGTAAATTTGGCGTAAAGGTTGGAAAATTTGGGCCAAAACCAGAAAGAACCGGACTGACGAAAGGACAGCAGAAGGAAAGTCGAGTGGAGGTGGGGTCTGCGGGTGTTTCGGCACCCAAAGACACTGAACCACAACCTTCGACGAGTACTGGACTGATGTCCGGACAGACCCAAAGATTGGGGGAAGTCAGGAAGGCGACAGGACTAAGTGGCGCAGGTGTCAAGTGGTACCTGCGTTATCTTAGCGGGGGCTTAACACCCGAGCAGGCCAAGGAAAAAGCCTTGGACCGCGCAGTACCTACAACTTCGACCGAGACGAAGAAGAGGGGCGCGGCAGAAATCAGTCCTCAGGATGGCAACGTTGCCAAGAAGTCTAGGACTGAAGGACAGACGCGGACGGTACAGAAACCGAAGCTGGGAGGCAGGAAGCCAGGGGGCAGTTATGCCAGCGCCGTGAAGGGCGTCAGACTGGCAATACTCCCAGCATCTTTCCCTGAAAATATACTCTCACGGGAGGATCAGGGAAGGATTGAAGATGCTTTGGTAGCAGAAATGTGCAAGGGCTGGAGGACGAAACTCCAGTTCGACGGCATACACTTTCGACCAGGTCTTATACTGGTCGACTGTGTAGATGCAGACACAGCAGAGTGGCTGAAAGGCCTTGTCCCGGCGCTGCCTGGCTGGAAGGGGGTACTGTTAACCACGTGCGACGGGGATAATATACCGGGCGTACACCTGTTAACGGTCTACCTCCCGAAGGCGGCATGCATGGACAATAAGCAGATCCTCGATCTCCTTGTTGCCCAGAACGAGGAACTGCACACGAAGCTGTGGAGGGTCTTTAAAAGTAGAGATGAGAAGCAGGGCAAGGTCCTGACGATCGGGGTTGACGACCGGTCGTTGGAGGCCATCAAAAAGGGCAACTGCCTACTGCGGTACAGGTTTGGCACTGTACTGGTGCACTTGCACAAGCGCCGCGAGCCATCGAAAGCGGCCGACACACCAGCAGCCGATACTCCGGCGGGCGGCACTGCCGACATACCGAAGGAGGTGGCTAGCCTGGTGGAACAGGAGGCCGCTAGCAGTGAGGTCGTCGAGGAGATCAGCTTACTACCTCACGAAGTTGAGGGGATCGACTCGATTGACCTCTCGATGCTAAGCATGGCGGCGGACGAGGAAGACTCGGACAGAGTCACCCTGTCAGACCTCGATAAAGAGGGCAGTCTGACAGAGGACGAAAGCGGTGCCACTCCAACATAAGGTAGCGATGACCAGCACTAGAGTTGCGCAGGTAAATCTGCACCATGCGAAGGCTGCGTCAGCCGTAATCGCAAGGGCAACCCTCAGGTCAAATCTGAGTGTAGTGCTGGTCCAGGAACCCTGGGTATGCAGGGGCCAAATTAAAGGTTTGGCGGAGAAGAACATCCAGGTAATTTGGGACATTAGATGTAACAACCCAAGGGCCTGTTTGTTATTAACCAGTAGTTTGAATTACCTCTGTCTTTCAGAATTCCTCTCTAGGGATCTGGTAGCGGTGCAAATCCCGGTTAACCTAAACGGGACAGCGCGAGACATGGTGGTAGCCACAGGATACTTTCCAGGAGAAGACCCTCAGGCCCCACCTGAGATAGTATCTAGACTGGTAGAGTACTGCGAGCGGAAGAAGCTGCCACTTATACTAGGCTGCGATGCTAACGCGCACAGCGAAGCCTGGGGAAGCAGCGACACGAATCGAAGGGGTGAGTACCTTCTCTATTATATAGCTAGCAATAAGCTTGAAATTTTTAACGTGGCTAGTACACCAACGTTTGTAACCAGTGCGAGAGAGGAGGTCCTGGATATTACTCTAGGAAATACTCTGAGCTCGGGACTGGTTAGAAACTGGAGGGTGTCAAACGAACCTTCAATGTCGGACCATAAAATTATCAGGTTTGACATTGAGGGTACCACCTCAGTCAGGAAAATTCTAAGAAATCCCAGGAGAACAAACTGGGATAAATTCCAAGAAACCCTGAGTTTAAACTCCAACCGCTTTGGGATGGGGGACAATATCAGGAATACAGTGGAGTTAGAAACTGAAGTAGCGTGCTTCAATAGTACTATTATTGATGCATACGAAAGTAGCTGTCCGATCAGCAAAGTATATTCCTCCAGGGATGTGCCCTGGTGGAACAAAGACCTCAATATACTGCGAAGCAGGCTTTTCAACCGGTCCAAGCGTACCGGGGATTGGTCTGAATATAAAAGCGCATTAACCTTATATAATAAGGAAATAAGGGAAGCTAAGCGCAGAAGCTTTAGAAGCTTCTGCGAAAGCATAGAACAGACATCGGAGGCATCAAGACTCTATAAGGTCATGGCCAAAGGACACAGCCTGTCTTCCACGAGTCTCCGAAAAAGCAATGGGGAATTTACCGAGAGTGAGGAGGAGAAGGTAAAGCTACTTCTAGATACCCACTTCCCGGGCTCTGTTGCTTGGAAGGACACGGAGCAAGCTGAGGTACTAGGCAGAATCTCCAGAGGAGATTGGACAGTGGCAAAGGAAATCTGTACGGAAGAAAGGTTAAGGTGGGCGGTTAGCACCTTTAAACCACTTAAATCACCCGGACCCGACGGAATCTTCCCTGCCTTACTACAGAAGGGCATGGATCTTATCAAGAACCAGCTCCTGAAAATTTCTAGAGCCAGTCTGGCGCTGGGTTATATACCAGAGGCCTGGAGGCGGGCAAAGGTGGTGTTCATTCCGAAGGTCGGGAAGAAGGATCCTCTTCACCCGAAATCCTTCAGACCAATTTGTCTGACCTCATTCGTACTGAAAGCTCTGGAGAAAGTTGTTGACAACCACGTACGGACGACAGTCCTAATAGACAATCCGTTACACACATGCCAGCATGCATACAGGGCAGGACGCTCCACTGAAACTGCACTGTATCAGCTGACTGGTGAGATACAGGAAAGTCTAGATGCGAAAGCGATGGCACTATGTGCCTTTCTAGACGTGGAGGGGGCCTTCGACAACACCTCTCATGAAACTATAGATCATGCTCTAACCAGCAGGGGAATTAATAATACCCTGAAAGGTTGGATCAACAGTATGCTTGCTACTAGGAAGGTGGAGCTACAAACTAGTGCAGGCGAGGTGGTAATAGCCAGTACTACCAGAGGATGTCCATAAGGTGGGGTTTTATCCCCTCTGTTGTGGAGTTTTGTGGTTGACGAACTATTGCAAGTACTGTCTACCTCTGGTCTTACGGTCCAGGGGTATGCAGATGACATTGTAATTCTATGCAGGGGAAAATTTGAAGATACCCTGCGGGATAGAATAACCCTAGGGTTAAGAGTAACTAAGAGGTGGTGTGCTAAGGTGGGGCTGAATATCAATCCAGCAAAAACCACCATAGTACCCTTTACAAGGAGATACAAACTTGATGCTCTTAGACCAATCTCTTTGGATGGAATAAGAATAGAATTCCAGAAGGAGGTTAAATATCTAGGCGTAATACTAGATCAGAAACTACTCTGGAAAGGACATATTGAAGAAACGATGCGGAAGGCCGTCAGAGTCTTCATGACCTGCAGATCCATAGCAGGTAAAAGCTGGGGTTGCACTCCAAGAATACTGAGATGGATCTACACGGCGATCGTGAGGCCTATGATAACGTATGGCTCAGTTGTTTGGGCAAGCAAAACCAATCAACAGTCCACTATCCAGGCTCTCAGTAAGCTCCAGAGACTAGCATGTGTGAGCCGTAGGCGAAGGAATAGGCTTTTTATTAGTTGTCAAGTTTAATTCGGTTTTACTTTTATAAGTTTTGGTTTGATTTGCATTTTACAAGTTTAATTTGATTTGAATTTCCACACTCCGACCGAATCAACCGCGCGCGTCTCCTTCCGTTCGCCGACTAACTCGCGCCGCTCTTCTTCTTCTTAGGCGGCCCGTTCACAGTCGGCCTCTCCTGACATTCAGCGTCCTCGCTGTCGTGGTCCCAACCGTCGGTTTCCGAGTCGTCGTCCTCTTCATCACTGTCCTCTGGCAACACGCACCAGGGCTTCAAAGCATCAGAGGCGTACACTGATGTGTAGTGACGCTGGGTTCGTTGCGCCTCCGGCAAGTCTTCAACCACGTACCGGTCGTTTCCCAGAACTTTGACTATCAGGAATGGCCCCTTGTATCGCGGTTCGAGCTTCCGTGATGTGCCGCTGCTCATTCTCCGCCAGCACCAGGTCACCAACCTGGTAAGGCGTTGGCGGCGAATGCTGCTGGTCGTATCGTCGCTTGGCCCTGGCGCGCTGGTTGTCAATTCGCGTCGCAGCCACCTCCCGCACGTGCTGCAAGTCCACGGCCACTCTCGATCCTTCTTCGTCGTCTTGGAGGATCGTCGTGATCTGGTTACCAAGTACGTCTCTGGGCTGATAGCCGAAAAGTAACTCGTGAGGGCAGCACCCAGTCGTGTGGCTTTTCAATGAATTAAGGCTCCACTGAATTTTGGTAACTTGCTCGTCCCATTTCTTGTCCGTTTCTGCTGAAGGTCGGAGCATGGAGAGGATCGTACGGTTGACCCGCTCCACCTGCCCGTTCGCCCGAGGTGTACGCACAGCGTTAAGTATGTGCTTGATGTCTTGTTCTTTGCAGTATTTCTCGAATTCCTTTGATGTGAATGCCGTACCTCGGTCGCTGACGATTCGGTGTGGTAACCCAAAACAAGCGCTCACTTCGTTCAACATATGGATTACGAATTTCGTGGCGGTGCTCTTCACCGGTTTGATGACCACGTATTTCGTAAATGAGTCAACCAGAACAAGAACGTGCTCGTTGCGTCTACTGCTTTTGGGGAATGGCCCCAGGTGGTCCAAATGGATGGTGTGGAACGGAATCGGTGAGATTTGATTATAGTGGTACTCACCCTCACGCTGACCACCCGGCAGCTTGTTGAAGCAGCATTCCACGCACGACTGGACATACCCCTTGACAAAGCGGCGCATTCGCGGGAACCACATTGTTCGTTTTATTACCTCCAACGTCCGATCCACGCCGAGGTGACCTCGCTTATCATGCGCTTCGTGAGTCACCTTCCACTGAAGAGTCTTCGGCACCACCCATAGCCTTTGCTGGTTGCTGCTACGGTAGAGCCGCCCATGTGCGATGACGTAGTCGTCACATAGCTGCTTGTCGCCTTCGCGTACCTTCTCCACAATCGATTTGATTCGCTCATCTTGTAGCTGCATGCTGAACAGCCAATCGTCGCAGCTGATGCTCACCTTCTCGATTTTTAGCAACGCGGTGTCTACCTCGTGTGGCTCTTCCACTGGCTGTCGGCTCAACGCGTCCACGTGATTCATTCGATGTTCCTTTCGATGCTCAATCTCGATGTCAAAATCCTGAACTCGCAACCACCATCGTGCGATTCTAGGTATCAAGTTCCTCTTCTCCATCGCGGCCTTCACTGCGTTGCAATCGGTCGCCACCTTGACGTGTTTGCCGTAGATGTAGAACCTAAAGCGTTCCAGCGTTTCGACCACTGCTAACGTTTCTAATTCGTAGCTATGAAACTTTCGCTCGCTCTCGCTCGTGGACCGGCTGTAGTACGCTACCGGTTTCCAGTCGTCTTCGTCCTTCTGCAGGAGCACCCCAGCGATACCGTGCGAACTTGCATCGGTATGCACCTCGTGACACGCGTCCACTTTGTACGCAGCGAGCACCGGTTTTGTCGACAATGCTGCTTTAAGCTCGTTGAATGCTTTCTCGTGGTTCGGCGTCCAACTAAACGTTACATTCCTTTGCAGCAACTTTCGGAGCGGTTCAGCGACCAGCGCGTATCCGGGAACGAATTTTCTGAAGTAGCCGCTCAAACCCAAGAACCGACGTATCTCCGTAACGTTTGTTGGCGTTGGAAAACTTGCCACTGCTTCGGTTTTGACTAGCCCAGGAGTGATACCCTGCGGCGTCAGCTGATGACCCAGGAAGTCGATGGTCGTCTTCAGGAACTCGCATTTCGCAACATTCAGTGTTAGTTTCATATCGCGTAACACCTGCAGCACCCTCTTCAATTTGTCCAACGTTTCTGCTGTGGTGTTTCCCCCGATGAGGATGTCATCCATATAATTGATCATATCTCCCGACTGCGTCCTTTCTTGTATCCTGTCCATCAAGCGATTGAAAGTTACCGGCGCGTTTTTGAGGCCGAAGGGCATCCTTTTAAACTCATATAAACCTTCTGGTGTGATAAAGGCGGTGTACTTACGGCTTTCCTTACTGATTGGAATCTGGTAATAACCGCTGTTCAGGTCCAACATGATGAAAAATCGAAACTGCTTGGCATTCTGTAACTGCTCCTCGATGTTCGGCATCGGATGAATTTGTTTTCGCGTAAATTGGTTTAGCCGTCGATAGTCGACACAGAGGCGGTCCGAACCGTCTTTTTTTCTGACGAGTAGCATCGGGCTCGCGTATTCTGACTGCGTCTTCGTGATAATGTCATTCTCGATCAGTTCGTTTATCATGCGCGACACCGTGGCCTTTTTAGGCTCTGGCACACGATAAGGCCTTTGCGCGATTGGCTTATCCGTGTCCAGTTCGATTACCATTTCGATCTCGTTGGTCTTACCAATTTCACTAATGTCCTTCGCAAATACGTCCCGATAATTATTGAGCAACTGTCCTAGCACTTGCTTTTCGGCCAGGCCACCGTCACATCGAATGTCTTCAGCCACCCGTTCCGCACGCCGCACATTGCGTTCGCCTCTCGCGACACAACTCATTTTAAACATACATTTACCGTTCCCGAACGTGAAGCAAACGCCATTGCTACCGAACAATGTCTGTCCTATAATGACGTCAGCCGATATAAGCCCATCGTCCACAACATAAAATTCCGCGTCTATAGCAATTTCATCGATTCCGACAGTGCATAGTATTTTTTCGTTGGTGTGGCTTGACCCGCCGCCAACACCTCGAATGTGCACGCTACACAGCTCACGTTTGCCTTTTAAGCCTTCGGCTACCGATTGGCGCACCATGTTGCACTGGCTTCCGGTGTCTACAAAAGCACTAACGCTTCTCCCGCTTATACGTATTGTCTTCGTAAACCATTCGTCCATGTTCGAGAGCCCTACGCGTCGAATGTCAACATTTCGTTTCCCGCAATTGACCGGCTCATTTTTACCGTGCACTTTGTCACAATCACCGCATCGCGTTCGCTTTTGTGGCTTTGCACACTTGCTGGAAAAGTGGCCAACTTCACCGCAGTTGTAACACTTCACTTTAGCCATTTTATCCTGATCGTCACGAGCTGGCAGCTTCTCGTTTTTCCCTTGTTCACGTGGCCTGGCGGCCGTCGTGGCATTGACCGCCGGCATGTTTTGCATAAACTCTTCAAAACTTGTACGCATTTCTTTTATTGAGGCGTATTGCAATGCTGCCGTTGCAGCTTGCAATTCTCTGTGGTTTAACCCGTGACGGATATGTTTCATAATCGCGGCCTCACTTAAATTGTATCCACGACCGATCGTGCACACCCTGAAACAATAGTCGGTGATCGTTTCACCCTGTTGCCGTTTAATTCGTGTCATTTTCGCGTGCACTTCCGCTTCATTGTAATTACGACCGAATTCTTCAACTAATTTCCGCGAAAATTCGCCCCAATTCAAACACGTAGTGGGCATTGCGTCGTACCACATGCGCGACACGCCTTTTAGCCGGCTGAAAACGGCCAACATTAAACACTTTTCCCGCCATTGATACGCACTTTTTGCCTGATTCACCCGATCAACAAATTGCTCCGCGGTTGGTGACGTATCTTTTGTCGGGTCGAATTCCGGAATCGTTTCCGCAATTTCGCGAACTGAATATTCTTCTCGTCCCACTGTATCGTTGTAGGTTCGCGAAATCACACCACACGGCTCATGCGCAGCCGTCAACATGGCGGTGCCCGGCACATACAATGGCGACACTATCGGTGCTGCGGTAGTGTAAGTAAGCGTGGCAGCCGGTGCACGCTAGACATACTCGTGTGACCTGCTGCTTCGAGGGTCATGCGCCGGAGTCGCAGCATACAGTGCGTGCGACTGCGACGGGGCGATGGCACGCGACACTACGGGCGCGTTGGTAGTGTGCGTGTACGTTGCTGCATACGCCGCATAGGCGTTAGCGTTGTAAGCTTGCGATTCTCGTTGCTGTGTCAGGGGAAATTCGTTAACGGACGCAGGTGGCATCAGGGCTAGCGTGCCTGGTACAGCCATTGCAAACGGTGCGTGCGACTGCGACGGGGCGATTGCACGCGACACTACGGGCGCGTTGGTAGTGTGCGTGTACGTTGCTGCATACGCAGCATAGGCGTTAGCGTCGAACGCTTTCGGTTCCCGTTGTTGTGTCAGGGGAAATAAGTTAACGGACGAGGGTGGCGTCAGGGCTAGCGTGCCTGGTACAGCCACTGCAAACGGTGCATGAGACTGCGCCACCTGGGACACTACCGGAGCGCTGGTAGTACTCGTGGCCACTGCTGCATTCAACGATGTCTGGGGTGGCACTGTGGGTGATGACATGACCGGCGGGGAAAAGAAATTGGATTCGGATTCACTTTCGTTCACTTTCATGCTCGCTATCGTTTTCTCGAGCTCACGCACGCGCTCGATCAGCAAGCGCACTTCTTCCGCACCGTTTTCGCGACCGAATTTTTCTAGCCGCTCGACCAACACATCTCTTTTACCGGCCGCGCTGAGCCCTGCATTCCTGCAGCGTGTTCGTAGCTCAGGCACACACAAATCCCGCACATCACTCATCGCGATCCGATCCCACTTCTGAATTGTGAGCCGTAGGCGAAGGAATAGGCTTTTTATTAGTTGTCAAGTTTAATTCGGTTTTACTTTTATAAGTTTTGGTTTGATTTGCATTTTACAAGTTTAATTTGATTTGAATTTCCACACTCCGACCGAATCAACCGCGCGCGGCTCCTTCCGTTCGCCGACTAACTCGCGCCGCTCTTCTTCTTCTTAGGCGGCCCGTTCACACATGTTTATGCATGACTGGGGCAATGAGAACGTGTCCAACAGCATCCATGGAGGTTCTACTTGAACTTACACCTCTTCACATATATATACAAACCCAGGCGAAGAGGGCTATCCTACGGATGACTGAAAACAATATCGGGGCTGGAGGATTCCTAGGCCGTAAGAAGCTCAACATTCTTACGAGCCAGTATCCAGAGATAGCAATACCGAGGGACACAATCACACCGAAGTTCAGCTTTATCAAGAGATTCCAAACTGAACTTAGTAACAAAAGGAACTGGGTAGGGATATCAGAAACGTATCTGATAAACCAGTACATGATAACCTGGTACACTGATGGATCCCTTACGGATGAAGGTACCGGTATTGGTGTATATGGACCGAGGATTAGATACTCGGAACCCACGGGTAAGCACACAACAATATTTCAAGCGGAAATATACGCTATTGAAAGGTGTGCTTACTTCAACTTGGCGAGGAACTACCGGAATCGGAGAATTGCGATCCTGTCTGATAGCCAAGCGGCAATCAGGGCACTAAGCTCATACCAGGTATCCTCGAAACTGGTGATGGAATGCCTTGAAAAGCTTAATGAGTTTGGCCTGCATAATCAGGTATGGGTCCTCTGGGTTCCGGGCCACGCAGGTATAGCAGGAAACGAGGCGGCCGACGAACTGGCAAGGAGGGGCGCCTCAACCCCATTCGTCGGCCCAGAACCTTTTTGTGGACTGGGAAAGGGAGCTCTATCAATCCTAACCAGGAAAGACGAGATAATCAGCAGGAATAAATACTGGGACAATCAACCAGGTCTGGAACATTCCAAAGCGATTATCGGATCATATAGTAGGAAAACATTCGAGGATTGTATGAGTTTATCAAAGAATAACCTGAGAATCATTACAGGTATCATGACAGGGCATTGTAGGCTGAACTATCACCTAAATAAACTAGGAATCCGTGCAAACGGACATTGCAGGTTCTGTTCGCAGGAAAATGAAACTGCAATGCACATACTAGGAGAATGCCCTGTACTTATGCATGATCGGAAGAAGCACCTAGGGGAATACCTCGTCGGAGGTGCGAACTGGAACTCCAGGGGCATAGGAGACATACTAAAGTTCCTCTCGGTAGTTGGGCTCACAGATGAACTGTGAGTCCATGAAGGGGGCACAATAGATCTTTAGGTCGCGGTGCACCATCCCCACTAATAATAATAATAATAATGGGCATTGCTGGAGCCGGTCCACCTGAGAGTGAGATCTTGTAGATCTTGGAGCTTATACCCGATCAGTCCGATGTCAGCGGGATTTGCAGCGCTTGGAGCGAGTCGCACTGGAGTGGCAACTGACCTCTTTTCGGACCCGGGATGGAGGTGGTGCAATGCGGAACTGCGGGGAAATGCAATTTCTGTCAGTTGCTGTGAATGTGGATCGAGTGGCGTCAAGCCAACGCTCTTGTCGAACCCTTTTTCTCTGTTTCATTAGAGGCGAAAGCCATCCTGCGGGATCAAAACGGTTGGCAACGAAGGGGGGAATTTGCCGGTTTGGGAATGAGTTTGCAGGAGTGGTGGGTTCAAAGCGATTTTCCATTATTTCCGGGGGTGGAAACCCTACGGGATTGAGGGCGGCAATCACTTGTGAAAGGGCTTTCTTTAGTGCGGGAAGATTATTTTGAAGGGCGGGTCCAGTATGCATATGGCGACTTGGTACCTCTGTGGCACATGTCAAATGCGAAGGGGGTACTGGACCGCTTATTACCCATCCGAATACTGTATGCTGAGCAAGTAAGCTGCCACATACATTCCGGTGGATACCTTCGAGCATTATCTGCGGGATGAGATCACTGCCAATCACTAAATCAATCTGCGCTGTCTCGAAGGGGTTTGGATCAGCGAGTTCTAGCATGGCGAAATCTTCCATATTAGGGGGGTGTATGTGACGAGGTTGGAGCAATTTCGTAAGCTCTTGGAGCACGATTGCTTGCACGGGGAGTTTCGTGCTAGTTTGAGGGACTGCCAATGTCAAGAAGCAAATGTGATTGGCGTTTTGCACAATCTGACCGCCCATGCCCGAGATTTGGAAGGGGGATTTCTCGATTGGCAATTTAAGGCGTTTCTGGACCTTCGAAGAAATAAAGGTACGCTGAGAGGCTTGGTCGATTAACGCTCGAACTTTGAACAACTTTCCTGCGTGCTCAATAGACACCAGTGCCGTAGGCAGAAGGGATTGGGTGCCATTATTAGAGTGTAAGGCTTGTACTTGAGGCGTACTTTGCCTGGAAGATGTGCGGGGTTGCGCATCCGAAAGGGGGGAATGAGTTGCGGAGTTGTTGTGCTTTCGTTTTGGAGCTGTTGCGACCTGTGATTGGGTCGTGGTCGAATGTGACCGATTGAGCGATTGAGAGAGCTGCGCATTGCCTTTGGGGAAATGAAGCATGGAATGGTGCTTCATTTGGCAATATACGCACGTAAAATTGCTTGTACAATTCTCAATAAGGTGGGATGTCGCAAGACAATTTACGCAGAGATTGTGCTTCTTAACGTATTTTAATCGACTCTGGGGGTGAGTCTTTTGAAGCTCTGGCAAGTCCGTATGGGATAATTTGCGTTGCAGAGTTTGCACGCGAAGTCCCTTTTCACTTGAGTGTGATAATTTAGGGATTTGTGTGGCCGATTTGGGAGGACATTGGAAGTCGAAGGTTGAGACGGTTTCGGCTTAGAAGGGCGAATACATTGCAGCCGTTCAAGTACCTCATATCTGCCGGTCAGGAACTCATCCATTTGCGACCAGGGTGGCAGATCCTTCCGGGATGTCAATGATTGCTCCCATAGAGCGAGTGTCTCTTGGGGCAATTTGGTACAACATATGTAAACCAATAGCGGATCCCAATTGTCAGTGTCTACGGCCTGAGTATTGAGAACAGACAGACAATTGTTTATTGTGTTTTGGATCCGCTGAAGTGCCTCACTATCTTCAGTGTGGGCAGGAGCGATATTTAGGAGGGATCTGATTTGAGTGTCAACGAGTATGCGTTTATTTTCGAAGCGGGATCTTAGGGCTTCCCACGTGAGTCCGAAATTCTCATCGGTTAATACATATTGCTTAACAATAGCACCGGCTTTACCTTGCGTCTTGTATCGGAGGTGATACAATTTTTGGGCTGGAGTGAGCTGGGGGTGGTTAATGTAAACTGCCGTAAACATGTCCCGAAAAGACGGCCACTGCTCATAGCCCCCGAAAAAGGTTTCGGTATCACAAGGCGGAACTTGTAGGCAAAGGGGTATTTGCTGGTTCTAGGGGTCAAACCGGTTCCATATGCGCAGCGGGCTGGGGGGACTGAATTTGGAGCATCTCAATGATGTCCGACATCTGAGCCATGCACAACTCGTACTGGTCTGTGCAGGCGTCAATTTTTTGCCTAGCCGACTCTTTGAAACCGTCGGGCTGGCTGTTGTCTTCAGCAATGAAGACTGCCTCATGTGCGCACATAAGCCTCTCCCATTGGGCTTGCAAATTTGTTTGCTTAATTTGAACCAGGGATTTGGTCAAATCCTCAATGGGAGCCGATGAAAATTGTGTGCATAATAGCACGAGTCTATCGTACTCGAAAGTAAATTTGGCAACACTGGGATCGGTTGCTTTCGGACTAGAGAGTTTGGAGCGAGTGTTTGGTGGCTCCCGAGTGACAGGAACTGTCAAACGTGCATTGGTTGACTTTGGGGATCTGGAGGAAGGAGTCTCCATTGTGATAAGTTGGCGTTTAGGGTTGTGATAAGTTGGCGTGGGATCGCTCAACAGGCATTTTGTATAAAAAAGCTCGACAAAGGGTAAAAAGTTTGAGTAAATATAAATGTAGGGTGTTGGGATATAGACGTGTAGTCTAACCGCGTCCGCGCGAACGATTATTGAGAATGGGAAGAATTCGTTAATACGAATTTGTATCTCTGTCGAGTAAAAAAGTTTACAACTGTGTGTGTATGTGGGAACAAACAAAATTTGTGAAGTGAATGGGTAATAAACAGAAATGTGTATATGGGAATTGGGAATGTATGTAAAAATTATTATAATATAAATATAAATTAAATGTGTAGTCAAATGTGCATGAAAATTTGTTTTTATTTGTGAAAAAGTGATTTTTTTTGTATGGGATGTGAATGTGAATCTGTGTGAATAAAAGTATGTATGTGTATGTGTATAAATATGTGTATGTTTAAATATATATATGTGTGTATGATTATGCGTTTTAGTTTGTAAAAAAATGAACTTTTTTGTATGTGAATGTGTGTGTGTGAATATACACGTATGTATGTGTATGTGTATAAATTGGTGTGTGTGAGTATTTGTATTAGTGTATTTATTAAACTGTGTCTAATTATATATGGGAGAAAAATTTTTTAATTGTGTGCACAGGTGGGATGTCTTTGTCCCACTGTATGTATATAAAGTGAATGCGTGTACAAGTGTATGTATGTATATATATATATATGCACGATTGAAAATTTTCTAAGTCGGAGAAAATTTTCAATGTGCAATGAAAATGAGAAGTTTGTCCCACTGTATCCGCTGTGTGCTTTCTTGTTTACATATATGCACCTGGGCCAAGCAGCGGGAATGCGTGCTGCCAAGTGCGTGCGAATATAGCACAAAGAGAAATGCGGAAATAAGTGCAGCAGTGGGCGCGCAGGGTGTACACAGCAGCTGGGCTGTCGCTGCTGATCTTATGTACAAGCGCAAAGACAAAGTGGGCAACTGGTGTGTGCGAATATAGCACAAGGAAAAGTGCGTGAATATATGCACAAGTGGACGCGCAGAATGTAAAAAGCAGCTGGGCAGTTTGCTGTGATTTTTTGTGCAAAGCACAAAGAAGAGAAGAGGAAATGGGCAATATGTGCGCACACGGAGGAGCGCTGGAAAATGGGGATAAGCGGCTGATTTTTATGTGCACGGGAAATGTGCAAAATATAACTTGGCAGTAGAGGAACTGCTTTTGCGGGATTTTTGGTCCAGTTGAATATTGTATATATGTACATGATTCAACGGCAAAATAATTTTGTGGGTATATATGTATGGGAATATGGGTATATAAAATTGACTTTACAAAAAAATTTTTTTTTTTTTTGTAAAGTGTAAGTGTATGTGGGTGTTAGTGAATGTGATTGTTAATTGTTATTAAAAATTTTCGGGCTTATCTTATTAGGGCCCAGTGCCCGAGAATGAGGATTTCCTCTATATGTTGTTGATTGTTGTCTGTCCAACGTTGTGATGTGCCGCTGATCATGTATGCCCTTTTGTTTTTTGCTGTCTCTTCTCGTTTCGCCTGTGTAGGATTTGTGTGTTGTTGTTGTTTGATGGTTTCTCGTTTGGGTGTTGAATTTGTTTTGTTGCACTACACTGCACTGTGTGCTTTTATGCTTTGTTCTGCACTGCACTTAACTCTTAAATTTGTATTTTGTTTCGAACAGGGGGGCCCGGGGACGGCTTTTGTGTTTGTTTTTTTTTGAGAAAGGGGGGCCGGGGATGGCTTTTAATATTTATAGTTACACTTTTTAGTTTCGTTCACTTGTTAATCGTTGTGTCACTGTTTCTAATTGTTGATTTCACTGTTTTGTATATTGTCACTCAATTTGGTTTGGTTTTTTCTCTTTTGTTTGTTTCACTTTTCACGTTTGTGGTTTGTAGTTCAGTTTGTAAATGTTTTCTGTTTATTATTTGTGAGTTAAACATTCGCGGCTCACTCGCGAATGGCTCGAAGGACCATGTAAAAGTTCTCTAGAGCCGTCGGCGGAACGCTGTAGAAAAAATAAGACGCGGGGTTGCGTGGGTACGTGCGCTTTATTCTAGTATTAAAACACGAATGACAATAAGTACAAGAACCACTTAACGAGACAAACGGCCGAAGCCGGGGAGCATAAATAGGGGGAAACATGAGTACAAAAGGAAAAGGAAAGGAAGGGATTAGAGGTGGGATCGACAGATCATTGAACAATCACAGCACTCATTTAGCCAATATTTTTTTTAATTAAAAATCTGAAAATTGGCAAAACTTAGAGGAAAATATCTAAAAAGTATGTGAAAGTATGTTCCTGGATTTTTTTATTTTAACAATCATTCTTTCTTGGTCGTATAATGTAATTACATCCTCCGATATCTTCCGATCTCAGATTTTCTATTTGAAAAGTTGTCTAAACACCTATTTTTCGACAAAATTTATTTTTGCATCCCTAAAAGTATGTAATCAGCATGGAAAATTGAGAAAACTGCGAGAAAGCAAAACATACGTCTATTATTATTATAGTTTTTATTGCAAAACTAAAGGGTCCTAAGGCAATTTCTGTTACTCTTTGCAATTATCAGTGTTGCCGTTACCGATTAAATGTAAAATCTGAAAAATCTAGCTCACCGAAAGAGACGAAAATTGCAAATTTAAGTCTCATACATTGCCTAACTACAAAAGTTTAAGAAAAACAAAATAGAGATTTCAATTCAACAGACCATGATTAACTAATTAATTAGTATACCAAATTTTATGAAGAACGGACCACTCCTTCTAATTTTATCCCACGGTTGTATGGAGCCGAATCACTATGCTTTGTTATGAAATGCATTGTTTTGTAAATTTTCTTTTTTGTCCATAATTTGTAACTGTTGGTAACTTTTGGTAGGTTAGGTTAGGTTAGGTAGGGAAGGGTGTGTGCGTCCCAAGGGCAGCACTTCCACTCGGAGGCCAAAATGGCCCATTGTGAATCCCTTCATGGAAGATTCCGGAGCTAACCAGTGGCTCTCAGTTCGGGGCAAACCAATTCGACCTCTTGATGAAGGAGAGTAGATCCGATATTTCAACTACTGCTGCGCAGGCCAAGTCTACCAGGAACCTTGACCCCAAGGTACGGAGTCGGCGTTCCTGCAGAGCCGGGCAGTGGCACAGGTAGTGTTGGATCGTTTCCACTTCTTCCTCATCTCCACAGCTTCTGCAGACATCACTGGACGGGAGGCACCATTTGACCAGCATAGATCCAATGACGCAGTGTCCAGTAATGACCCCAACAAGCTGCCTAATAGAGGTTCGACTCAGGGACAGTACAAATCGTGTTTTCCTCACGGAAAGGGAAGGCCATATTGCCCGGCAGGTACTGCAATCAGTTCTGCTCCGCCATGAGGACTCGATGTAAGTTTTGCTCAACCTGTCAATACGCAAATACAGGGCAGATATCGGAGGGAGCACAGAGTTATCCTCTTCGGTGAGAGGCAGGGCGACCCCCTTTCTTGCCATCTCATCCGCTGCCTCGTTTCCTGCCACTCCAGAGTGGCCCGGAACCCAGCAGAGAGTGACTCGATGAAGTCCGATGCCGCGAAGTGCAGTGCGACAACTCTGCACTACCTTTGATTTCACAGTCGCTGATTCCAGCGCTTTAAGGGCTGTCTGACTATCCACACAGATTGTGATATCCGTGGGTGATAATCCGCTGTCGCGGATTAATTCAGCAGCTTTCCAGATTGCATAAATCTCCGCCTGAAAGATGCTACAGAGGTCCGGGAGTCTGAAAGACCGTTGAGCCCCTAGTACATCTGAGTGGAGACCAGCTCCTGTACCTTCCTCCATCTTGGAACCATCTGTGAAGATGGTGATGGAGGCGTCTCTTGTCACACTTGTGAGTCCCCATTCTTCCCTTGAGGGAAAGGAGGTAAGTGCGCGCGACTCAAAATCCAGGTATGGAATCAGATAGTCCGTACAGGAATCTAATTGATGTTCCGTACCTTGCCTCGTAAATGACCTTAGGATCCCATAAGCGTGCTCTTTCCACAAGTTAGCCTCTCTCAGCCTGAGAGCGCCTTTAGTGGCACAGCACTTAATGAACTGCTCTATTGGGTGGAGATGTAGAATCATCTCTAGGCCTGCCTGGGGGGTGCTTTTGACGGTTCCTGCTATTCCCATAGCCGCCAGTCTCTGCACATCATCAGTTGCGTCGCCAAGGACCTGGTGTCCGTAGCCGGCCACCAGACAATGGCTCCGTAACATAAGATCGGCCGAATGATCGCTGTATACATCCAGTGGACAATGCTCGGCCGCAATCCCCACTTTTTCCCGAAGGCCTTCTGACAGACGCTCACCCGCTCTTCCACGTTGCGTCTCCAAGAAAGCTTGGAGTCGAGTGTGGTGCCAAGGTATTTCACCTCGGGTGAGAGGGTGATAGTGATGCCGCTGAGTTTCGGCAGCCTAAACTCCGGTATTTTGTATCTCCGGGTGAACAGTACCATAACCGTCTTTGAGGGGTTAACTCCTAGACCGTTGTGCTCTACCCACCTAGAGAGTTCTTCTAAGGCAGACTCCATGAGATCACTGATGGTGGAAAGAAATTTTCCAGGGATCAGGATAGTGACGTCGTCCGCATATGCTACTACTCGCAGCCTCCTGGATTCGAAGATCTCGAGGATGTTGTTTATCACAAGCAGCCACAGCAGAGGCGAAAGGACGCCCCCCTGAGGTGTGCCCCTTGTGGTTAACCTCCTCACCGAGCACGAGCCTAGGCTGGAGTGAACCCTTCTGCTACTAAGCATATCGCTGGTCCACCTCACCACTTTCTCGTCCACTTCGAATTTTCTAAGTGCACTGGTTATTGCCTCTAGAGTGACGTTATTAAAGGCCCCCTCAATATCGAGGAAAGCGGCTAACGTATACTCCTTGACGCTCAGCGATTTTTCGATCGTCTGAACGACCTCATGCAAGGCGCTGTCTACAGATTTTCCCCTGCAATACGCATGTTGCGTCCTGCAGAGTCCCCTGGACTGTGCCACTCCCCTGACATAGACATCCACCAGCCTCTCCAAAGTCTTAAGAAAGAACGATGACAGGCTGATCGGTCTGTAGTCTTTGGTTTGACTTCCCCGCCTTGGGGATGAACACCACCTTAACCTCTTTCCAGGCGCGTGGTACATAGCCCTGTTGGAGAGATTCCCGAAAGATTCGCTCCAAGACTTTGACCACTGCCTCCTTAGACCATTGCAGCATAGCCGGAATGACACCATCGGGACCCGGAGATTTGTACGGGTTGAAGGTGTCTATCGCCCATGCCACTTTGACCTCATCGATAATCCCCTGAACTAAAGCATCCGGTCGTGACGAGTGCTGTCTATGAGGCGTGGTCGTCTCAACAACACTCGTGCAACCGGGAAAGTGGGTGTTCATGAGAGTCTCTAGAAGCTCTTCCCTCGATTCTGTCCACGAGCCGTCAGACTTCCTAATGCTGCTAGGAGTATGTGATGCCCCGGCTAGCACCTTGCGAAGTCTGGCGGCCTCGTTGACATTGTCGAGGGATTCACAGTACTTCCTCCAATTATCCCGCTTGGCCGCCCTAATAGTCTTCTTAAACTTATTAAAGCTAGCCTTGTAGGCTCCCCAGTCTTCTTCAGTTCGGCTAAGTTTAGCTTTATTGAAGAGACGTCTGGTATCTGTTCTAAGTTGTCTTAGCTCTGGGGTCCACCACACCGCGTTGGTTTTCCGTGGAGCTCGACTTTTAGGACAAGATTCATTAAAAGACTTGTTAAGCACTTTCGTTAGAGGACCAACTGACCTGTCAATGTTGTTTCTCTCGAATGTAGCGATCGCTTTGCGCGATGCCAGTTTCTGAGAAACTAGTGCACTGAATTTAGGCCAGTTAGTCTTTCTCGGATTCCTATAAGTTTGTGGACATCCAACCTCTATGGCCACTGAAAAGACTATACGGTTGTGGTCCGAGAACGAACATTCCGTCAGTACTTTCCAGTCGACCACGGAGATAGTGTTGGAGTCGGTAACTAAGGTAATATCTATGACTTCCTCCCTAACCCTATTGTGGAAAGTCGGCGTATTGCCTCTATTGCACAGCACAAGGTTAGAGCCTAGAAGAAACTCAAAAATTGACTCACCCCTACTGTTGGTGTCGGAACTTCCCCACAGCATGTGGTGTGCATTGGCATCACACCCGATGATAAGGTCGAGCCTCCGTGATCGGGCGTGCGCAGCAAGATCCCGGACTTCCTTCGGCGGTGGTTCCTCCCCTTCGAATGGCATGTAAGCGGACGACAGGATCAAGTCTCGCCCATCGCGTCGTTCGCATGCAGCCACACACAGGTCACCAGTACTGTAATGAGACAAAAGAAACAAATTAATGCACTTTCTGTATACAATACAGGCTCGTATCTTACCTTCACCGCGTAAATGAAGCAATCTAAATTGACCTGAATCTAACCCACAAACCCTGTTTCCTACGATCCAGGGTTCCTGAATTAGAGCCAAGTCAACTCCAGTCTCCTCAAGGAACTGCATAAGGTCGTGGGTGGCGGCTTTAGAGTGGTGCAGGTTTATCTGCACTACCTTCAGCCTTCCCTTGTGTGGCGCGCTCCTTGTTAGGGAAGCGAGCTTTGAGGGAACCCAAACCGAACTTAACAACTCCCAGCGAGTCCCGCAGATGGGCAAAGGACGATTGATCTACCGCGATCACGATGTCCTTGCCCGCCTCATTTTTACAAGTAGTGGAGGATACAATTCTCCACTCTCCTGTGTTCAGGCCACTATTCTGCCGGCCAATCAGCTTCACCGTGTCGGCGTCCTCCATAACTGGAGGGGGGACCCACAGTATGACGATAGGCCGGAGTGGCAGACGGTCACGAGGTATGACCTCGAGTTTCGCCCCCTGCCAGAGGGGCTCAAGACCGCCAATAGTGCGCACCAAGAAGTTGAGGGACTCCTTGTTGCCACAACCGACGATTTTGACACCCTTCTGCCAGCCAGCGCCGTCGAAGTCAATTTCTCCGTCAGCCGCCTCGAGCATCGCTCGCAGAATGCGCGCCTCTACAGAAAGCCAGTTTTCCTTGCGAATTTTCCCATCAGGATCGCTCCGGTCCACCACGGCTATCTGCAACTCCTGTGGGGAAGAGAAGCTAGCTGAGGGCTTCAGCTTTTTCCCCTCCCCTGTCGGCTGATCGTCACCCGATCTTCCCCTTTTTACGGCCTTTACCACCGGGGTGGAAGTGGGCCTTGAAGAGGTGGTGGGTCTCTGACCAGTCACACTTGACGGGGCGACCGCAGCACTGTTTCCAGGCTTTGCCGTCCCCGTCTTTACTCCCACCCGTGCAGTGACGGAGGATGTGGCCTTGTTTCTAGGCTTTTCCGCCTCCACTGCACCTTCGGTGGGCCGTGCAGCCGTGGCACTGTCACCAGGCGTTGCTGCAACGGTCGTGCATTTTGCACCAGAAATCGCCGCCTGTTTCTTCTCGAATCTAGCCACGATCTTCTGGTGCTTCCTTACCAGATCCTTCTCCTTCTCCTTATCGGACAAGGATCCAGGCTCTTTGCTCACTCTACGGAGAAACGCAAGAGAGCGCCGGTAGCCATTTCTGGCTTTCTTCGCAGCACTGCTCGCCTTGCGTTCCCCCGTCGGTGAGATTCCAGGAGTGGAGCCAGTGGCCGCAGGTCGGTCTCCCTCCTCCAGGAGTGCCGCCTCCGCCTCAGAGTCCACCGACCCGGCGCCGCTACTTTGCGAGAGAATCATAGATTCCCCCTCTATAGCAGCGTCGAGTCGGAGGCCCCGGAGCTGAGGCACCACCCCCGAAAGTGAGGGACCATCCTGTGCTGTGGACTCCTGCGCCTTTTGCCTGCTTAATGCAGGTTTGGGCGCCTCCTGCTTCCCAGTAGCATTTGTAGACTGCACAGCCTGGGGTCCCGCTGCACAGCCTAAGCGGTCGTTGGATAACGACGCCAGACAGCCCGCTCGCCCACTGTCTACCGCCGGTACTGGGGATCCGACTCCCTGCACCGTAAAAGAGTCCTTATGGGAGCCCTCCAGAATGGTTTTGATGAAGGGGGTCGCCTTCCCCTGTGGCGTTTCTTTGACATCTATCACGCCACCAAAAGATGATGAGAAGAACAGCCGCCCCTAACATGGGGATCAGACGCTGACCAAGGAGCCGCCCACTGTGGGTCAGACGCTCTTGGATTTCCGCAGCTCAAACTTAGCCGGCTGAGAAGACTGGCTCCAACAGCCGCCCAGGGACCGCCCGGTTACAGAAGCAACCTACGTGGAGGCGTTGAGTCCGCTTGGACTTTTGGTAACTTTCTATAAAAGATTTTGGTAGAAAAAATTGTAGGCGAGTGGCAACCATGCATGGCACTAGCCGTAAATGCTATTGGCAAAGAATATGAAGTAATATAGAACGCGCATCTCATACAAGCAAACGCGTTGTATGGTGGGTACTGCTGGTAGTACCCTCTGTTATTGACAGCAGAAATCTCTGTTACTAACAGCAGAAATCTCTGTAACTTCGGCGTAACATGTGAATTGAAGTCGCTTCTGTACTCATTCGTATTCTCGCTGCTGTTGCGCCACTTGATAAACATGACGATGAACGCTGCTTTTGTTGTCGCGGGGAATAGCATTATAATATTGGCAAACAAAAAAAAGTTAGCGGTATACTGTTTTTTGCGCTGTGCGGTGCAGGCGGGATAGCATTGTTGTTGGTAATTGTTGCGTCGCTATTTCTGCTTTCTTTTTTATAATCATAAGCAAATTACAATTAGCAAAAAAATGCGTGAACTTGGTGTAGTAAAATATGGGTGCAAATATGTTGCACAAGAGCGTTTATAGTTATTTATTAAAAATATTATTGTAAGGTTTTATGTTTATTGTTTTACTTTCGTTTAAATTTATCTTTCATAAATAATAATTTTTAATACGAATTTTTTTATTTGCCAACAATTATTTTCAATTTTCGTTCTTTCGAACTTCCGTTTTGCACAGCCCACATGCAGTGTTTTCGTAGAAGAACTAAAATAAGAAAATCTAAAATTTGGACTCTATGGTTACAGCACTCACCATGGAACCATTCAGGTGTAGCATTTTTACAAGATTGTAAAACGTGTGCTTTAATACCAATTTTTTCAGGTTCTGCTTCGAAGATTTTATGAAAAATTAAAATATGTTTTATGCATACATTCATTAGGGAATTGGAAGGAGCAAAAAGATTACCAAAATCAGAAATTGACTGATAATTTTTGTGAAAAATAAAAATTTCACTTGGAGCAGTCAAAACTTCATCCCTTTTTCTCAATTCGTCACCGCATTTTTCACAATTTAATTTAGGAATGATTTTGTACGCTACGTATCCAACAAAATACCTCATGGAAACCAGCTCTAAGTTAATATCTTTCGGATTACAAAAGGTGTCACCTACAAAATACGCCTCGTGCATCTCACTACTTAGATCAAGATTTTCCAGGATTTCATTGTCATTATCATCGCCATTAGTCTGCAAAACATCCTCATTAAAAGAAGCGCTTGAAATTAAATTAGTCATTGAATCTTGCGTCTCTTCACAATTGGTAGAGGAGCTAAACTTTATTATTTTAAAGGCTAATAACCTGGCTAAGATATTATTAAGTTCGGCTACAGAGGGATTACAGTTATTACCTCCTTTTTGCCTTAACACGGCAAACGTATTCTCCAACTTGTCCTGGTTAAATGCCTTTGTCATAATAAAAAACTTGTCCGAATTATCTTTTAATATTTCATCTACAAGTAGAAGGACCGATTTTAAGGATAGTTTCATGCCATCTAGGAAGAAAACTCGTTTTTTTTCATCAACAAATTTCACTTCCTCTAGATAATATAAAAATGTTTGAATAAATGTGTGCGATTCTTTCTTAATCTGAAGAGCAGATCGGTAGCAGTTATCTGCATACAAAGATCCACTATTCATGCAATCAAATATTTGATCAATTTTTGCTATAAAATCAGCTGTGGATAACGCTACCTCTTGTGTGATTTTTTTAAATCCACTTATATCTGAAATTGTTCTGATAGCAGCTTCAACTGTTTTACTGAACACTTGCGTGGCAAATTTAACACGCATTTTTTCAAATGAATTTGGAAATATGTGTTGTCTAGTCAATTTTGGGCACATTTTGGTTTTACAATTTTCTTCCCTCTCCCAAAGCTCTTGAACTACTTTAAAGCTAACTAAACCATCAGGCGTTGTCAAGTCGCATTTAAGCCAACCATTTCGCAATGACTTGATTAAATGTGGGAAATCGAACAATACATTTTTTGATTTTGAAATTGAAAGTATGGTTTCTCTATACATACGCCTAAGTCGGAGAAACACTTTCTATTAGAAGACCCCTGATCACAAACCAAAACGTTCACTACTATACCAAAATTGCTTAAAATTTTAAGATTTTCTTTAATTATTTTGCACAACGTATCTGCTGTTAATCCATTCTCTGACACAAAATAGTTTAAAATTGAACACCAACTCGAGAACATGGACTTCAACATAAATACACATACTTGCTTACCAATTTTTTTTGTTCTTTCGAAGCCTGTGCATTCAAATCCGTCAATTAAATCTAGTTTTTGATTGTATCGTAATTCTCTACGTATTGCCATTTCGTCCATTAAAAGAACCATATTATTTTCATTTTTTTCCTTCAACTCTAAGCACATCTTTTTAATGAATTCAAAAGCCACATTGTTGATACCGGGCTGAAGGAACTTTATTGGAGCCCACCGATTTAAGATGCTGATATGTGGCAAATTGAAATTTAACTTATCTCTTAGGAAAGAATATGTTGATTGTGAAATATAAAAAATATTTTGCGCTAAATATTTCACTTCGTCAGAATATTCTTTTGGCCGGGTGCTAAGTTAAAGTTTACAAAATGTTTTGGATTCCAAGTTGATATGTTTTAAAGAATCAATTGAATTTTTTAAAGTCTTTGAACAACAATTCTTGGATTTTAAAATAAAGCGCTTTTCTTTTCGCAATTTTTCGTTAATTTTTTTGAATTTTTTTAATAGGTCGCTGTATTTCTTTTTGTAATAATGGGTTATTTTGACGTTTTTTTCGCAATTACTGCATACTATGTCATCATAACGTGGTCGTTTCAATGAAGAATCTGGTTCTAAAAATTCTTCATCCGAAATCTCATGATCTTCGTCTAAGTTTAAGGTTGGAATCGCATCCTTTTTTAGAAACCTTTTTCCTACATAAGTACTGGAGAAATGATTTTCACAAATATACAGTTTTCGGTTATAGTAGTCATAAGATATATTGCATTTTTCGCGCCAAATTTGGCCAAAAACGAAATCAGCAGCGGGGAATCTAAATCTAATCTAATCTAAGATTCTCGCATTGTCGTCTCGATTTGTTGCAACTGCGAACACAACATTGAATTCCAGACGTTGAGGAATTTCTACTTGTCTTTATATTTGTAGCCATATTGTAACAAGCCGAAACACAAAATAGAATTACAATGTTGGACAATGGCGTTAAAATACTTCTTAAAAAACTTCAAAATTGGTATCAACCACGTCAAAATATAAACAAATAATTTTACTTGGAATGCGCCACGTAAAAATATTTGTAGAAATTTCAAATTGGATTCAACCACGTCAAAAAAAAACCGCTGCAAAAGGTTCAAAATTGGTATCAACCACGTCAAAATATAAACAAATGATTTTACTTGGAACTCGCCACGTAAAAATATTTGTAGAAATTTCAAATTGGATTCAACCACGTCAAAAAAAAAACCGCTGCAAAAGGTTCAAAATTGGTATCAACCACGTCAAAATATAAACAAATGATTTTACTTGGAACTCGCCACGTAAAAATATTTGTGAAAATTTCAAATTGGATTTAACCACGTCTAAATATTTGCAGGTTTTAAAAATCAATCAAAGCGCAGCATTTGAGCAAACAGCCATACACCACAAAGCTTCGATTGATAGTGACATTACAGCAAAACCAAAAAAGCATACACACAATAAACGACAACAACAAAAACATTAGCGAATCCCGAGTCATCTTCGTTGAAACGATGATGACGATGCCTTCGTTCGTTGTTTGTTTTTTGCTTGCGCTTCGGCAAACAAGATCAAGAAACATGCATGCAAAAAATGATTGAGCGAACACTACGCTGCAACAACCACCACTTCAATTTACACGAGTGAAGCCGTTGCGAACAATAACATAGCTTTTTGCTGTTGTCCTACGCAAATCTAACAGAAAATGTTATGAACCTAACATTTTCAAATGCCTACGCTTCGCTCTTCCCGCTCGCATCATAGCAACCGAAAACACTTTTGTGCCCACATGCGCGTTCTATATTACTTCATATTCTTTGCTATTGGGCATTCGATTCCGCCGTTCTTTTTGTTTCCAAGAAAAAAATTCAAACGCATTTCATGGATAATAGCACGCCAGGCTCAGTCGGCTTTGCTAATGGATCCGGATGGATGAAAAAGGACGAATTCATTAAATTTATTAATCATTTCATCAAGCATAGTAATTCGGCAAAAGATTCAAACACATTACTACTGCTTGATAATCATATGTCTCATCTTTAGGTTGGGGCTATTGACTTGGCCATTGATCATGGATTTACATTATTCAGATTTCCACCGCATTGCAGCCATCGTTTGCAGCCATTAGACGTGTCTGTTTTTGGCCCATTGAAGAAATTTTACGCATCACAAACCAATGCATGGGCAAAGTCTAATGTTGGCAGACAGACATTCATCATGTTCCAAGTATCGTCGAGAAATGCTTGGATCTGGCCGTTACACCAAGTAATATTAAATCAGGATTTAACGCTACTGGTATTTTCCCATTTAATCCCGACATTTTCACCGAAGACGATTTCATTCAGGCTGAAATAAGTGGTGAAAATATCGGTGCAACCGAAATGGAAATTAGCACAAATCCAGATGATTCCCGCAATATCTTTGTGGTTTTTGATGATGAGCCAGGAGCCGAAGAGGAAGTTTCAACATCTGAATTTGCAAGCACATCGGATATGGCCACAACATCCACGGCATCACTTGATGAAACTTTGCATGAAATCGGGCCAATTCATCGTGTTACGCCAATTAAAAATCAAATCGCGGGTGCAAGCCAATGGAATCAGCGGTATTGACATCAGCTGAAAAACTCAAAAGTCTAGAAACTTCGGCCCAAAAATCGGCTCAAAAGAAGCGACAAATAATAAATCCAATCAAAAAGACACCACCATCCAAGGAGCGAGACTTGTTCTTCTGATTCAGACTTTTGTATCGTTTGTTTGGGTGAAATGCCTAAAAGTTGAATCGCAAAAATTCCGTGAAATGCATCGAGTACCATCGCCCCGTTCACTTGAGATGTGCCAATATGCAAAATAGTTTTTTCTGTTGCCAAAACTGCGAATCTGATTAAAATATCTTGTAATGCCTTTTTTGTCATTCTTCATTATTTTTGAGTTCAGAATAAACTTTTTCCATCTTTGAAATTCATTTTTTGATCATTGATAATAATTTTTACGAAATTCCCACTTCACCCCCCCGATTACCACATCACCCCTTTTTCGTATTTGCCTTTCATTTAATTTAGAGGCGTGTTATGATGAATATTTTTATTATCGAATGATGCCAAAAGATAGATCAAGACACGCTCTTTATAAGTGTATAGATCATTTTGTAAGAATGTAGTATTTTTACAGACTTAATGGAACGAAACCAAAATGTTTCCCACTTCACCCCCTCTTACCGTAAGCTAAATATGGGCTTCTAACATGCTGTTATGTAGGGGAAATATGTTTTTTTTCAGGATTTTTCTTGAAAAGTCAGTGCTACTGGGTTTTATAAAATATTTCTTTACATTTCTGAAGGTATTGGATGCAAGTAGCCTTAGATTATTATGATGCACTGATCGCAAACAATCGAATCCCCTTGCTCGGATAGCTAAGAAAATTGCCAGATCGCAGTAACGCAGCAAGATTTTCTGGTTTTTTTTCGAGATTTAAGATGGTTTTTTGAAATGACGAATGTGCTCTCTCAAAAGTTTCCCTAATTTCATGAAATTTTTTGTAAATTTTTGAAAATTTTAGTAAGATTATCTTTTTATCCATTTTTAATTTTTTTCTGTTGGATTCTATTGCTTTCTATAAAAATTCAAGCACATATACGGTTCCAAATAATTTACAAGTCCGTTTATTGTTCAATGGAATACAAATTTTCCAAAAAAAATAAAAAGCATAACCGGAAATTCCCGTTATTAGTTTTGTACGCAAACTTATTCTGCACCGTTTTGTGAGTATATTGTCAATAAATACGGATAAGGCTTGTCCACGAAATAACTTTTACATTTTCTATTATTAATAGCTACTAAATAAAATATTGAACTAATGTTTGTGTGAGTATTTATTATCTCTTATAACTCAAAGTTTGTGATAATGTACAAATATTTTAAAGTTCAATTGGATTTCCTTCAAATCTACGTATTTTTGCTTTCAATCTCCTCATCAAATGTTGCACACCAGATTTTCCAATTTTTTTGGCCATACTGTTCCACTTTTTTATAAAATCAATCTTTCCCTTAGCACGTTTTTTATATTTCAGTAAGTTTCGTTTCATTATTGCCCAAAATCGTTCGACTGGCCGAAGCTGTGGGCAATTTGGGGGATTGTGATTTTTCTCAACAACACGGATCTTATTCCTTTGGTACCACTCTTTGACAATTTCTGCATAGTGGACTGTTGCTAAGTCTGGCCAAAATAAAGGTGGAACAGCGTGCTCTCTGTACAATGGCAAAAGTCGTTTGTTGAGACATTCCTTCAAGTAAATTTTACTGTTAAGACTGCCAGTTGTAACAAAAGGACGAGTGTATTTGCCACAGCTGCATATGGCCTGCCAAACCATATACTTTTTACCATATTTGTCCATCCGTTTATACTTGAACCTTTTCATAACGCCACCCTTCAGGTATGCTGTGTAATATCCTCGACATGGAAGCTGTTTGAAATCTTCTTTGACATACGTTTCGTCATCCATTAACACGCAGCCTTTAAAGCGACACAGATCATTCGATAAAAGTTTTCGGGCTCGATTTCTGGCACGCTTTTCCACTTCGGAGTTACGATTTGGCACTTTTTGAACAACGAAAGATTTGAGCTCGTAGTGTCTTTTAATTTTCGCAATGTATGATTTCGAAACTTCGAATTTTCGTGCCAAATCTCGTAAAGATTGGTTTGGATTTTTTTCCAGAGAAACTTTCACCTAACGAGCTATATCTTTATAGACGAAACCTTTTTTTCGTCCGGCTCCGACGATACGGGATGTGGTAGTCTTCCCAACAATGCGTACAAAGCCGTTGGATTTTCGAAAAAGTGGGCAATTATTTTTTGTCGAATTTTCTCTTCTTTAGATGCCATTTTGATTGAATCACTTTGAATTTCAAAATACAATTGACCACTTATAGCTGAAATTTGACAGATTCTGAAAAGCGAATTTTTTTTTTAGAAATATCGGTGCTTACTATACTTTTTTTCGTTTTACATTGTAAAAGTTATTTCGTGGACAAGCCTTACGTGGAAATTTATTATTTTAATTTATTTATTTATTGACTCTTTGGTTTAACAACCTTACAGACATGGGTCAACTACAAGGTTGTAGCAAGCCACCGGCTGATCGTTTATCGCTTCTGTCAAAATCGTCGGTGTCAGCAGTGGTGCGGTGTTGCCGCATCGGTTGAAATGAAAATACCTGACTGAAAACAACTGACCTGAGCACTTTTCCCGTTTTTTCACTCAAATACAGCACCGTCTGGCAACAATCACTTTTGTCTGTTTTCAGCTTCTCCCTCTTTCGTCGGAAAATGACAGCTGAATTTGACAGTAGCGATAAACGATCCTACCAACAAAATACATGTGGTTTTTGGTGTTGCGGGGATGCTATTACCTTGTTTATTGTGCCATGCTTACAGACTAGATAACAATTAAAATGTACTTATTTAGTAGGTGCACATAAATTACTTAAAAATAAGAGAGTAATTCATTTTTAAACCAAAATTGGCTTAGAGAGAAATCTAAACAAGGAAAGTTATTAACTTATTGAATTCAACTAGAGCCCGTGTGATTGGATCACTCAAGGCTTAATTCGATTTATAGGCATTAGCATAAAAGGTGTAGTGCCGTCTATGATTTCTGGTAGGAACATTAAACCATACCAACTCCAACAGTACAACTCCAGCAGTACTACATAAAGATTTTTTGCACACGTTCAATTCTTTTATTGTGAACTTCATAAAGCGAACTTCATCTTAAATAGAACAAAAAGTGGAGTTAAGGCATATATGAAAAATGTGGATAAGTTTTTATAAACAGAGAACCCATTTTTATGGTCAAAATTAATCAAACTGGGTCCCCTCGACCCTACTAGTAAGGCAGTCCACCAAAATTGCCGCTGTACGGCTGAATGCCACATGCATTTGGGCACGGGCGGACCAAGGCCACTCTAGAATCCTCGGGCTGGATCTTCCAACCTCGACACATATCGACTATACAGTCCTTCCCCCTAGCATCGAGCGTAAGTTCACCATTGGGATCCCAGCAGGAGCGACTGGACGGAAGGCCGTCGCTCGCTGCCAAACACTGTCGAAATCTTCACAGACGGCTCTAAACTTGAAAATAGAGTCGGGTGTGGGGTTTTCTGCGACCAATTAGGGGCCAGTATTACTGCTCGTCTCCCGGACCAATGTAGTGTCTTCCAAGCAATGGCAATATTGCTGGCAGTGGATCGGTTGCAATTGCAACCCCCCATTGCCTCGGCTATATGTATTTTCTCGGATAGCCAGGCTGCAATGAAATCCTTGAAAGGTACATACACCTCTTCCAAACTGATCGCACAGTGCCGGGCCGCTCTGAATGACTTAGCGGAGCATGCTAGGGTTCACCTGAGTTGGGTTTCTGGGCATAGTGGCATCAATGGCAACTGCGTGGCAGACGAGTTGGCCAGAAAAGGCACTCTACTTCCAGCACCTACTACGCAGTGTCGCATCCCCCTTGCGACCGTCAAATTGATGATCAGGCAGGCTTATCACCGCCTAGCTAATCGACTCTGGGCGGAGGAGAACCTCTGTAGGATCTCCAGAGAAACCTGGCCGTCGCTTAACCATGGCAGAACACGCGAATTACTGCGACTAAAGCGGATTTCCATCTATTCCACAGTTTCTGTGCTGACGGGACACCTGACGAACCGCGTACACGCCAGGAGACTCGGCCTCCCCTTCAACGACCATTGCCGCAGCTGCGACGATGTAAACGAGGAGGAGAGCGCCTGAGAGGAGCACCTGATATTTCACTGCCCAGCACTAGCGAGGAGACGACTCCGGGTGCTGGGAGCGCTGTTCTTCAGCAACTTGGCCGACCTTACAGGACCCAGCATCGGCCGCATCGCCCGATTCACTGCGGAATCGGGATGGCTCCTGCCCAACACCCGGGGGGTGTGTAAGCCTGAAGGGCGGCCATGTCCTTCACGTGGTATGACAACGGGCCGCAACATGGCTTACGTGAGCTCTTCAAGCTACCACCCTAACCTAACCTAATCATAACATAATTTTGACTTGCCTATACGCAAACTTATTGTTTACGTTCTTAATCAACCTTGAGGCCCACTAGTACAGTATGGCTCTCTTCGTAAACGCATGTATGCAAAGCATCAGCGTCTTTAATTTCCAAACCATTGAGAATCGAAAGGATTAATATGCGCAATTCCGTTAGCCTGTCAATTCGGAATAGAGTTGCTGTCTACAACTCAATGCAACGCTGCATAAACTACTTCAGCATCCCGTAGAGAGCAGCGGTCATGTTGTTATCATCACTTCCGCAGCGTAAGAAGGAAAGCAAGAGGAGAGGAGAGAGGAGAGCGTGCGACTCATAAAGAAATATTCATTTTTGTGTTCATTGTCATTGTCTGCCTTAAATACATTTGTAAGTTTAAAATTTCAATAAAGAAATAAACGCAAAACATTTGGGTTTTGCTTGAATACACGTGTGCAAAGTTGACGATCGCAGCCTTTCATCCAACATCAGTAACACCTCACAGTAGCAGCAGCGCACATTGGATCGCCTGATCGCAGCATCTTGGGCACAACGTGGCGCTCAATCACAGGCTCAGTTTTCACCGGAGCACCTAACCTCAATGGTCCCACAGGGTCACTTTTCCACATTATCGACGACAACGTATAGCAGCCGGCACAGCCTGGCGCTCAATCGCATGTTCAGCGTTCACCGGAGCACCTAACCTAAATAGAACCTTGGAGTCACAACAGGACAACTAATGCTTGCAACGTCATCTAGTGGTAACTTCAATGCAACTTTACAATAAGTACATTGTTTCAGTTTCTCCGAGCACCTCCAAAATTTCTGGTCTGATCACTTAATTAGTAGTTGGCAACGCAGCAAACAGAACTGTCAAAACAACCACCATAAAACAAAGCAAAATGGAAAAACTCAAACAGCAAAGACAGACAATAAAAAGCAGTCTAACGCGCATTTTCAATGTTTGCGCTGAGCCTAGCGCAACTTCGGACGAAAGACAAGTTCGAATACACAGGGCAGAACAATTATTTAACCATTTCGAGCATGTTCAAGAGGAGATTGAAAGCCTGGTTCCCGAGCAACAGGAACAAGAAGAAGCGTATCGTAACGCAATAGAAGAGAAGTATTTCGCTATTAAGACAATACATGCACGTTTGGTAGAAGAAGAAACAAATCATATGGTAATAGAAAATTCCCAGTTCCCCGGGGAATGGTCAACAGTAATGCGAGCCTTAATGGAGCATCAAGGCACAATGGGTGCGCTCATTGAACGGATCTCGAATAACACCTTCCCTGCAAGTTCTCCAACCAACGTTAATGAAACAGGAAACACTGTAATGCAATCAAATATTCAGCACGAGCTAAGGCTACCACAAATACAGGTGCCAGATTTTGACGGGACAGCCACGGAGTGGATACGGCTTCGCGACCTTTTCGAAACATTAATCCATAATCGAAGCAATATTTACGAAGTAGAAAAGCTTGAATATTTGCAAACTTTTCCTTATAAAACATCTGAAGCCGACCAATGCCAATTAGTGATGGAAGAAGAGTGAATTTTCGCAGAGTGAGGACGTGTTTTTTAGTGCTCCGTAGTGAAAACCCCTTTTCATCTATTTTCAACACTCGAGGACGTTTAAATTAGCGAACGAGCTCTGGCCTAGAGCCTACAGTGGTGAATCAAGATCGGAAATTACGCTACCGGCGGCTGTCCAGGGAGGAGTTTGGTATTTTCTGTTTTTCTCGACGTCTTGCCACGGGCTGTGGTCTGTAGGAAGGTAAGAGATAGCAGTAGTAAGCACGGGCGGCGATAAACAACGACGGAAAGCAGTAGTTGAAAGTTCACCAACGAACTAGTGAGAGAGGAGGTCAGCAAGCTGAATCTCATCTAACTTCACTGCACTGCTCTGGCACGCACAAAAGCTGTTTCGGGAGCTTTGGCAAAGAGAGCCTGCACCCATTGGTGAACTCACCACACCAGGTAGCAGCGGAGACGCAAACCACTAAGTACAACAAGGCCGCGGCGAATTTGTCGGAGCGCACGCAGGTAGGCCATGTAAATGGTTTTACTATGTCGTCATGCAAATCTCCAAGCAAAACTAGCGCAGCCAGTGGGAAAGAGTCGGCGGCTGCGAACGATGACGGACAAAATCCATTCAGGAAGAGCGCAAAGATGGCTAGATCGCCCGTACGATTGGCCGTAAAGGCTACACTAGGTGCGCAAACCGCGATCGACAACGACGACTGCAGCTCTCCGAGCGCGCGTGTACCACAAAATGCAACGCCAACGACGAGTGAACAGCAAACTGCGTGTGGAGAAGCACAACAGAGTGCAGAAGGCTGCGCTCTCGACAGTGGTGGGATTAGTACTTCCTTGTTACTGTTGGGAACGAGGATCAGAGAGCTGGAAAGTATAATTGAGAGCAAAAGGAACGTTAGCCAGCCAATAAAATCTGCCGTCAGCTGCATCGCCGAACTGTATGCGCAGGTGGTGGTGACAAATAACAACAACAACGTTGTTAGCATTGCTGAGAAGGCTACGCAAACTGCTGAGCTGAAACCAGCGGAGTCCCACGGCAAGAGGCTGAGAGCATCGGTTGACGACGAATGCAGGGCTGAGGGCCGACTGCAACCAACCAACAAGCGCACGCGTATTCTATCACCAAAGCAAAAAGCCAACAACAAGCGCATAGGCACTCCTAACTCAGTGACTCCAACGCAGCAAGTGCAAGGCAGCGGCATGAACAAAGAGGAAACAAACAAACGTTTGGCTACTGTAGCACACGAGAGTGGAAGTGCGACGGCAAAACCGCCGCAAGGCGAACAGCCGAAGAAAAGTGATTGGGTCAAGGTCCAAGCCAATCGGCGGGTTAGGAAGAAACCGATCCGACCTAATGCCGTAGTAATAAGAGCGACCGGCCAATCATCTTACGCGGACATGTTGCGCAAGGTGAAAGCTGCGCCGGAGATAGAGACGCTGAGCAAAAACATCACGCACGTGAGGAAAACTGCCAAAGGCGAACTTATTTTTGAGTTGGCCAAGTCGGCCGACCAATGCACTGCCGAGCTGCAAAAAATAATGGCGGGAGTGCTATTGCATGAAGCGGAAGTGAGGGCTATGAGCCAAGTCTCAAGGCTCATTATTAAGGACCTTGACGAGGTGACTACCAGGGAGGATGTACTGGCAGCAGTACTTGCACAGTTTCCCGAGGCTGGCGCGCTATCGCTGGACTCAGTTAAGCCTTTGAAAAACGGCTATGCCGGCACGCAGGCCGTAGAATTGGTTTTGCCAGCAAACATTGCCAACAAAATGGTGGAAGCCGGCAAAATTCGAATCGGCTGGGTTCGCTGCCGCATAAGGGAGAAGCTGCGCTTTACGCGCTGCTATAAATGTCTGCATTTTGGCCACATCGCGAAGGACTGCAAATCTAGCGTGGACCGCTCCAGCTGCTGCATCAAATGCGGCAAAAACGGCCACAAGGTACGAGAGTGCGTGGAAACCCCAAATTGCATGCTCTGCCAATCTGAAATGGTAGACTCTGCGCATATTGCTGGCAGTTCTAAGTGCCCAATGTGCCCAGAGAGCAGTCTCAAAATTGCAAATGAAATGAAAATACTGCAAGTCAATTTAAACCACTGCCAAGCGGCTTACGATCTGCTCAAACAGATGGTGATTGAGCTTGAAGTTGATGTGGCGGTCATAAGCGAGCCATACAAGGTTCCAGAAGAAGGCAGATGGGCAAAAGACTGTACAGGCAAAGCAGCCATATGGGTGTGCGGTTCTTTCCCTTTTGAGAACACACCAACGCCAGGAACCGGGTTCGTACAAGCAAGGGTTGCGGGGATCAACGTTTACAGCTGCTATGGCCCACCTAGCATGTCTACAAGTGATTATGCGACCATGATCGACGATCTTGTGAATGACGCAAAAAACCGTGGCCAAACAGTTATAGCGGGTGATTTTAATGCCTGGGCTAAAGAATGGGGCTCACGTAGGACAAACGCGAGAGGCGCAATACTGCTAGAAGCATTCGCTTCACTCGATGTGGTGCTTCTAAACTCGGGTGAAGAACCAACATTCAGCAGGAATGGCCGCGTATCCTACATTGACCTAACATTTGTTAGTGCATGCCTAGCGAGAGGCGCGAAATGGGGAGTCCATGAAGGCTTCACGTATAGCGATCACCAGGCAATAGTGACGCAGATACTACGACGCCAGCCTACACCCACACCGAGCAACCAGTCAACACTAGGATGGAAGCAGCGCTCCTTTGACAAGGAATTGCTCCAGCTGACGTTGGACGTCTCGCCGCTAACGGGCACAGCGGAAACCAAGGTGGTGCAGCTAATCAACAGGCTGACGCGTGCGTGCGATGCAGCAATGCTGCGCCGCAGAAACCCAGGCCTCAGGCAGCCAGTATACTCGTGGAACGAAAACATTGCGGATCTACGCAAGAAATGTGTGAGCGCGAGACGTAAGTTTCAGCGAGCAAGAGAGGATTGCAGGAGGCGTGCGCTCGGCGTACTATACAAAGACCCAAAAAGAGTCCTCAAGAATGCAATAAAGGAGAGCAAGAGGAGTCCTTTTGCCGATTTATGCGATTCGGTGGATCAAAATCCGTGGGGCAAAGCGTACCAGGTGGTAATGAAGAAGCTTACGGTATTCAGCTCACCAGCGCCAATCTCAGCGCCGTTCTCCAAGCGCGTCGTAAAGGCCTTATTCCCGCCGCAAATTGGTCTATCGCCGGAGGACAGCTGGCGGTCGCCAGGCACGCATGACGAGGTGCAGCTGGCGGACATCGACGAGCTTCTCGACGCCTGCAACAAAATAGGCGACCAGAAGGCGCCGGGCCCCGACGCCATTCCAAACGTAGCCTTGAAAGCAGCTATTATGATGCAGCCTGAAATGTTCGTGGACGTATACAACTCGTGTCTTACAGAGAGAGTGTTTCCTGCCCGCTGGAAGAAACAAAAGCTCGTGCTCCTGCCAAAGGGCAAAAAAGACCCGGAGGATCCATCAGCGTATCGGCCAATATGTCTACTCGACACTGCAGGCAAGCTTTTGGAGCGCCTGATATGCACGCGCCTGGACGATGCCATTGAAAAAGCTGGTGGTTTGTCGGAGCGGCAATTCGGCTTCAGGAAGTCAAGATCCACAATTGACGCAATTAGTGTAGTGGTCAATGCCGCACAAAAAGCCATAGAGGGTAAGCGCTGGAAGCATGGCAGCAAGGAGTACTGCTGTGTGGTGACACTAGACGTTAAAAACGCCTTCAACACGGCAAGGTGGGCAGACATAGTGGGGTTCTGCGCCGCCTTCAAATCCCTAGCTACCTAGTGGAACTGGTAGCCAGCTACTTCAGCAGCAGAATCCTGCTCTAAAGCACCGACGAGGGCGAAAGGCAGCACATCGTCACCGGTGGCGTTCCACAGGGGTCAGTACTAGGCCCTACACTGTGGAACGTCATGTACGACGGAGTACTGCGACTTCCAATGCCACAATCAACAACGATTGTTGGCTTCGCGGATGACATAGCTGTAGTAGTGACAGGAAAGCACCTACACGACGTTGAGGCAGCCTGCAACAGCGCAGTAGAGTCGGTGCAGGAATGGCTGTCATCGGTCGGCCTGCAGCTTGCCCAGCAAAAGACTGAGGCGCTGCTAATCTCCAGCAGAAAGATAGTGGAGACAGTGCACATCAAGGTTGGCGACCACACCATACACTCGCAGCCAGCCATAAGATACCTTGGAGTCATGCTGGACACGAGGCTAAGCTTCAAGCATCACTTGGCGCACGTAAGCAGCAAGGCAGCGAAAGTTGTAGCTGCCTTATCGCGCATTATGCCGAATATTGGCGGCCCAAAGCAGCCAAGACGCAAGCTGCTAATGAAGGTGGCTGCGTCAACGATGCTGTACGCTGCGCAAGTGTGGGCTCCGGCGACGAGGGTCAAGTCGTACCGGAGCCACTTAGAAGCGGCGTATCGTCTCAGTGCGTTGCGGGTCTGTTGCGCCTTTCGCACAACGTCCTACGACGCCGCATGCGTGGTGGCAGGCATGGTCCCCATTGACCTGCTGGCGGAAGAGGCGTTTTTGAAATATGCGGAGCGTGGCAAACCTCCAGAATGCATTGACCATAAGAAGCAAACACTGGAGAAGTGGCAAGAACGCTGGAACTGTTCCAGTAAGGGGCGATGGACTCGCGCCCTTATAGCCGACCTGCAGCAGTGGACAAGCAGGACGCATGGACTGGTAAACCACCACTTAACGCAAGTCCTCACAGGGCACGGTTGTTTTAAGGCCTACCTCTACCGTTGCGGGTTTGAAGATGACCCGTACTGCGGCGTATGCAACGGCAGCGAGCATCATGGCGGTGCAACGACAAGTCGAGAGAGAGAGGCGCGCGCAGACGCGGGTTAGGACGGAGCCAGTCTAGGCAGGAGTCGCCCCTGTGTTGTAATGCCGGGAGGCGGGTGCCACAGGGGTCGAACGTGGGGGGTGGTTTTTATGCGGTAAAAATCCGTAATGCTGGTGCTGGAGCACTGGTATCTTACGAAGATTTTCCACCTCCGTCAGAAAAAAAAAAAAAAAATGCCAATTAGGTCGGACAATGTGAAAAAAGCTTATTTTGAACTTCTCTTTGAGCAACCGCCTTTGAGAGTATCGTCCGTGGCTGATGCGAAACGTTTTTACAACTCCATAAATGAGAGTGTCAATGCTCTAAAAGTGCTCGATGAGCCTGTGCAGCACTGGGATTCAATTTTAATATTTATGTTGGAGAAGAAGCTTGACTCCGATACGCATTCGTTATGGTATAGAGAAAAAACAATAGACAAGGCAGCCACATTTCAAGAGCTTCTAGACTTCTTAGAGAGAAGAGTTTATGCGTTAGAAAATGCTCAGAAAAGCTTGGGTCATGCCGCAACGCAGTGCCCTAACAACAAGAGAATTCAAGCGCGCACTTTTGCTGCGGTCGTGCAAGCGTGCTCCCTGTGTGCAAAGGATCACTCCTTGTATTTTTGCCCGCAATTTAAAGAGATGAACGTAGCGAATAGGCATAAGCATGCACAACGTAATAACATATGCTTTAATTGCTTGCAACCGAATCACAGGCTCGCCGACTGCAAATCGTCATCGTGTAGGAAATGTGGCGCACAACACAATACGCTGCTTCATCGGCCGACATTTAAAATTGAACCGAAGCAAGGAGATGAGCTACAAGCAGCATACAATCAAGGAACGTATGCAACCATGAACAGTTCGAAGCCGTCACAAAAGCAGCTAAGACTGCTGCCAACCGCCATAGTGCTGGTGCAAGACGGATACAATGTATTTCAGCCATGTCGTGCGTTACTTGACTCAGGGTCACAAAGCTTTTTAATCTCTGAGGCGTGCGTGCAACGTTTGCGTCTCAAGCGCATGTTCGATAAAACGATTTTGTATGGAGTCAACTCGACTAATGGAACTTGCACCAGGGGCAAAGTTGAGCTTCACATAGCGTCAGTAGCAGGTGAATTCACTACCAATACAGAAGCCCTGTGCTTGTATGAACTCACACAAAATTTACCTTCATGGGAATTGCCTGCTAAAAGTGTGTTTTCAAACACATCGAATTTGCGGACCCTAGTTTTGGTAAGCCTGGTAAAATCGATATAATATTGGGTGCTGACGTATTCATCGACTGCGTTCTGCCTGGAAAATTAACACATCCAAGGGGGTCGCCCTCCGCTTTACACACAACCTTTGGCTGGGTTATCATGGGTAAGGCAACGTCTTCAGGTAACGATCATCACACGATCGCGCACACTTGTATAGAAGTAGGAAAACAGCTCCAGCAGTTTTGGGAGATCGAAGATCTTCAACAACCAACACAATATCTTACTCCCGACGAAAAGAAGGCTGAAGAACACTGTGCGAAGTGTCCACGTACGTCCCACGTATAGTGGTCGGGACATGGTACGAATGCCACTAAAAGATGGCAAGTTAGATCTGGGCGAATCTCGTGAGGCTGCGGCGAAAAGACTTTCAGCAATGGAACGCCGCTTTAGTAATGATAGTACACTTCGTGATAAGTATACGGAATTCATGCGAGAATATTCAGACTTGGGCCACATGGAACCGAGTTCCAACGTCGAGAGAGCAATAACGTGTATTTTCTGCCGCATCATGCAGTATTAAAACCCACTAGTAGAACTACCAAGTTACTAGTCGTGTTCGATGCGTCGTGCAAGACATCCAATGGGAGATCGCTTAATGACCAATTGATTATAGGGCCTACCCTCCAAAGGGACCTTTTTGATATTGTGCTTAGTTTTCGCAAGTATAGAGTGGGATTTACAGGTGATATCGAAAAAATGTACCGAAAAGTATTAGTGCATCCTAAAGATCGACCACTGCAGCGGATTTTATGGAGAGAAGCTAGTGGCCAAATAAAGGAATACGATCTCTGCACTTTAACGTATGGCACGACATCGGCACCGTTTCTAGCGATTAACGTTTGCGGAATGAAATCTGCACAAATTTTGCAACCCTGGCTAAAAAAGCATGCCTGTGCTTTCGCATTTTTACCGTTATCTATGTATTGCGGTATCTATTCTCAGCGTGTGAAATAAATTGTGAATTGATCGGAGCTAAATTGGTTTTTAATGGCAAGAAACGAAGACCAACGTCGAAAAACTGTTTGTGAATTCGCTGCCTCTCACCCACATTGGTCGAAATCGAGGATCGTTTCTCATTTATACAGCATTTTGTCTCGATACGAAACGACAAAATCTACAGTGAGAAAGTCAGGCTCTGGTAAAAGTTGCAGTTTAAGGGACTCATCAAAACGACTTCAGTTACGAAGGATTACTGATGGAAAAGTGGCGAAATCATACAGGGAGCTCGAAAAAAGTTCCGGTGTGATGGAAAAACAATAAAAAAATATTTGAATTTGATGGGCATTCAGACAAAGACATTCAAGGCATACGAGTTTATCAACAGCAAGCATCGAGACTTAAATGTTATCTTTTGGCCTGACTTGGCCTCAAGCCATTACGCACAAAGAACCTTAAACGCAATGAATGCCCTTCAGATTCCGTACGTTAGAAAGGAGCACAACCCTCCAAATGTGCCGCAACTACGCCCAATTGAGGATTTTTGGGCTAATTTGAAAAGAAAAGTGTACAGCAGTAGTTTTAGACCAAAGAATACAAACCATCTCATCAATAAAATTAGAATGGAGCTGCACAAAGTGCCGACATCTATATTTATAACAGCTATGCAGAATGTTCCTGGAAATTGTCGAAAAGCTACTCGGAAGGGGCCAAATTTTTTTTTGCATTAACTTTATATATGTACTTGTAAATTAAAAAAAAGAAACCTGTAAATATATCAATATCTGAAAAAATCAAAGACTTTAAAGTTTGTGCAGATTTCATTCCGCAAAAGTTAGGACGGTGCAAGTAGCTCATGATAACCGCAATGAATATCCTTCGTCAGCGGCAGCCATTCTACAAAATTCTTATGTCGATGATTTCATGGGTTGCGCAGATAATGAAAGCGACTCTATTCAACTAAAAAACGAAATTTGCGCAATCCTATCCAAGGCTGGATTTCACCTACGTAAGTGGGCATCTAACTCGAACTCTTTTATGGACAGCATTAACCACGAAGATAGCGAAGTTGCTATTGACGCAATTATAGACACAACGCAAACAGTCAATACACTAGGTCTCTTGTGGGACACGTCAAGTGACAGCTTAAAATACAACGTAACTCTTGCAGTAAACAAAAAGCGAACAATAACAAAGCGAGACGTGCTATCCGATATTGCCAAAATCTTTGACCCCATCGGGTGACTCTCTCCAATAGTGATCAGCATGAAGATTTTAATGCAGAAATTGTGGCTGCGAGGGGTTGGATGGGACGATGAACTGCCTGAAGATCTGTACAACCAATGGACTGACTAATATAAACGACATAACAAAACATAATAACATAACAATCGCATTCCAAGGTGGTTCAACTACTCAAATGAGGGGAGCGTCGAGCTCCACGGATTTGAGGACTCTTCGGAGTTAGCATACGCTGCGGCGCTGATAATCTCTTGCAATTTCCGGCGTTTCGTGGTGCTACTGCTGCTGCGCGGCGTGAAGTTTCTTCTCACACGAGGCAATCTACTCTCAACTCCGACTGGACCACTGCTGTTAGGAAAAATAACAGACATCAACAAGAGCGTATTATTGAGCGTATTGGATCGAATTCTAACTCAGAATTTGGTGTTGCTATTCGGTTAAAGTGGCTGCACCTCTCTTCGTTTCAGCCAACCGTCACTCCGGACAACATCATTGACTACGTTACTAAGCATGCCAATATCGTAAGGAATAGCATTTCTTGTCATAGACTTGTAAAAAAAGACACCCCCACTGATTCTCTAAAACGTATTGTAACGATAAGATAGTCTGTCGGTGTGCAAAGCAACCCTGTCGCTACGCGCTGTGCTATAATGGAATCTGGAATCGCACAGTGCTTCGAGAGTGGACAAAAATAAGAAAAAAATTATCGCGGATTTTGACAAAAGTAGTATCATGTTAAAGGTAATTCTTTAGTTAAGCTGTATCCAAAATACTTTCTCGAAAAATTGTCGAAATTAGGAGATATAGCTTGTCAAAGTCGGATATATTTTTAGAAAAATTTATGAAGGGGAAAAATGAAATTTAGGTGCTTGTATAAAAAAAATTTTAGAAAATGTGTTGTTGTAGATAGGCCCCCAATTTCTGTTAATATTAAAACTACTTCATAGGAGCGAGACCACTGATCAGTTTTTTTTGTTTAGCATAAAAAATTTTTTTGTACGAATTTTCAAAAGTGAATGTTTTTTAACCAATGAAAATTTAAAATAACCAAATTTAGAAAGGCAATTTAAATCGAATGGCGTTAACTGGCGTAAATCCGTTTTATGACCTGTTTTAGATGGACTTTCTTCTCTTAAGTCCGCAAAAAAAATTCTGCGTCTTTTTGCGCCTTTGGAAAATGTTCAATTTTTTCGAAACTGTTAATGTTTATTTTTTTACAGAAATCGCTTGAGTTAAAATTGCGACCAAAATGTGTAAACAAGTAAAAGCCACAAACTATGAATGTTTTTTATAAAAATAGGTTTGGTACGCTTATTTAACCCATTATGAGCCATATTATCCGTTTTTTTTCTCATTATTATGGAATTTGTTTGCTAAAATGTGATTCAACGCTAAGATATTCTAAAAAAAGGAGGACTGTCTCATTTTAAAGAAGGCCTAGTTTTGCAGAATAATTTTTATAATAGTCTCGCCGTTATATATTGAGCTGCATTGCATATTCACTTGTCTCATCTCCATGTTAAGTTCTACGGATGTCAAATAAACAAAAAATATATCCTTTAAGCAACTTTACAGCACTCTTTCCACCCTTTAAATGTCGAATTTAGAAAAACGCTGAAATATGTATTTTGTTATTGCTTTTTTAGTATACATATACACAATTTTTAAACAATCCGACCAAAAAAACAATGTCCGTCCATATAAGCTTCACCACCCCCTTTCCGCCCTTTAAAGGTCGACGTTTTTGAAATTGCTTCTTTTTTAAGGGGTGACTTTCTAAAATACAACTTTTGACCACATTTCATCATTACAGCTCCAGCGATTTGAGCTCGGTGATGATAAAATAATATATAACCATATATATTCGATTTTTTTTAAACTATATATATTTTTTGGAAACAAACTCAAATTTTGAAGTCAGCAGCCCAAAATTACTTAGACTGCAAAGTTTCAGCGAATTTCACGTACTCCTTCTATTTTTGCCGCAATTTTGTATGGAGTCGAAGCACTGTGCGACGGCTGCGATAATAAGGGAAACTTTTAGGCCAACCTGGCAATGATGGAAACTTTTAGGCCAACCTGGCAATGATGGCAACTTTTAGTCCAACCTGGCAATGATGGTCGCGATCATCATGGAAACCTTTAGTCAACTCCGGAATGTGCGAGAACGATCTGCGCGATGGTCGAACAGGTATAAAAGGCAGCCGGGTGCGGCGCAGCGAGTCAGTCTGATTTTGGCTAGTGAAGGTGCCCCACGGAGTAATTGAGCAAATACTTAAGTGTAAAGACAGTGAAGTGTAAAGTGTGAAATAAAGTGATGGTTGGTTTAGTTTATTGACTGCGTTTGAGAAACTGAGTGTGTTTTATTTTCAGATTACGCAATCCAGAGATACGTAACAGCCCACTAGAACTAGTATTCGTAACATTTGGTGTCAGAAGTGGGATTGTGGAAAATTGAAAATAAACAAGAAAAAACTAAATAAATAAAATTATAAAAGCACGGGCATGGTTAAACTCGAGCTGCTGAAGGTGGACCAGCTGAAGAAGGAGCTGGCTGCCTGGAATTTTCCGACTGCTGGCGGAAAGGTGGAGTTGCAGCTGCGCTTGCGAGAGGCGTGTGCGGCGTCGATGCAAAGTACGGCTGCAGCGGCTGCGCCACCACAAGCAATGGACATGAGCCAGCTTATAGTTGCAATAAGAAGGATGTTTGAGGAATGAATGTCAAAGGCATGTTCGAGACTTCCAACCGTGAAATGGTAGCGAAGCTGGAAACTACAAATCGAGAAATGGCAGCGAAAATGGAAACGGCGACCCAGGAAATATCGGCGCAAGTGGCGGAGAGAATGGAAGTCAAGCTTCAGGAAAATTCTGCGCGCTTGGAGCAGAAAGTGGAGGAAATCTCAGACAGGATTAATGGGAAAGTCGAGCACCTGGAGACGCGGGTAGAGCACTTGGATAAACGAGTCGACGACCTGGATGATTCCCTGAACAAACGTGTTGACGATCTTGATGATTCCCTGAACAAACGAGTTGACAGTCTGGAAGATTCGGTGAACAGAAGAATCGACGAGCGGCTTAGAGAGGTACAGCTGCGAGCAAGGGTGCAGTCAATTGAGGAAAGCTTTGCCATAGATGTGCCTACCTATGATGGTACTACGTCGTTTGACACATTCAAACTACAATTCGAGATGGCTGCTTTGGAAAGTCAGTGGACCGATGTTAGGAAAGGTCGGAGACTGATACTGGCTCTAAGAGGCCCTGCGGCTGAGGCAATAAAAATAGTTCCGGAAGGTTTGAGATACAGTGACGAGCACAACAAAATGCTGTACTATTGCGAGCTGAAGAACCGCAGGCAAAGAGCCAACGAGGCACTGCAAACATATGCAGCAGACATTGAGCGGCTCGTACAGTTGTGCTACCCGAAATTCGGCGCTGATAACCTCGAGAGGATGAAGATTGAGTCATTTATTGAAGGTCTTCATGACCCAGAGACACGCCGCAGTGCGTTGATGATGGGCAAGCCGACATTTACGGAGACGGTGGCCAGCGCGATGATGTATGAGGCGGCCTGGAGAGGAAGTTTTCGACATTCATCTGCGGAAAAGCGTCGAGCCCAATCTGGACGTGTCACCCAAAGCCAGACAGTGAGCTCGGAGGCACCAGCGGGGCTGCGGGCAGTGTCACCTAGAGTCAGTTGCCGGCGATGTGGCAAGCAAGGCCACATATCACGAGACTGCCATCTGCGAGAAAAGCGTTCCGGACAACAGATGTCGCCAAGAAGGGCTGCCACTCTGCCACACCATTCGTGCAAAACCGAGTGCAGGTATAACTCGCGAGCCGAAAGCGAGGGACAAATTGTGGATGTTCGGTCGATAAGCGTTATGCCAGAGGAAGAGTGGTCTGCGGAGAGGATGCGGATCTTGCAAAAATCGTCAGGGGCAAGGAGCAAGGCGCACGTCCAGACTGGCAGGAGATGGCCGGTGAAAGCCCGATCGCTAAGGCTTACTGGGCACAGTGGAAAAGTCTGCGGCTGAAAGAAGGATGGTCGGACCAGCAGCTCCCTAATGATAGTGCCGAAATGCAGAATCAACGAGGTCATCGAGGCATACCATAACGACTCCAGTGGAGGGCACCTGGGTATCACCAAAACCGTCGCCAAAATAAAAAGACGATTCTACTGGGTAGGATGTCAGGAGTCTGTAGCCGAGTGGATTAAGAGCTGCGACCGATGTTCAGCCGCGAAAGGGCCGACAAGAAGATCTCGAGGCCGCATGCAGCAGTACAACGTGGGAGCGCCCGTCGAGCGGATGCTATAGCACTCAAGGCAACAGATATGTGCTGGTGGTAATGGATTATTTCAGCAAATGGCCCGAAGTGTACCCTATTCCTAACCAGGAGGCCACTACGATCTCGGAAAAGCTGGTAAACAACTGGGTAGCCAGGTTCGGAGTTCCGTTTTAGTTACACTCAGATCAAGGCCGGAATTTCGAGTCTGTGGTATTCAAGGAAGTCTGTGAGCTGCTGGGGATAAAGAAAACGCGTACCAATCCTTTGCACCCACAGTCCGACGGCATGGTGGAACGCTTTAACCGGACACTGGAAGAATACCCGAGGAAAGTGGTAGGCAGGAATCAAAAGAATTGGAATGGCGTATAGGTCAGCCCCGCATGACACGACATCACTCACTCCAGCCTGAGCAGTGTTCGGCACAGAGTTGCGGTTACCCGCTGACTTGAAGTTCGGGGTAGTCAGCACGACGGAAGGCGCTAAGACGGACTACGTGGTCAGTAAGCGGGCGGAACTGGAGGAAATTCACCAGTTTATAAGGAGCCGCACCAAACTGGTCAGCGATAAGGCGAAAGCCAGATATGATCTACGGACCAAATCAGCAGGGTTCCAAGAAGGCGATCTGGTAATGCTCTACAACCCGCAGCGGAGGAAGGTGTTCTGTTGAACCGCTTTTTATTGACAATTTGTTAAGTATTGGTTTACGCCAAATTAATGGCTTTGTAAATAATCTCAATCGTATCTTAGATTTAATTTTCATTAGTAATAACATAAACTGTAATTTGTCTCATAGTTCCTGTGCAATTTCTCCGGCGAATACGCACCACTTCCCATTACTTTTATACCTTGAATTTTATGATGTGCCCTCTGCCGCTTACAAAACAGCCTTTAACTATAACTTGTGTAACTTCACCAATCTCGATTCATTATTTCTTAATACTGACTGCGCCTCACTTTTCCTACATGCAGATGTTGTCGAATGCTATAATTCGTTCAGGACCCTAGTCTATGATATATGCTTAAGCAACATTCCTACTTATGCTAAAAAAGTTTATAAGCTCCCATGGTACACGAAAGAGTTAAAACATCTAGAGAATTTCAGAAATATGTTTCATAAAAAGTTTAAGGCAGGTTCTCACCTTGTGGATCCGAAAAAGTGCATTTTTTTTAGGATTTTTTTTTTAGAAAACGGTTAAAGATACAACGCTGAAAATTGTTTCTGGATATGAACCCACATTTATTTAGAGAATACAATTTTTAAAATTGAATGAATCAAAAAAAGGGGGAGGGGGCGTCCATCAGTGGCGGCATGTCGGCGAGGAGGTGTCCCGCTACCGGAAGTGATTCCGTCAAAACCCGTGATCGGAAACACAAAAATCGAACACATTCTTAATGTGTACCGTATTATCTATTGAATGAACTACGATCATGAAAAAAAAATCGAAATTAAAAAAGTTATGAGGTTTTGAAAAAAAATTACGGTTTTCGCTTTTTTTGTTCACTAATTATTTTTTTAAATAAACAATTTTCAATATTTTTGGCTGATCGTAGTTCGTTTATTAGAAAAAACCCTAAGGAACATTTGGAAAAAATTTGGTGACGATTGGTTCATTCCAGCGTCTTCAATCACTTCCGTAAGGTCCGAAAATGTGGTTCTGAGAAAAACGCGTTTAAAGTTTAAAGCGCGCTTGGCCGGTGCTCTACACTGCTCTATGTAACGGCCTGTAACTTTTGTAATTTTTCAGATTTTGATCTGAAATTTGTGGAGCACATTTTTGAAACATATATCTACACGATAAGGCAAAAAAAATTGTTTTTTTTTCCACAAGGTGAGAACCAGCCTTAAGTTAACGAATAACTGTGTCTTTTACGGTAAATACCTTTATTACTTGAATGAATTTAATAATCTAGATGAAATTCTCTATAATAATTACGTTCGAAACTTTGAATCAAATATCAAGCGCAATGCTAAAAATGTCTGGAGTTTTATTAAATCCATAAAAGCGTGCTCAAATATTCCTTCCTCTGTCTTCTTTAATGGAACATCTGCTAAGTCAATGGAAGATGCTGCCAACCTTTTTGCGGAATTCTTTTGTTCCAATTTGGTCTTGGATACTTGTGATGAAGTCAATGAGTCCATTAATGGTAGTCGCTAGATTTTGGCTCTTTGGAGGTATCTTCTGACGATGTATTGAACGGTATTCGCCATTTAAAGTTTTCCTCGCAGATGGATATTGATGGCCTCTCTTCTTGCCTGCTTAAATGCTGTCCCTCCCTCGCTGAACCTCTCACAACTATCTTTAATAAGTCTCTTTCCTCGGGAGTTTTTGTTAATGACTGGAAAAGAGCCTTAATTACTCCGATTTTTAAAAGTGGTAACAAGAATGATGTGACTAACTCCAGGCCAATTTCTAAGTTATCTTCGGTTTCGAAACTTTTTGAATCCATTGTTAATAAAAAGGTGTATTTTGCGGTAATATCATATCATATCGTATATGTCGTATTTGCCCATATCAACATGGCTTTGTGTCTGGTCGATCCACCGTTACTAATTTGGCTTACCAAAAAGGTTATCAAATTGATGCGGTCTATACCGACTTCTCTAAGGCATTTGACAGAGTCTCTCAGACACTTAGTCTAGTATCTAAGCTTGCTGGTATGGGATGTCCTCTGTCTTTCTCAAATGGTTAAAATCCTATCTTAGTGACCGTCTCTGTGTTGTGACTTTTGATAATACATCCTCTCAACTCTTTATGGCGACCTCTGGTGTTCCCCAAGGTAGTATGCTAGGTCCGCTTTTATTTGTGCTCTTTGTTAATGATGTCAGTTCTTGTTTTTCGAATTCAAAATTTTTATTATATGCGGATGATCTCAAAGTTTACTCTGAGATTAGATCCCCTGAGGAATCTTCTCTGCTTCAAGTTGAACTTAATAACTTATATGACTGGTGTGTCATTAATCGTCTTCATCTTAACATCAGAAATGTTTCCATATAACCTATTGCAAAAAGTTAAGTCCCTTTCCCTCTTCATACTGCATTTCTAACTCCGTTTTAAACGTAGTCAATAATATTAAAGATCTGGGTGTTTATTTTGATTCCAAATTTTCCTTTCCTTTTGTTCGTCGTAATTGTTCTCCCTTTTCGGATCCCTACACCCTCAAATTACTATATTCCGCTTTTGTCCGTTCTAGACTCGAATATGCCGCCTTTATTTGGAGGCCGTCTTATGCCTCTGGTATATCTCGCCTTGAGCGAGTTCAGAAGGTTTTTATCCGCTTCGCTCTTTGGTCTCTGAATTTTGTTGATCCGATCCCTTCCTATAGTGCTCGGTGTCAGCTTTTGAATTTAAACTCGCTTGATAGAAGGAGATCATTTCTATCACTGAAATTCCTGTTTGGTATCATTAATGGACTTGTTGACTGCGCGTCTCTTCTTGAAAGGATAAACTTTAATATTCCAGCAAGATCGTTACAGCGCACCGAGTACTTTAATGTTGGCTTGAATAAATCAAACTACGCTCGAAATGCTCCTTTGACAAGAGTACTAACGGAATATAATTATCTCTCAAATTATTTGGATATTGATCTTTGTTTATCTAAAAATGTTTTTTGCAATACTTTGTCTAATTCTAAGTTGCTTAGGTAATTTGAACTGTTATCTTTCTATCTGTTACTTCTGTTAGTCTGTAAGTTGTTAGACTGAAATAAATAAATGAAATGAAATCTGATTGCAGCGAAAACGCGTGTTACGCCTGTGAAGCAAATAACATTACCACATCTAGAACTACACTAGTCAGAATAAGTTTGCGTACAAGGGGTACGTAGTTTTTTCATATGAAAAATAAATCACTTAAAGTAATTTTTCAAAAACAAAATATTTGTTATTTTTTCCGCAAACTTAGTTCTTTTATTCCATTAAGATAATAATAACAAAAACTTGACCAAAGTGTAAAAGGAGGGCCAAAAACAAAATATGTAATGAATTCACCTCAGAAAAAGTTTGCGTACAAGATGAGATTATGTAGTTAAAATTCAATTGAAACTAAGTTTTGTCCAAAAATCAATAACTTTGTGAACATAGCTTCGCATCGTATGCATTGCGCGCTAAGGTTGAAAAGATATGTTGGAATCTGATCCAAAGTTTTAAAACCTTGGCTTACATAAGCTTTTAGAATATGTAAATAACCCCCCGGAAGCATTTCTGAATAAAACAACACAGCCTGCTCACTCCTTTTCCTGACATGCAGCCCCATACCATATCTCCACATATGCTATGCTTCACTGTTAATTTCAGATTTTTGTTATTAACAGGATCCTGTTCAAATTAGTTGATGCCTTTTAATGCCAAATATGCCAAACCATTATCAGATAATAATGAAAGGTCCCACTTTCTATAGATAACAACATTTCGTCCCGGAAATCCGGTTTTTTAGACTCCTTGATGGACTCTTTTACGAAAGCAATTCTGTGCTCCTTGTAAGTAAGCTAAATATGGACTTCTTACATGCTGTTATGTAGGGGAAGTATGTTTTTTTCAGAACTTTTCTTATAAAGTCACTGCTAATGGGGTTTATAAAATATTTCTGTACATTCCTGAAGATATTGGATGCAACTAGCCTTAGATTGTGATGCACTGATCGCAAACAATCGAATCCTCTTGCTCGGGTAACTTAAGAAAATGGTCAGATCGTAGTAACCAAACAAGATTTTCTGTTTTTTTTTAGATTTAAGATGGCTTTTTGAAATGATGAATGTGCTCTCCCAAAAGTTTCCATAATTTCATGAAATTTTTTGTCAATTTTGAAAAGTTTTTGTAAGATTATTCTTTATCCATTTTTAATATTTTTCTGTTGAATTCTATTGCTTTCTATAAAATTTCAAGCACATATACGGTTCCAAATAACTTACAAGTCCGTTTACTGTTCAATGGAATAAAATTTTTCCAAAAAAAATAAAGAGCATAACCGGAAGTTCCCGTTATTAGTTTTGTACGCAAACTTATTCTGCACCGTTTTGTGAGTATATTGTCAATAAATACGAATACATGGAAAATTATTATTTTAATTCATCTAAAACAGAACAAAAAGTGCAGTTAAGGCATATATGAATAATGTGAATACGTTTTTATAAACAGAGAACCCATTTTTGAGGTCAAAATTAATCATAAAATATTTTTGACTTGCCTGTACGCAAACTTATTCTGACTAGTGTATGTGCTGCGCACCTAATGGCAAAATTAATAACTAAAGTCCGCGCTGCTCTGGACTTGCCGCACGTACAATTATTTGAATGGACTGATTCGTCTGTCGTGCTGGCATGGATTTCTGACTATCCACGCCGCTGGAAAACTTTCATCGCCAACAGAACAGCTTAAATTATTGAAGTCGTTCCTGCTGAGCAATAGCGACACATTCCGTCTCAGCACAATCCTGCTGACATGGCAACGAGGCGTTCCCTCGGGGCTACTCAATAATGCATTATGGTGGTGCTGTCCCGATGAGCTGCGGCAACCTCCTAAAGACGTCGGCCTTGAAGAGCGGAACGTAATTGTTTCGCACAACGCAACTGTTGCTGATGTAGACATCATAAATCGGTACTCGGACTATTCTAGACTACTCAGAATTACAGCACTTATCCTTCGATTTGTTCAGAATTTTAAAATTAAAAAAGCAAACCTTAAGCAAACCGATTCGTTCCTAAGCACGAGTGAACTGCACGCGGCGCATACTGTGCTGATAAGGAAGGCGCAACTGGCAATGTACTCATCAAAAATTAAGGCAGCTTCTCACCTTGTGGAAAAAAAAACAATTTTTTTTGCCTTATCGTGTAGATATATGTTTAAAAAATGTGCTCCAGAAATTTCAGATCAAAATCTGAAAAATTACAAAAGTTACAGGCCGTTACATAGAGCAGTGTAGAGCACCGGCCAAGCGGGCTTTAAACTTTAAAGGCGTTTTTCTCAGAACCACATTTTCGGACCTTACGGAAGTGATTGAAGGCGCTGGAATGAACCAATCGTCACCAAATTTTTTCCAAATGTTCCTTAGGGTTTTTTCTAATAAACGAACTACGATCAGCCAAAAATATTGAAAATTGTTTATTTAAAAAAATAATTAGTGAACAAAAACATGCGAAAATCGTAATTTTTTTTTCAAAACCTCATAACTTTTTTAATTTCGATTTTTTTTTCATGATCGTAGTTCATTCAATAGATAATACGGTACACATTAAGAATGTGTTCGATTTTTGTGTTTCCGATCACGGGTTTTGACGGAATCACTTCCGGTAGCGGGACACCTCCTCGCCGACATGCCGCCACTGATGGACGCCCCCTCCCCCCTTTTTTGATTCATTCAATTTTAAAAATTGTATTCTCTAAATAAATGTGTGTTCATATCCAGAAACAATTTTCAGCGTTGTATCTTTAACCGTTTTCTCAAAAACAATTCCTAAAAAAATGCACTTTTTTGGATCCACAAGGTGAGAACCTGCCTTAAAGCTTTGTCCTCGGGCAAGCAGTTACCAGCATCCCACAAGCTAATCTCTCTAACACCATTCATCGGGGATGACGGTCTTCTTCGAGTCGGTGGCAGGGTCACTCACGCAAGTATCGGTTATGATAAAAAAAATTCAATAACTCTTCACAAGGACCATTTTTTAACAAAGTTAATCGCTAGTTCATATCATCTCAAATACCTTCACGCCGGCAACAGACAGCTGCATTATTTATTGGGGTTGGGGTAGTGGATTCCAGGTGCTACATATCTCATCAAGAAGTGCATATATACCAGGTATGCGCCTATGAAATTATAAATAATTATAATTATAATTATTTTTGAAAAAACACGTTTATTGTGAGGAAATGATTACAATTTTATTCTTCAAAGTAATGGCCATCGCTAGCTACACATTTTTCCCATCTCTCAGGCAATTTATGGATGCCTCGCCAAAAAAATGTTTCGTCTTTTGCCTGAAACCAATCATCGATCCATTTTTTGGCTTCTGCGTGAGAATTGAAGCGCTGTTCCGTTAATGCGTGGCCCATCGATGCGAACATGTGATAATCCGAAGGCGCCATGACATTTGGTACGGTTCCGAAGTTTATAAATATTCGTACGTACACAACTTGTATGAGACTTCGTGGTGTGCCACATCAGCAGCAAATGGGAAACATTCCACATCATCGCCTGGAACCTGGATCGGCATTTATCAACACAGGCGTTGATTTCTCAGGTCCAATACAAATACGGTCTTGGAAAGGACGTGGTTCCAAACTATACAAGTGCTTGATTGCTCTCTTTGTGTGCTTCGTCACAAAAGCTGTTCACATCGAGTTGGTAACTGAGTTATCAACAGCCGCATTTATGGCCTCTTTTCGTCGTTTTATTGCCAGACGTGGGAGGACAATCCACATGTACTCCGATAACGGAACCAATTTCGTTGGGGCCCAGCAGCACTTACGAGAGAAATGAAAGAATCTGGCCATTACCAGAAATATGGTTGAGCAACAAATTAAGTGGCATTTTTCACCTCCTGCTGGACCCCACTTTGGTGGAATCTGGGAAGCCGGGGTGAAAGCTATAAAGCGGCACTTAAGGCGTGTACTAGCTGACGCGTCGGCAACGTATGAAGAACTTTATACAACACTTTGCCAAATAGAGAGCTACCTTAATTCGCGACCATTGTGTGCTAAATTTGAAGGCGATACCGATCCGCTCATTCCCTCACACTTTTTAACTCTGCGCTCCGCCGCTACAATTCCAGATGAAAATCTTATCAATGCCAAGGAAAACACCTTGAGTCGGTGGCAATATATTCAGCGTTTAGTTGTTCTGGCCAAATGGTCCATCGAATACATAATACAATTGCAACAAAGGCCAAAATGGACTCAAAAGCTGAAAAATCTTGACCTCAATGACGTTGTCATAATTAAGGACGATAACCTCGCCCCATCCCAGTGGTCAATCGGCAGAGTGCTTGAAATTCACCCAGGTTCTGATGGGCTTGTCCGTGTGGTACCGGTGCGCACAGCTAAGGGAACAGTTAAGCGACCAATTAGTAAGCTCTGCCCCCTGTTCGTCGATGATTGAAAGCGGATTCTTTCAAGAGGGGCCGGGATGTTGTAATGTACAAAATGTGGGCTCAATATATATGCTCCACGCTCCCGATCCTTTAAGGAACAAATTGCAAAGCATCTATATTGCCCTACGTTGTGTACAAATTGTACGATACAAATTGAAACACAACGCACGGAAAACAAAACACCCAACCTTGGGCTGTTGCTTCCCGACAATCGTAAAGTGGAACCACCCCAGGTTGCAATGCGCTCATTTGGCCACTTTCGTGCGGGCCCCTTAAATAAAGCTAGCTCTTACGGCTGGTGGGGGGATTCGGGACCAAATCATCACAACCTGCACTACAATTAACTCAATATGAGTCCCAGCCACTTGATTGATCTAAATATTCAAACTCAACACGACAAGACAAAATATCGGACGGACAATAAACTTCAAAATAGCCGCGCTGGCCGTTCTTCCTCTTCTCTGTGTTTTGGGGCGACGCTAAGGTGGAGTGCGCCTCGCCCTGTCTCTTACCCTCCCAACCATGACCCATGTTGTTGTTGTTAGTATGGGTCCCCAAAGACATAAGTCCACCTACCCTTTCATCTAATCACCTGTACAATATAAACTCCCAAATTTCCATGGTTATCTTAACCCAAAATATAACAATTTATATTTAATTGTCTTCATGATTATTTACAAAATTCTAAACCTTAAACTACAACAAACTATGATAACTCTCCCTGCATTCAGCATAGCTTTACTTCAATATTAGCGACGCGCAAATTTGTCGCACAAAAGGCAATGCAGAAGGTGCTCGATTCTAACACTAAAGGCTTGATTACACGTAACGAGTCGAGTGACGAGACATCAAAATGGTACTAGGCCGAAAGAATTGGGATAGCGAGCAAAAGCGACGATTTGTTCAAACGTATTTCGACACGCGGCGAGTCAGTTCGGTTTTACAACGCACAAAATGAACTAAGCAACTCGCGCAATTAAACTCAACCGAGCGAAAAGTGGTGTGTGACGCATACCGCATATGTCACGAGCGATGCCGCATGTCACGAGCGATGCCGCATGTCACGAGCGATGCCGCATTTGACGAGCGATTGCACGAATCGCTGCGAAAAGAGAAAAATATAACGGTAAAGTAGTGGTCGCTCGGCCTAGCAAACAAAATGTGATTCTAGTGGCTCTCTCGCCACTTTCATCGATCACTGACTCAATCAAGAACTCGCCTTACCGTTTAGACGAAACGAGTACTCGTTCGAGTTGCTGTCTTCTCACTCTACTCGTTACGTGTAATCAAGCCTTAAGCAAATAAACACATAGAGGTACCACGCGGTACAAAATTTTTCGGTCACGCAAATCTAGCACAGTAGGTCCCACACGTACTTCGGCTATACGAAGTTTTGTCGCTGGCTTCGCCAAACTTCAATTTTCGAAGTTCATCTTCATTCTTTGTGGGATGTTCGACAAGGAACATCAATTGCAAGCTGTGCTGTGCTGATGAGCACGAAACGGCGCGCCGCGGCGTATCGTTTGCAAATTCGAATATGCAAGGGTGTGTGTCCGTGTGAAAATAAATGTGCGTGTTGCTTGTGTATGCGCTGAGGTGAATGAAAACAATACGAGCAACTGCACAAGATAAAAAGCAAATTGAATTTCCATGGCTTTCGGTTCTGCTATGAATAACGAACCATGTGAATTTACAAAGGCGTACAGTAGAGTGTGCGTTCCTATTGATAAAAAACCAAAACCATGAATTTCTGCTGTGCAATGTTGGCATTCATGTAGGCTACGTTGCCTTCTGACCTAATAAAATTCATACCGATAAATTTTTAAATTCATATATTAACAGCAACATATTATTATTTATTATTATCATTTCCTTAAAATTTATATTATTTAGCAGTTTTATGTGTTCTTTAGTATTTTTATTTTATTCTTATTTTTCGGTTTACTTGCAATTTTCTCTTTGAGCCAAATGCAATTTTTTCTTAGCAAAATTATTAAAAAGTAATCTAATATAAATTGCTTATGTTCCCTACAAGTAGACGGTTCTGAAAACCACATTTTGTATTCATCTACTTTTGTTACGTTTGCAACACACAAATTGTACAAAAGCTTTTTTATATTGGAGGAATGAGGGGTTGCCTTAAAAAACGTATGAAATGTGTTGTAAAAGATTTTTGAAACAAAAAAAATGAGTCGATTGGAGCTTTTAGTTTTAAACTACTGTTAAAATAGTTGAAATTTTTGAAAAAGATAAACATTTCGTTTCCTTGTAAATTACAAAGCTCATCTTTTATTAACTTTTTGCAGTTATGACAGTCAAATTTTTCAATAGTTTTCATCAATATGAAACCAGAGAAATAACGAAGGGAACCATCACTCATATGTTCATTTTTTATAATCCCTAAGGCATTTGAAGAATTCGCTTTCTCTGCATCAGATATGTCCTTTGATAAGCAAAATTCTTCACCGAACTCTTGATTTATAGCATTTTGAGTTTCATTGTCAATTTCAAACAAACTGGTATTTTTGTCAATTGTTATAAATGAACCTTCGTCAGTTGGTTCGCAATTGGAGGTTCCTGCCGTAAATGCTATTATTTTCATTGAGATCATTTTCGCAAGAATTTGGTCAAACTCAAAAAGTGAAGGATTATTGTTTGTAACTCCTCTTTTTCTTACCAAATAAAAAAGATTTTCAAGCGGGTCTTGATTAAGTCTTGATAATAAAAGAAAATTGGATTTTTCCGCCCAGATATCTTGTGAAAGAGACAAAACGGAAGTAATTGATAAAACTATACCATTTAAACAGTATACCGTTTTCGGATACTGACAACTTTTGATATAGTTTTTCATTTCCTTCAAATAATTTTGGATATTGTTATTCTCACGAAGAGCTGATCGGAAAGGATTTTTATCAAAAAGAACATGGCTATTCAAACAATCAAAAAGTCTGTTTGTTTTTTCAATAAATATAGCTGTGGACGAAGCTTTTTCTTTGCAATCATTATAACAGCCATTTTCAACGAAAGATTTTATGGCTGCGGATACAGTATTGCTAAATATGAGTTGCGTATTTAACCTTCATTTTTTCAAATGAATTAGGATGAATATGCTTTGTTGTTGTCAATTTGGGACAAAGGCGGGTTGAATTGTTTTTATCCAATTCATATAACCTGCAAATAATCGACCAAGAAATATGTCCATCAGTCGAAGTTTCATCATCAGCAAATTTGTTGAAGCGAAAGCGATCGTCAACGAAAAAAAGGTATACACACAAAAATAAGCGCGAACAAGTAAAATTGTGTTGTTGCTTTTGTTGGCTTTTTTGGTGGTTGATTGCGTGTGAAGGCAACGCACACAATTTTGCGAATATTTTCGGCTAGCCGAAGTGCGTATGGGACCTGCTGCGCTGAAAGCAAGGCGCATAACAGCAACAATAACATCATCACAGCGCACAGTTGATGTGCGACTGACCACATCAACATAAAGCAAATTATGAAAACTGACTTCGAATTGAGAAGTTTGCCGAAGTCATCGCGAATATGTTCGAATAGCCGAAGTGCGTATGGGACCTAGTGCGCTGGTACGCAAATTTGTGCCAGTTGACACCTCTATGTGTTTATTTGCTTAGTGATTCTAACAACCAAAAAAAACTGTATAACAACAATAATAAACTAAGCAAAAAGAACTGTGTGCTAACACACGCGGACTCGCCAGCACATAGCTGCAGTCAATGCTATCACTAAGCAAATAAACACATAGAGGTACCACGCGGTACAAAATTTTTCGGTCACGCAAATCTAGCACAGTAGGTCCCACACGTACTTCGGCTATACGAAGCTTTGTCGCTGGCTTCGCCAAACTTCAATTTTCGAAGTTCATCTTCATTCTTTGTGGGATGTTCGACAAGGAACATCAATTGCAAGCTGTGCTGTGCTGATGAGCACGAAACGGCGCGCCGCGGCGTATCGTTTGCAAATTCGAATATGCAAGGGTGTGTGTCCGTGTGAAAATAAATGTGCGTGTTGCTTGTGTATTAGGGTGGAGTGAAAAACTCGATTTTAAAATTTTTAGAAGCTAGTATTTTGGAAATGTGCCAAATGTCCATAGTACCAATCCTGCAAAATTATATTAGTTTCTAACATCTCCTTGATCGCCCATCACCTAATTGAAATAATTGTTTTTCATCAAAAGAAGTGAAAGCCGTATTTTCAACTCAGTTAAGGATTCAAAATAAATCTGAGTAACCTTTGCTTAAGGTTTGCGGTTTTTAAGTTATTTATTGTAGCAGTCCCGATTGAGCAAACAAAAACTTAGATCGGACTCGTCTGACAGTGCTACTGTCGATGAGTACATCCCAGATAGAGAATTAGTCAAAAGTAAGCCAAATCAGGATCGCTAATGTAAAAAAATGACTTTCTCTCTGCCTTCCCTCGCTATAGCTTGTGACCGGACCGGAGTTCCGGACAGATCGGCTGCTGTATTAGCAACATCAGGTCTGCATGATCTTAGATAGGTAGGTAGGTGGTAGTGGCAGCTCTCATATGAGAGCTCACTTAGGCCAAGCTAGGCCCATTGTGATACCACAGGATCTCTAACCCCTTTTATTTGTTGTTAGGATGTCTCAAACTAGCCCGAGCAGGTGATGAAGCGTATTAGGCTCTTGGCGTCAACCTCCGATAAGTCCGCGAGGTTGGCTGTATGGTATGCTGCATGATCTTGGTCTCGTATCACCCAACGACCGATCCAAAGTAATTGACCTAAGCATAATCCGTCGAGAACGCAGTAAAATTCGAAAGGAACTGAGGCAGAATGAAGACGACCAGTTTGACCACACTCACAAGGGTATAGATGGACTATTCATCGATGGCCGCAAGAATAAAACTTTGACACAAGTTCTCAACGTCAACAACAAGTACCACAGAACAACCATATCGGAAGAACACATAACCATCAACGCACAGCCGGGTTTTTCGTACTTCAGCCATACGTCTCCGTCATCAGGCTGCAGCAAAGTCAGCCAGTCGCTAGTCATGAGTCATTAGTCGCTAGTTTCAAAGAGTGAAATGCGAAGACAGAAAATATTAAAGTTGTCGGGTGTGACGGCACAAAAGTAAACACGGGACAAAAATCGGGCGTTATTCGTTGCAGTGGCTGATATGTCTACTCAATGCCAATGAGCTGCCCTTGCGCAATCTCTTCCAGTCACTTGATGGCGGGACTACAGGCCCTCGTGGATTCTCTGGATCTATCGGAAAGCGGCTAATGACCGGCCAGTTAAACTGGCCGAGCAACTATCCAATGTGAACCCAAATGAGTTGAGCACAAATAAGCGGTATCTACTGGAAATGTGCAATAGCATCAGCCAAGGTGTATGTAGCGTCGATCTGGCAGTGGGAACCCTGGGTGCCTGAATCATTCACGATGGCTAACGACGGCCAATCGAATCCTCCGATTGTATGTCAGCGACAAGAAACCGTCCAAGAATCTGAAAACGTTGGTCACGTTTATCATTCCCGTATATGCTCGCATGTGGTTTGGCACAAAACCCCAGCCATCATGCAAAGAGGGAGATAGGCACATTCACCAGATGCTCATCAAGTCACGTTACCTCAGCCGTAAACTCAAGGGAATCGTTGACCCCGTTATTCACCGTAACGCGAACTTTGCTCAACCGGAGAATCTGCTCCTGACAGACGCTGAGCTCACGGATCTTATCACGACAGAGGTGACTCCAAATTTCATCTTTCCAAAGTTCCTAAGCAGTTTATACCATGTGCTTATAACTTTGACATCATTAAATACTGTGATTATAAGGGTATTTGATTATTAACTGAATTTTAAGATGACTACCTTTAATTTCGCGTAATACTGTGAAATTAAAAGCCGCGATGGGAGATCAAAAAATTGTTTAATTTCTTTCTAATTTTTACACAGCATTCTATTGATGTATTGGCACATTTTGAGATATCTAGCGAATTGATATTAAAAAAAAATATGCCATTTTCACTCCAGCCTATTGTGTATGCGCTGAGGTGAATGAAAACAATACGAGCAACTGCACAAGATAAAAAGCAAATTGAATTTCCATGGCTTTCGGTTCTGCTATGAATAACGAACCATGTGAATTTACAAAGGCGTACAGTAGAGTGTGCGTTCCTATTGATAAAAAACCAAAACCATGAATTTCTGCTTCTGACCTAATAAAATTCATACCGATAAATTTTTAAATTCATATATTAACAAGCAACATATTATTATTTATTATTATCATTTCCTTAAAATTTATATTATTTAGCAGTTTTATGTGTTCTTAAGTATTTTTATTTTATTCTTATTTTTCGGTTTACTTGCAATTTTCTCTTTGAGCCAAATGCAATTTTTTCTTAGCAAAATTGTTAAAAAGTAATCTAATATAAATTGCTTATGTTCCCTACAAGTAGACGGTTCTGAAAACCACAATTTGTATTCATCTACTTTTGTTACGTTTGCAACACACAAATTGTACAAAAGCTTTTTTATATTGGAGGAATGAGGGGTTGCCTTAAAAAACGTATGAAATGTGTTGTAAAAGATTTTTGAAACAAAAAAAAATTAGTCGATTGGAGCTTTTAGTTTTAAACTACTGTTAAAATAGTTGAAATTTTTTTTTAAATATAAACATTTCGTTTCCTTGTAAATTACAAAGCTCATCTTTTATTAACTTTTTGCAGTTATGACAGTCAAATTTTTCAATAGTTTTCATCAATATGAAACCAGAGAAATAACGAAGGGAACCATCACTCATATGTTCATTTTTTATAATCCCTAAGGCATTTGAAGAATTCGCTTTCTCTGCATCAGATATGTCCTTTGATAAGCAAAATTCTTCACCGAACTCTTGATTTATAGCATTTTGAGTTTCATTGTCAATTTCAAACAAACTGGTATTATTGTCAATTGTTATAAATGAACCTTCGTCAGTTGGTTCACAATTGGAGGTTCCTGCCGTAAATGCTATTATTTTCATTGAGATCATTTTCGCAAGAATTTGGTCAAACTCAAAAAGTGAAGGATTATTGTTTGTAACTCCTCTTTTTCTTACCAAATAAAAAAGATTTTCAAGCGGGTCTTGATTAAGTCTTGATAATAAAAGAAAATTGGATTTTTCCGCCCAGATATCTTGTGAAAGAGACAAAACGGAAGTAATTGATAAAACTATACCATTTAAACAGCATACCGTTCTCGGATACTGACAACTTTTGATATAGTTTTTCATTTCCTTCAAATAATTTTCGATATTGTTATTCTCACGAAGAGCTGATCGGAAAGGATTTTTATCAAAAAGAACATGGCTATTCAAACAATCAAAAAGTCTGTTTATTTTTCAATAAATATAGCTGTGGACAAAGCTTTCTCTTTGCAATCATTATAACAGCCATTTTCAACCAAAGATTTTATGGCTGCGGATACAGTATGGCTAAATATTTGAGTTGCGTATTTAACCTTAATTTTTTCAAATGAATTAGGATAAATATGTTTTTTTGTCAATTTGGGACAAAGGCGGGTTGAATTGTTTTTATCTAATTCATATAACCTGCAAATAATTGACCAAGAAATTTGTCCATCAAGCGAAGTGATATCATTTCGTGTTAAAATATTTCTTAGTGATTTTATTAGATGGGGAACATCGTACAGTGCATAAATTGTTTTCGAATCTACGACGGTAAATGGCGATTCAGACGTTATTTCCAATTTAGCGAATGAAGATCTGTTGTTTGACCCTTGATCACACACAATTGCTCTTACGTTTATACCCAGTTTTTGAGAAATTTTTACATTATTTTTTATAATTTCTTTAAGTTCATTTGACGTCAAGCCGGTAGAAGAAGCGTAATAGCTCAAAACGTATTTCCAATTTGAATACAGCCCCCTTAGCATAAAAACGCAAACTTGACCAGTAAGTTGGATTTTTCGTTCGGTTCCATTATCAACAAAGCCCACAACTTCATCATTAAACAGATTGTACTGTAAATGTTTTCTGACAGAAAATTCATCGAACATCAAAACAGCTTCTCGTTCGTCGATATTCATAACTTGAAAAATTTTTTCAAGCGTGCTAAACAATTTTTGGCTTATGCCTGGCTGCAATGATTTTATTGGAGCCCATCTTAGCAACGACGTTTTAGAAGGTAAATTTAATTTCAGTTCGTCGCTTAGGAATTGGTAAGAAGCTGCAGAATAAAAGAACATGCTTTGTGCTATAACTTTTTCTTTTTCTTGCCAAAGAACTCTTTTCTTTAGTAACATTTTACAAAATATGGCAGTATTATCGGACAAAGATTTCTTAGCGACAAAATCATCAACTGCCCGTTCTATATTAGTCGCTCTTATTTTTTTGTTTCTTTTATACTTATTCGAAAGCAAATTTTTCTGTAATTTTACAATCTTTCTCTTTTGGTCATAAATAATTTTTTTTTGTTTTTTAATTTCACCGCATGCGTCCCAATATTTCTTTCTGTAAAAAGCTTCGTTTTGTTCCCTTTTTAAACAATAAGTGCAGTATTGGTCTTCTTCATCTTTTTTTATTTCCGTTTCCAAATTGTTGGACAAATTTTTCCACGCATTATTTCTGCAAGGATCCTCAAAAGCCAACAAATCTGCAATATCTCCCACAGTGTCCATTGAAGAGTCTGACAATTGTATTGGATCACCACAATTTTTAAATTCTGCGAAAGGAAGTGCTTGACGTTGAATCGAAACATATTGATCAATTTCATCCTCTATTTCATTGAAATCAAATAAATGGGGGGAGCTCTCTGTGTTACTTTGGGAAGTTATTTTTTTTAGGTTCTGTTACCAATAAACTTAGGTTCAAAATGGTTATCACAAATAAATGCCTTGTCGATATTTTCATCTTTTTTGAGATTGCATTTTGCGATCCATTTATTTCTGAAATATTCATTTTTCGGAAATTTAAAAAGCCGAACTTTAAGAGACCCGTAATCATTCCTATAGCTCCTTTGACAGGAAAAAATAGCGCATTTCGTGTTATTTTTACGCTTTTTGTCGGAATTACTTATATTCATGATAAAAACTTGATGACGTTAATACGAGTAAAATCAAGTCAAGTTTCAAAAAAAGGGTCGTCAACAAAATTGTTTAGGGATTCAACCACGTCAGAATTCGCTTAAATGTTTAAATTTAAACAAATTGTTTGGGATTCAACCACGTCAGAATTCGCTTAAATTTGTAAATTTAAACAAATTGTTTGGGATTCAACCACGTCAGAATTCGCTTAAATTTGTAAACTTAAACAAATTGTTTGGGATTCAACCACGTCAGAATTCGCTTAAATGTTTAAATTTAAACAAATTGTTTGGGATTCAACCACGTCAGAATTCGCTTAAATTTGTAAACTTAAACAAATTGTTTGGGATTCAACCACGTCAGAATTCGCTTAAATTTTTCAATTCAAACAAATTTTTCAAATCAGTTAACGCAAGGCATACGCAACCAGACAGCGCAACGATTAGATTGAAAATGAGCTGTTCTCAGAAAATTTGTTGAAGTGAAAGCGATCGCCAACGAAAAAAGGTATACACACAAAAAATAAGCGCGAACAAGTGAAATTGTGTTGTTGCTTTTGTTGGCATTTTTGGGGGTTGATTATTTCATTACGTGTGAAGGCAACGCACACAATTTTGCGAATATTTTCGGCTAGCCGAAGTGCGTATGGGACCTGCTGCGCTGAAAGCAAGGCGCATAACAGCAACAGTAACATCATCACAGCGCACAGTTGATGTGCGACTGACCACATCAACATAAAGCAAATTATAAAAGCTGACTTCGAATTGAGAAGTTTGCCGAAGTCATCGCGAATATGTTCGAATAGCCGCGTTGCGTATGGGACCTAGTGCGCTGGTACGCAAATTTGTGCCAGTTGACACCTCTATGTGTTTATTTGCTTAGTGCTTATATTTGAATTAAATTACAATTTAACAATTAACTTTTATAATTCAGTTAAAATAAGTAAGTATGGAAAGTGTTGAAGGTGAGTACAACAGGTTGGTTTACGTAGCAAATGTTGGTGGTAGGTCAAACTTTGAAGGTATGTATAATTCCAGGTGAGTATAACTTCGATGTTAATTTTTCCAGCTGCTGGTTTTGGTTTTTCGTTGCAGGTGCTGGTTGCGGGTGTTTGGTGGCTGCAATTCGTCCGTCCGCTCTTCCGCGCTTTTCGTCCGACCGTGCTTTTCTCCTTCAGTGGTGCTGGTGGTGATTTATGCTGAGTGGTGATTTGGAGTGGTGATGCTGCTGGGTCTTGACTTGCTGCTGTTTTTCGTGCAATTTGTATAATATCCGTAGGTTCTCGTGCGAAAATAGGAAATTTCTGCGGCCTCGGTGCAAAATAGGAATCTTTGCGGCCTTGCCCGTTCAACATATAACAATTTCTGCGGCCTCTCGTGTAAATACAAAAATCTCGGCGATTTTCATGGACAATATAAAAATGTCTGCGGCCTCGGTTCGCTGCTCGATATATATGCAGCAGAGGGTGATTTATTTGGTCCGTGGCCGCGTAACTCTGCCAAAATATAAGTGAAAATGGATTTCACTTACACATTTTTATAGCGCTATCTAACTTGGTAATAGATGGTGGCCAAAACTTACCAATTTAACTAAGGATTGCTGGCTTATTCTCAAAAAGATGTTGCTGAATTTTGCCCTTATACAATTTTAACACTATATCACTTTCACCACTGCCGTCTTTGCGCCTATCCTGCACTTCACTGAATTTTCACTTGCACTACTTGCACTTCTTAGAGTGGAGGTTTGCTCGAGACCGAGTCGAATGATAGAAAGGCAGATCATTCGATCGTGACTTTCTAACTGACCTTTTGTTCGTCTGCCTACGCGGTCGCTGAGGTCGTCAGTTGTTTCAAACTGCTGCCTATCCTGACTGGTCATCGGTTACAAGTACTAAAATGTTGCGGAAACATTGTTGCCAAGATCTCATATCTGCAACATTTCTTTGTTTATGTTGATCAGTGCATTACAATTCAAATTAAAAGAAGAAAATTTTTGTTCAGCGCGAAATCGAATATTACAATGTCTACAACTCAATGCACCAGTGCATAAAATGCTTCAGAATACCGTAGAGAGCAGCGGCCATGTTGTTATCACTTCCGCTGCGAAAGAAAGAGAGCAAGAAAAGCGTGTGACTCATAAAGAAATATTCATTTTCATTGTCTGCCTTAAATACATTTGTAAGTTTAAAAGTTCAATAAAGAAATAATTAATTTTGTGTACAGTTGCACATATTAAGCTTTTAACCCTCGGATGGACTTTGTCGTCTGGCCAGACGATATGGTTAAAAAAAAAAATAAAAGGAATCACAGGTTCATCTCCTTTTTGCAGTGTATTTGTGGGTAACTGCGCTTTGCCTTTGTCAAAAGCCTCACCCAGATTTCGTCTGGTCAGACGACAAAGTGCAGATGTGTAGTAACTAATTACTGCCCATCGAAGGGTTAATTTTCAATGGTCTGGAAATAAAAATCACTGATGCTTTGCATTAATGCGTTTACGAAGACAGCCTATATTCCGTTTAGCCGCCTATTCGCTGAGGTGCATTTTCTGCTTAGCTGCATGATTTGGCCAAAATACTACTTCGCAAACCGAATTTTCTTTGAAAATTTCACATTTAGCTGCATTTCACTTAGCTGCACTATTCCGTTTAACGGCCCTGTTTTTGAGCAAGTTTTCTTTGATTTATATAAAAAATACTTCGTTTAGCAGCACTGGACAATTTTTACGAGTTCAATTTTAGCAATCTACCTCATTTCAACACGCGCGCTTCGTCATTTCAGCGTCGCTTTTAAAATGGGGCAATGGTTGTGAAATTATCAAAAAATAAATATTTGCAGGGTAAAATTACCGATTATTTTACATAAAAGCATATCAGCAAGAATATGCACATACATATTCTCAACATATCCAGTGACATATCCATATACATATTATTGTTACGAATGCTAGTTCTAGTGGGCTAGTACGTATCTCTGGATTGCGTAATTTGAAATAAACAAAACACACTTAGTTTCTCAAACGCAGTCAATGAAAACCAACAATCACTTTATTTCACCAATTTCACACTTTACTGTCTATACACTTAATTATTTGCTCAATTACTCCGTGGGGCACCTTCACTAGCCAAAATCAGACTGACTCGCTGCGCCGCACCCGGCTGCCTTTTATACCTGTTTGGCCATCGCGCAGATCGTTCTCGCACATTCCGGAGTGGACTAAAGGTTTCCATGATGATCGCGACCATCATTGCCAGGTTGGACTAAAAGTTGCTATCATTGCCAGGTTGGCCTAAAAGTTTCTATCATTGCCAGGTTGGCCTAAAAGTTTCCCTTATTATCGCAGCCGTCGTTGCCAGATTGAATTATAGCACAGCGCGTAGCGACAGGGTTTCTTTGCACAGCGACAGACTGTCTTATCGTTACACTGCCCACCACTTAGACTTGTTCGTCCCGAACAAGTGCCGAGGTTCCGCTGTGACAAGGCTCCAGGCGCTCCAAATGGACTACCTTCAACTTAGCGCCTTTATTGCTGCAACGTTGAATCCGGTATACCACCTCGTTTATCCTAGTCACGACTTCGTAAGGTCCTTCCCATGACGCTTGAAGTTTCGGAGACAAACCTTTCCTCCGCTGCGGGTTGTAGAGCATTACCAGATCGCCTCCTTGGAACCCTGCTGAGTTGGCCCGTAGATCATATCTGGCTTTCGTCTTATCGCTGACTAGTTTGGTGCGGCTCCTTATAAACTGATGAAGTTCCTCCAGTTGCGCCCGCTTATTGACCACGTAGTGCGTCTTAACGCCTCCCGTCGTGCTGACTACCCCGAACTTCAAGTCAGCGGGTAACCGCAACTCTGTGCCGAAAACTTCTCGGGCTGGAGTGAGTGATATCGATACGCCATCAGGAACAGGGGGATATGCGTGTCCCAATCCTTTTGATTCCTGCCTACCACTTTCCGCAGGTATTCTTCCAGTGTCCGGTTAAAGCGTTCCACCATGCCGTCGGACTGTGGGTGCAAGGGAGTGGTGCGAGTTTTCTTTATCCCCAGCAGCTCACACACTTCCTTGAATACCACAGACTAGAAATTCCGGCCTTGATCTGAGTGCAGCTCCAACGGAACTCCGAACCTGGCTACCCAGTTGTTTACCAGCTTTTCCGAGATCGTAGTGGCCCCCCTGGTTAGAAATAGGGTACACTTCGGGCCGTTTGCTGAAATAATCCATTACCACCAGCACATATTTGTTGCTTTGAGTGCAAGTTGGGAATGGGCCGGCGACGTCCATAGCAATCGGCTGCATGCGGCCTCGAGATCTTCTTGTCGGCCCTTTCGCGGCTGAACATCGGTCGCAGCTCTTAATCCACTCGGCTACAGACTCCTGACATCCTACCCAGTAGAATCGTCTTTTTATTTTGGCGACGGTTTTGGTGATGCCCAGGTGCCCCCCATTGGAGTCGTTATGGTATGCCTCGATGACCTCGTTGATTCTGCATTTCGGCACTATCATTAGGGAGTTGCTGGTCCGACCATCCGCGCTCTCCCATTCGCGGTACAGGCATCCTTCCTTCAGCCGCAGACTTTTCCACTGTGCCCAGTTAGCCTTAGCGATCGGGCTTTCACCGGCCATCTCCTGCCAGTCTGGACGTGCGCCTTGCTCCGTGCCTTCGACGATTTTTGCAAGATCCGCATCCTCACGCTGGTCTTTTTGTAGCCTCTCCGCAGACCACTCTTCCTCTGGCATAACGTTTACCAACCGGACGTCCACTATCTGTTCTTTGCTTTCGGCTCGCGCGCACTGCCTGCATTCCACTTTGCACGGACGGCGGGACAAGGCATCGGCATTTCCATGGCTACTGCCCTTGCGATGCTCTATCGTGTAGTCGTAGCTCTGCAGTCGCTCGATCCACCGCGCCAATTGCCCTTCAGGATCCTTAAAGTTCAGGAGCCATCTCAATGCCGCGTGGTCTGTGCGCAGGCGAAATCTTTGTCCATACAGATATTTGTGGAAGTGTTTTACGCAGTCCAATACCGCCAGCAGTTCTCTCCATGTCACACAGTAGTTGCTGTGCAGTTGCAGTAGCTTCAAAAGGGCAGTTACTAAGTTGTTTCATACAATGTGAATCTTTACCTTCTATTATCTACCTTCTTCTCCCCCTAAGTGTTTTATCTTTCTACCCAATTCTTAAATTTATAAATTAAGCATACATTGTTATTTTTCTTTTTAAGGTTAGTTATAAACTCAAAATGTCGAAAATCACGTATTACTGATGTGCAATTAAGAGAGCGAAATCTCTCACTGCGCTACCTCTTGTCCTTTAAATAAATAAAAAATAAAAATAAATAAAAAAATAAAATAAAATAGTTGCGTTCCGGTTTCGATAGAACCCTACTGTAGTACGCCAGCACTTGTCCCTGGCCGTCTATTATCTGTAATAGCACACCGCCAATACTATTCCCGCTTGCATCTGTATCCAACACAAACATCTCCCCAGGCACGGGGAAGGCCAGAATTGGAGCACTGCACAGTTTTTCCTTCAGACGTGCAAAAGCCTGTTCCTGCTCCTCGTTCTACTCGAAAGCTTGGCTCTTTTTCGTCAGTTTGTGCAAGCTGCTGGCTATGTTCGCGAATCCCGGAACAGATCGGCGGTAGTATGTGCACAGGCCCAGGAAACTGCGGAGTTCGTGTAGATTGCGTGGCCGGGGCCACTCCTTCATCGCCGTGATTTTTCCTTCATCCGTATGTACTCCGCGGGCGGAAACCGTAAGGCCCAGATATTTGACCTCCTTTTGGAACAGCGAGCACTTCTTTGGGTTGAGTTTAAGCCCATCTTTTTGTATCCGCTCGAATACCTCCTTCAGTTTCCCAGGTGGCCGTCGAAGCTTTTACCCATCACGATTATGTCGTCCAGGTAGACCAGGCACTTCCACCAATGCAGCCCTTTTAGCACGCGTTCCATTAGCCGCTCGAATGTTGCTGGTGCGTTGCAGAGTCCAAACGGCATGACGGTGAACTACCACAAACCATCACCAACACTGAAAGCCGTTTTCTCCTTGTCCTTGTCTGCAAGCTCTACCTGCCAATAGCCGCTGCGTAAGTCGAGCGTGGAGAACCACTGTTTTGTTTTTGTTTTTTTTTGGAGAAGGGAAAAGCATTGAAAGCCGGTGTGTGAGACTTTCACCCACTAAAAACCCTCCTATCTCCTAAACTGCTGCCAGGGAACGTCCTGCGAGGAATTACTTCCTGGTAGCAGTAGGGTGCGGCACCGTGCCCACCACCTCGGACTATCTAATTGCCCTACGTTGGCGTTCTAGGACGCGCAGTGTTTTAATAATGCTGGCTGCGGCCGAGCATACGGCTTGCCACTTGCGTGGCGTGTCGCACATGTGTGCAGTCAGGTTGGACACAGACGGATGCTCCCCAAGAGCGACTGCTAGTTCCCTTCGGACAGACTCGAACCTAGGGCACTCCATCAGGACGTGCTCAGCGGTCTCCTGCTTTTCTGGACAGAGCGGGCAGAAGGGGTCGTCGTCGTGCTTAAACTTGTGCAGATACTGCTTGAAGCAGCCATGCCCACTTAGCAGCTGGGTGATGTTGTGGTCAACCTCTCCATGCGAGCGAGCTACCCACCGCGCGATATCCGGGATCAGTGCAAAAGTCCAGCGCCCGTTGCTGGATTGCTCCCATTTGCGCACTTCTTTCCGTGGCTTTCATGGCGCTTGTCGGCTTTGTGGCCGCGTTATAAAGGCGTTGCATTTGGACCGCCAGTAGTTCAATCGGCGGCATGCTTGCGATAACTCCAACTGCATCGTCGGACACTGTGCGGAAGGCGCTTACTACCCGCAGTGCGCTTAGTCGATACGTCGACCTGATGCCTTTAGTGTATTCTCGGATTTTTACTGCGTCCGCCCATACTGGAGCTGCGTAGAGTATGATTGAGGCTGTCACCCTGGCTAGTAGTTTTCGCCGACTGGCGCGAGGGCCGCCTACGTTCGACATCATCCGCGTAAGTGCGCCGTTTACGCGTGATGCCTTTTCGCACACGGTTCTTAGATGCTCTTTGAAGGTCATCTTCGCATCAATGATCACCCCGAGGTATCGGAGAAAAGGCTGGGACATGATTTCATGTTCTCCGACAGTTATCGTCAGTGTCTCGCTCACCTTTCTGGTACTCAGTAGCACCACCTCGGTCTTGTGCGCCGCTAGCTCCAGCTTCGCGTCCGGCAACCATTGATTAAGGCCAGGTTCCTCCAAAAAATACGTTTTTTTCAAAAAATTCTATTTATTGTTAAAAAACAATTTGAAAAGAAATTTTTTTTACAAATAACAGTCCATACATTAAGCTATTAAAAAACAATTTTTTTTTTTTTTTTTATTATGACGGCTCCAAAAACAGCTGCTCAAACTCGTCCGATTTGCTGATGAGTGTCACCATTTCTTGGAAACGAATCATCTAAAAGCAAAAAGCAAAACAGTTTCATATTCTGTATCCAATTGTCTATGGTCGGAACCAAAACGAAACATTTTCACCGAAAAACAAAAAAAATGGCGTACTTTTTAATTTTCGACCCTTTTTTTGCACTTTTGATTGTTAATAACTTTTTTAAATAACAATGAATATTTTTGGTTGTGGTTCCGACCATAGAGAGACATTTTAAGAGTAGAATTCCGTTTGGTTCATGATGATAAGTGAAATAGTTTTGAAATACGAGTGACACTCAGTTGAAAAAATGTAGTTTCGAGAAAAAGCCGATTAAAGATTCACCGCGGGCGAATTCACCGCTTGAGCGCGCACCGTCCTCCCTTATCTCAACCTACTTCTAGGCAGCGCATACCTTCGGGACTAATTTTATATTATTTCGAAGAGTATTTTCTAGCAATTTATAGAAAAAAAAAAATTTCGATTTTTTGAAAATTGTTTGGAGGAACCTGGCCTTAACGCGGCATATCGCATCGTTGCACCTCTGCCGTAGCGTATCCGTGTGCTTCGCTACTGCCACCACTGCAATGTCATCCGCGTAGCCGATAATGTTAACGCCTTCTGGCAGCTCCAGGCGGAGGATGCCGTCGTACATCACGTTCCACAATGTTGGGCCAAGCATCGAGCCCTGTGGAACGCCACCAGAGACCTCGTACCGCTGTACGCCTGAATCAGTATCATACAGAAGTACTCTGTTGCTGAAATAACTGAAAATTATCCGCTGCAGATATGCTGGTACTTTAAAGTGCTGTAGTGCACTTTTAATGTGGCCCCAGTTTGCCGAGTTAAAGGCGTTTTTCACGCCCAATGTGACGACGGCGCAGTACATTTTTGTGCCGCCTAGCCAGCGCTTGCCGCTTGTAGCTTTGCGTGCTATGTTCATCACTGCCTGGATTGCGTCTACTGTGGATCGTGCTCGTCGGAAGCCGTATTGTTGATTTGACAGCCCATCTGGTTTTTCTAGCGTGTCCTGTAGTCTGTCACAAATGATTCCTTCTAGCACTTTGCCCATTGTGTCCAGCATGAAAAGCGGCCGGTATGAGGATGGATGGTCTGGCTGTTTGCCTGGCTTCAGCTTCGGGGAAGACCCCTTCTTTCAGGCATGCATCATACATTTTAGCGAACATGTCTGGCGTGATTCGCATCGCGGCTTTCAGTGCTATATTTGGGATGCCATCCAACCCCGGCGCTTTATTATCTTTTATTTTGCCTACGGTTTGTAGCACTTCATTTGCTGTCACGTTGGATATATTGCTGTTAGCTATGTGCTCATCAAAAGCGCCCACTCGATCCTCCTGTGGGGGGAAAAGCGTTGCAACTACGGTGCTCATAAGGTCTACATCGCTAGGTTGAGGTGACCGAGGCCCTCTGATGCTACCCATTACCACTTTGTAGGCTTTGCCCCAGGGATCCAAATCGGCTTCATCGCACAGTGCTTTAAAGCACGCCTTTTTGATGTTGCGAATGGCCACCTTTAGCGCTGTTTTGCACGCCTTGTAGTTAAAGAGAAGTTCTGCACGGGTCGGCAGATTTCTGCCCCTCTGCATGCCTTGTGGCATCTTTTTCTAGCATTCGCTATCTCTTCGTTGCACCAATACACGGGTTTTCTGCCCCCCTTGTTTATTCTTCTGGGCATAGCTGCATCGCAAGCTCTCGTGAGCCTGTTCGCCACGTGTTCTACCTTTTTTACCGCCTCTATCTGTTTATCGCTCCAGATCAGGCCGAACATAACTGCATCAAAAGCTTGTTTTCGCCAGCCTTTATTTTGCGCCTTCTGCGCTGGGCATACGTTTCGAGTGTGCAGCAACAGCGTCCTAGCTATTGCCAAGTGATCGCTGTTTGTGTAGATGTTGCTGACCTCCCACTGAGCACTCTGTCCTATAGCTGCGTGTGCAAAGGTCAGGTCAATTATCGATCTGCCTCTACCGGTGTCAAACGTATGATGTTCGCCATCGTTTAGCAGTTCGAGCTCCAGCGGTGCCAGACATTCTAGCAGTATTCTGCCGCGCTGGTTTGTGCGTGCACTGCCCCATGTCGTTGACCAGGCGTTAAAGTCGCCAGCTATCACTACTGGCGCTTTCCCTTGCGCTTCTAACACCAGTGCTGTCAGCATGTGCTCGAATTCTGACACGCTCCAGCTGGGTGGAGCATAGCATGAGAAAAAGTATGTGCCGCCGAACTTCACCCATGTAAAGCCGCGTTCCTGTGTCAACATTTTTAACTGGAAGTTTCCTTTATTGGGCGCCCAGATTGCTGCCTTGCTGCCCGCATCCGCTGTCCACTCATGACCATCGATATCTTCATACTGCTCACATAGCAGTGCAAGGTAAAATTTGTGCTCGAACACCGTTTGGTGCAGCAGATCCTGCGCCGCCGCACAGTGATTTAAGTTTAGCTGCAATATCTTCAAGGGCAAGCTCCTCTCAGCGCCTTTTGGTATATTGTGCACTTGTAACTGCCGGCTGCATGGTCACCCTGACATAGAGCACACTTTGCTATATTTTCGCAATTGGCAGCAATATGGCCGGCTTCGCCGCACTTTCTACAGAGCGCCCATCGGTCAACCTTCTCTTTACATTGCTGCGCCAAGTGCCCGTACTCCCAGCATTTGTAGCAGCATTTGATAGTCGCCGTTTCTCGCACACGACATGCCACCCATCCGATGCGCACACGTGCAATTTTCAACACCCGCTTGGCGTCATGCGGCCGGGCTCTAGGCTACCATGGGGGTCGCAGGTGGCGGATAGCGAAACGACCCAGAGATATCTGGGTTAGCTTCCAAGCATAATAAGTCATCAGACAGTTAAGCAGTCCCCGACCAGGAGCGGCATATTCGGAGGGCGCGGTAAAAATGCTAGCAGGACCCAAAGATGAATCTGCGACAGAGGCGAGTCGACACCGCCTCTTAAATCAAGGTGTCCCCCCACTCTGCGTAGGCATAGTAGGGCAAAAATAAACCCAAGAAACGTCAGCCTCGTAGGAGCAGTTATCTTGGTCAGCGTCGGTCTCCAGGTTAGGAGCGGCTGCGACTAAAGCCTGGCAGTAGGCACAAACTGCATTAAGACCGAGCCCAGTAAGGTCTTAATTATGACATACTGGAATAAATGTATAGGACACGGAAGTTATTGGGCCGGCGATTATGGCATTCTGTTACCTCAGTATACAAGAGTGAAATCTTGTAGAAATGGCTTCCAGGCTAATGGCATAATCGCCTCCGTCCCGTTAAAACCCTGGCAGGCCTCGAAATACGCTCAATGTTCGTCACCATTAAACTGGTCGTGTAGGTTCAGATGTAATATTCCTGATTAGCGCTGACCCAGCTCTGCACACAAGTTCTCATAAAGGCTTGTGTCAACTCTCGCATGGACCTCACTGCTTGCAAAGGGACCCATGGGGTCTTAAGGTGACTACACGCACGAACAAAGATAACGACTTCGAGTTGGGACCCATTAGAAATGAATAGTGTAAACTCAGGCGACAGGGCAGAAGGCAGTACAGCTGATATAGATCCGTTCAAAAGAAGCGGCAGAATCCTCCGGTCTCCAAGCCGAGTGGCAAGCGATGAGGCTATACTAGCCTCTCAGAAAAGCAGTGCAACGAGCCAACCAGAAAAGGCACCGCAAACACTAGAAGGAGGTGCAGGAGGGTACCAACCATTCATCAAACTGGGCGAGCAAATCAGTAGACTGGTTGGTATGTTGGGAAATAGGAAAAGGCGCTCTGTCCACCAGCCGATGCGCGACGCCATCGACAGCATTAGAGCGCTGTATGAACTCTGCGCAATTGAGCAGAGAGACGATCTGGCCAAGAAAGTTATAAGGAAGAATAATTTCTCCCAAACCTCACCATGGCCCAAGCCAAGGGAAGAGCAAAAGAAGAGGCAGCAAAACCACCTGGAGACACCACCCTCGAAACGCAAGCTAACACAAAGGCAGGAAAAAGCACGTCTGCCGCAAAGGACCGAACCCGCAGGCAATGTAACACCAGCAGCAGCAAAGTCGAACACGGAGAGAGTTGCAACAGATCGCACCACATCGCAGGAGAAACCAAAAGCACAGCAGAAGCAGGGTTGGACAAAAGTGCAGCCGAAGAAGAAGAACAGAGAACGAGGCGTGAGGGTCAAACCCGACGCCATAATCATTGCTGCAACGGAAGGTGCGACGTACGCAGACATCCTGCGGAAAATTAAAAGCGTTGATGCACTAAAGTCCCTTGGCGAAAGCGTTAAGGTCGTGCGGAGGACGGCGAAGAACGAGCTGCTGCTACAACTGAAGCGTGCACCGGAACGATGCACGGCAGAAGGTATGTAGCCTCTCAGCTGTATGTAACCATACAGCTGAGAGACCTTGATGAAGTCACGACTCCGGCAGAAGTGTGCGATGCATTACACGAGCAATGTGGCATACGGCGCCCGGACATAGCTTCGATCCGTAGTATGCGTATGGGACGGCAAGGCACACAAACGGCCTACGTAAACCTACCAGCAGAGGGCGCCGCTAAGGCGCTGAAAACGCAACGGAAGACGTGGATAGGAGAAATCTGTGCAGAAAATGAGGACAAGAAGGCCGTCAAGCGGCAAATTGCAGGAACACGCAAAACTGCGTTCTATGCGGAGGTAGCCATGCGGCAGGAAACTCCAGGTGCCCTGAGCACCAAAAGGCGATAAGGAAAAGCGGGCGATGAAAATCGTTCAGTTAAACCTAAACCACTGTATCGCGGCGCAGGATATCCTGCAGCAAACTATTTTCGAGCAACAGTTCGATCTCGCTATCCTGTGTGAACAACAACAACGTAGATGGCTGCGAATGGACAACAGATGCATCATGCAGGGGCGGATTCAGAAAAATATTTCGGGGGGGGTTTCAAAAAGTAATTCTTTAATATTTGTAAAATGCCTTTTAATTTGTATATAGTTTTATAGGCGATCCAAATATTTCGGGGGGGGTTTCAACCCCCAAAACACCCCCCTGAATCCGCCACTGGCATCATGGACAACACCTGGTCAGTATCGTGGGGTAGCAGAAGCACAAACCCTAGAGGTAGGGTGCTTATGGAGTGTATGGCCACACTAGACGTTGAACTCCTAAACGACGGACAGCTCACCTTCGAGGCCGGGGACAGACGATCAGCTATTGATTTGACCTTCGCTCATAGAACGATCGCGCGTCACACAACTTGGAAGATCGCCGACTTTTATACGCATAGCGACCATCGAGCTATTATCATCGAGCTGCAGATAGCGAAACGACAACGAATAGCAATGGCACAGACAAGGGGCTGGACGCATCGTCTCTTTGATGAGGACGTATTCCTACAGGTGTGGCATGACGGCGAAATCATCGAGGGTGAACCCGAAATTATGGCAGAAGGGATCTCAAGGCGTATTAGCAATGCCCAGAAGGTCAAAAAACCGAGTCGTAAACCAGTCTACTGGTGGAATCAAGACATCGCCGAGTGTAGGAGGTGCTGCAATCATGCGCGCAGGAGAATGCAGCGATCGCGAATCCAACCAAATTACGAGACGCTTCGCTACGAATATAAAAAATGCAGCAACCAGCTTAAGAAGGCGATACGGAAAAGCAAGGACTCGTGCTTCAAAGATCTGCGTGATGGCGCAGATATAGACCCTTGGGGTACAGCCTATAAAGTGGTCATGAGCCAAGTGAGAGGCACTAAAGCACCGCAGCCCTCAGACCCAGCACTTCTGGAAGCTGTATTCACTACACTATTCCCTCCAGAAGGCGAAAGACCGACGTATGTTCATCAACCCACGGAAGAAAGTGATATTCCGGAAGTAACGACAGAAGAAGTGCTCGTAACCCTGAACAAAATGGGTGACAATAAGGCACCAGGATTAGACGGCATCCCCAACATAGCGTTGAAATCCGCCATACGAGCGAACCCTGCCACCTTTGCGGCGATGTTCACCATGTGTCTGAAGAAGGGTGTCTTTCCAAATATGTGGAAACGAGCGGCTAGTTCTTCTACTCAAACCAGGCAAGCAACCGGACCAACCATCAGCATATAGACCATTGTGTATGCTCGACTCCATGGGCAAGATACTCGAGAGGATAATCGTCAACCGCCTGCAAGACACTCTGGAAGGCCCGTATGGCTTATCCGATGCGCAATTTGGTTTTAGACGAGGCAAATCCACCGTTGACGCGGTTAAAATGGTCATGGATATTGCGCGCGATGCTACTAGTGGAACAAGGTGGAGATGGGGCGACAAGAAGTACTGCGCGGTAGTAACACTTGATGTGAAAAACGCCTTTAATACAGCAAGCTGGCCCATCATAATAGAAGCACTCACGAAGATCCGGACACCGACGTATCTTATACGAATGATCGTCAATTACTTTGAGAATAGGTTATTGTTGTATGACACCGATGATGGCGTCAAGCAGTATTGCGTTTCACGAGGGGTGCCACAGGGCTCGGTACTGGGCCCGGCCCTGTGGAATGCCATGTATGATGGAGTATTGAGGATCGGACTTCCGGCGGACAGCAAACTAGTTGGCTACGCGGATGATATTGCGCTGGTAGTAGTCGCCAAAACTATAGCTGAAGTACAGCAGCTGTGTAATGGATCCATAAGGCTAGTCATGAGATGGTTGCGCAGCGCAGAATTAAAACTAGCAGCCGAAAAAACAGAGGCGGTTCTCTTGAGTACTCGGAAAATACGAGAGACATTCACTATTAAAACTGGCGATCACGAAATAATCTCCCAGCCGCACATCAGATACCTTGGCGTACGTATCGACACCCGAATGTCCTTTAAAGACATTTGGCGAATCTTGGCGGACCACGCGCTAGCAAAAGGAAGTTACTGGCAACGGTTACTACTTCCATCGTACTTTACGCAACACCGATTTGGGTAGACGCAACCTTTAAAGCCACGTACATGTCTGGCATCAGGGCGACATACCGCTTAAGTGCATTACGAGTAGCCAGTGGCTTTCGTACAGTATCTGACGACGTGATATTGGTTATTGCAAGCATGCCATCAATAGATATCCTAGCGCGAGAACTCAATCGCATCTACACAGCGGGTGCTAGGGCACCGAAAGCGGACGAAAGGCGGTGCAGCGTAAATGAATGGCAACAAAGGTGGAACAAATCGGAGAAGGGAAGATGGACCTTTGCCCTGATCCCTCACATTGAGGTCTGGATCAACCGCAAACACGGATAGGTAGATTTTTATCTCACGCAGCTGCTAAGCGGGCATGGGTGCTTTAAGCAATACCTTCACCGTTTCAAACATGAGGACGATCCTTTCTGCCCTCAGTGCCCCAATGAAATCGAAGACGTTCAGCATGTCCTGCTATGCTGCCCACGCTTCGCTAACGAGAGAGGCTCTATCACGGAAGTCTTCGGTGAAGCTCCAACGACAACCAACCTTGTACCCCAAATGTACGATTCACCCAGAAAATGGGAAGTTGTACAAACGGCGGCAGCACAGATCATGACGGCACTTCGGTGGATTGAGCGCCAACGCGCTGCGCGACGACGCGAAATCATGGGTTCAGTGGCTCAACCCCATAACGAACAGTAACGGACTTGACAGACCAACAACAGATGATTGAGCTTTAATGCTCAGACGGCCTCCGGACGAAATACTTAGTAGTTCTGGGAGGAACTTTCCGTCGGACCATGGGAGATGTTTAGCGGGTTAAAGTCTCGCACTGACCTCGGCTTTTGATGCTTTTACTCCTCGTTAAAAAAAAAAACACCCGCTTGGCGTCGTCTGCCGGTAGACAAACGTAAGCCGTCTGAGTGCCATTTTGGCACTTTCGCATACTTCGCACTGCTGTGCCAGCCGGCCGCCTGATACCACATTGGGCATGTAAGGCATCACAAATCTCTTCTGCTGTTGTTATTTCATCAAGATCTCTACACTGAATCGTGATCGTATGCGTCTTCGTTGCCACTTGCGCCTCCTCTTTGAGCACGTCTTCTATCGCCGATTGGTAGCTCGCCGCTTTGCTTTCCGTCCCGTGTTTCAGCTCCAGCAGGAGTTCGCCTTTTGCCGTCCTGCGGATAGCTTTGACCTCATCGCCAAGCTCTTGCAGCGACGCGCTCGCTCTGACTTTGCGCAGAATGTCTGCATACGATAAATTGCCTTTGGAGGCAATAATCAACGCATCTGGCCTGGACCTAATCTCTCGGCGCTTCTCGATGGCGGTTGCTTCCTTCTTTTTACCCACCACCGTCCATTCGCCTCTTGGCAGAGCTTGCACTTGGCCGTTTGCGTGTTGATGCTGCGGCTGAGCCGTTTTTAGCTGATCCGCTACTGCGTTGCGGCTTGCTCTCGCCCCACTAACGTCTTGTTGTTGTTGCTGCTGCTGCTGTTGCCCTTTGCTTGTAGGCTCCTTCTGATTCGGCGACATCACCCTCGAGCGCTTTTGTTTTGGCAGTGGTGAAGGAAGGGAGCGGACATACAAGGTAAAGTCTCTGATTGTGTTCAACTTGGCGAACGCCAGAACGATCCTTGTCCCTGTCCAATCCAAGCTTATGCACCCGCTGAATAGTGAACTAATGTGTGCAGCGAGTCCAATCCCCAGGACTTAAAATTTAGGTTGTGCGCAGGGTTTGGTGCCCGCCACGGAAAATCAAATACCAATGAAAGCCAGCAAACAAGATTCGGAAGGAGCCCACAATGTTGACGACCACAGCAAACGATTTAAGGACCACGATTTGAGGATATGCACCTGGAATGTCCGGACCCTCTATAGGGAAGGTGCCTCTATCCAACTGGCGGAAGCCCTCACAAAGTGTAAGGCTGACATCACCGCCATCCAGGAAATGCGATGGACAGGACAAGGTTGCTTCAAGCGAGCAGACATCTACTACAGCTGCCATGCGGAGAAGCGCGAATTTGGCTGTGGATTAGTGGTCAGTAAGAGACTTCGCCACCACGTCTCTCGGTTCACTTCGGTGAACGAACGACTGGCTTCAATCCGCATCAAGGCTAAATACTTTAGCATCAGCCTAATTTGCGCGCATGCCCCGACGGAAGAGAAGGACGATGCGGCCAAGGATGCCTTCTATGCGAAGCTCGACGGGTGCCCGGCCCATGACGTCAAAATCGTCCTCGGGGACTTCAATGCAAAGGTCGGGCTAGAAGGTATATTTGGTCCCACTGTCGGGCAGTTCAGCCTCCATACGACCACTACGAACAACGGTCTGAGGCTAGATGTGCGCACGTTCCGAGGTCCCAACATCGACTCGGACCATTACCTTGTTGCAGCCAAGGTACGCATCCGTCTTTGCGCAGCGAAGACCGCACAACCTAGTTTGCGAAGAAAGCTGGACATCAGTAAGCTGCGATCACAAGGGGTAGCCGAAGCCTACTCCGCTCAACTCTCCAACCAGCTCGGTCGCTCCCCCTCTCCACCTGATGACATCGGCGGATTATGGGCTCACTTATCCCACTCTATGCACACCGCCGCAGAAAATGTCCTTGGTTTTCGACGCCCACCACCAAAAAACCAATGGTACGATGAAGAGTGTCGCGTAGCCACTGCAGCGAAAAATGCTGCCTACAAGAAGACCCTGCAGTCGGCTGCCACGCGAGCCGTGACAGAAAAATACCGGGAGGAGAGGAAGAAAGAGAGGTGCCTTTTTAGACGCAAGAAACGGGAGCAAGAAAGGCGCGAGCGTGAGGAAATCGAGGAGTGCAGGAGCAGGAATGACGCCCGAAAATTCTTCCAAAAAGTTAAGCGTCTCACGGATGGATTTAAGCCTGGGGCATCTTCTTGCAGAGACGAATACGGGGATCTGGTTACGGATGCGCAGGGTGTGCTGAGGTTGTGGAAGGAGCACTTCACCAAGCTGCTCGCAGGCGACGAAGGGAACAATACCGCCAGTGGTGAAGATGTCCAGATGGCACCAATCGACGACGACGGTGTGGATGTGCCACCGCCACGCCATGACGAGGTCCGGGTCGCTATCCAGCGACTCAAGAACAATAAAGCTGCAGGGCCGGATGGGCTACCAGCTGAATTGTTCAAGGCCGGCGGCGGTGAGCTGATTGGGTGCCTGCAAGCCTCAGTGCCCTTTGTCCTGTGCTGAAGAAAGGCGACCCGACAATATGCGCCAACTACAGGGGTATAAGCCTACTTCCTATTGCATACAAGGTTCTGACGAGCGTACTATGTGAAAGATTAAAGCCACTCGCCAAGGCGCTGATTGGACCTTATCAGTGCGGCTTTAGACCTAGTAAGTAAGTCCATCCACCATCGACCAAATATTCACTTTACGCCAAATCCTGGAGAAGACCCATGAGAATCAAATCGATACACACCATCTCTTCATCGATTAAAAGGCAGCATTCGATAGCCCGATAAGGGATCGCCTATATGCCGCATTGTCTGAACTTGGTATCCCTGCAAAGCTCGTGAGACTTTGCAGAGCGACGTTGAGCAATACGCACAGCTTCGTCAAGTTTGGAAGTGACCTCTCCGACCCCTTTGATACCGTTCGAGGTTTCAGACAGGGTGATCCTTTGTCCTGCGACCTCTTTAACTTCACCATGGAGAGTGTTCTGCGCAAGGCCGGTGTACATCGTAATGGCACAATTTTCAACAAAAGTGTCCAGCTCCTTGCCTACGCTGATGACATTGATGTCATCGGGCGTAACAAGCGAGATGTCACCGCTGCCTTTGCGGCTATCGAAAGAGAATCTGCCAAAATGGGTCTGGTGGTAAATGAGGGCAAGACGAAGTATATGCTGTCTACATGCAGGGACTCGCAGCGGCTAGGGTCTCACGTCGAGGCCGACAGGTATACTTTTGAAGTTGTCAAGGAATTCGTCTACCTTGGCACCGCCATCAACAGCAGCAATGATGTCAGCCTGGAGATAAAGCGAAGGATAACTCTTGCCAACAGGTGCTACTACGGTCTAGGTAGGCAATTGAGAAGTAGAGACGTTTCTCGACCGACAAAACTTGCACTCTATAGGACGCTTATCTTGCTCGTGCTCCTCTATGGCGCTGAAGCATGGACAATGACACGAAACGACATAGCGGCCCTTGGAGTGTTCGAGAGGAATGTACTTCGAAAAATCTTCGGCCCTGTTCGTGTTGGTGACGACTATCGTATACGAACCAATAACGAGCTGTATGAGCTGTATAAGGACATGGACGTAGCGCAGCGAATAAACATCCAGCGGCTATGCTGGCTCGGTCATGTCTGCCGCATGGACGACGAAGCTCCGGCGAAAAAGGTGTTCGATGCGATGGTTGGAGGTCGACGGCGAAGAGGGAGACCGTGTCTTCGGTGGAAGGACCAAGTTGAAGAGGCCCTGTCATCTCTTGGTGTTACCAACTGGAGAAGGCGCACGCAAAGCAGAGGCGCCTGGAGAGAAGTTTTGTGGCAGGCCGTAACCCGATAACGGGTTGTTATGGCCAGTTAAGTAAGTAAGTAAAGTGGTGGAAATTCGGGTGTATCGTCCACCTCATCGTTGTTTGTTGCCTTTTGCCTTGCCTATCACCGAGCTGCGCTGCCGCTGGTTTGGCTGTCTGCGTGTATTGCTCTGCTGTTGTTGTTGCCTTGGTGGCGCTAGCTTTGCCAACCGCTTGCTTTTGAAGCATTGAGATGCCTCTGGCGATGTCCTTCATTGTACTATTGACCCACCGCTGTGCGTCCATCATCTTCACAAGTTCCTCGATTTTCTTGCCTATTAATGTCACGATGTCTTCGACATTTCCCCCTTTCAACGCACAGCGTTCATGCACATTTTCCGTTTCCCATTGCTCGAAGGAGGAGTGCAGCTTATGTCAGGCTGTAGGCCAGGTGGCGAAGAGTTTGACCTCTCCTCACGACGGATTGGCGATCGCGCCAGTTTCGCACCTGTTTTGAACGGATTTGCAGCGGACAAGTCGTTTGCCGCCATCCTATTGGTCCGTTCAGTTGTGCGCGCATTTTTCGGCAATGAAGAACCGCTACCTAGTTTAGCACCAATGATCGGAGTTGAAATTCCGCCATTGTCCGTGCTTCGCCCCGATTGGGGCGAACGATTAACGCTCATTTACCCCAGATAAAAACCTGCGAATCGCAATCGCCTTCTGATTGGCTGTTGCGTTGCGACACAAAAACAAAAACAATAACTAAAGAAATATCAAATTCACCGCCTTAAAGTAGGAAACAGACTGTGCTTGCCGAAAGCGGTTTGCTGCCCCACTAGCACAAGTGCACCGAAAGCTTTATTTTGGTGTGAGCCTTTGCTAACCGTGTACTCGGCACTAAGCGGTTTGTGTCTTTGCCTTTCTTATGTTCTTGCTTATGATCTATTACTTGCGTGATTTCGTTTCACTCTAGCTTCCGATCTGTCAGTGGTGTTTTGCTGTTTTTCTCCCGCTCTTTTTTGTGTACGGCGAAAATCGCGAAAAGGCGAATACGTCGACCAAACAAAGTTTTGCACCAAGGAAAACAATTATCCACTTTCTGCACCAGTCACCGCAGCTTGTCACGCCAATGTGTTGGGATATTGAGCGCACTGCTTTCACCTGTTGGTTCACCGATATTTTATCTCACTTGCACTTTTTAATCGCTTGTTTTGGAAATGTTTTTGTAGAGCCACTGCGAAACACGTCTGCTTCTCTCGAGTTCGAGTTCTCTCTCCTGGAGAACCACTGTGTGCCTGACAGTGTGTCCAGGGTGTCATCGATCCGCGTTAGTGGATAACTGTCCTTCTTGGTCACATCATTGAGGTTCCGATAATCCACACAAAATCGGGTACTGCCATCCTTTTTCTTGATTAGCACGACCGGCGAGCACCAGGGGCCCGAAGAATGCTCTATGACCTTTTCTTTCCGCATTTTTTCGATCAAATTTATGACCTCTTCCTTCTTGGCCAGCGGAACTCGTCTGGGCGGTTGGAGGTTTTGCACTTCCGGTGTCGATGTTGTGCTTCACTATGGCGGTTCTTCCATAGTGCTGCAGGAAAGACCTCGCCTTCTGTTTCTACTTGGCCGTCAACTCGCTGCTCTACTGGTTCTCCTGCGGTATGACGTCCATGTTGAAACCGCTCTTCCTATTACCTCCAGGTGGGCTACTCTCGCAATTGACCACTGCTACAACTTCCTTACACTCGTCAATTACCTCATCTTTCCCGCTATATCTGGGTGCATTCAGGGGGTTCAGTATTCTAACTGGTATTCTGCCATTCTTAGGTTCCACTAATGTACGTCCGATGATGATGTTGTCGTGACCTTGTTTCGGTGCTTCTACAACCCACAGCCGACTCGTCCCATCGTCCTCGTCCACCTTTGCCCACACAATCGCCTCAGAATTCGCTGGCATCAACGTTCGCATATCTCAGCACATTTTTCTTCAGGTCCAGCGTAAAACCGTGCCTAATCATGAAATCCACGCCGATAATCACGTCGTCCGTTATATCCGCGACGATGAACTCATGTTCCAGGCTGCTGGTGCCGATAGCAATCGTTTTTGTAACTTTCCCTCTTACAGGCGCGCGCTCGCCAGTCGCAGTCCGGAGCTGTATGCCATGCAGCGGTTCCCAATTCTTTAGCAGCTTCCTTTTTATAATCGAATATGACGCTCCAGTATCCAGTGTCAACACGAACAACTTTCCATCGGTCCTTCCATCAATTGTCAAGCTGCTGGGCTGTCGTTTCAGCTGTGAGACAAGGACGGTGGGGCGGCAGATTGTGGGGATCAGCTCACGCCCCTTTGGGCTGACCCGTATTAGTTTAACGACTCGTCGTCCTCAGCCCTGCGCTTGTTGGCTGGGCCTCGATTGTCAGTATTCCTCGCTTCAGGCGATTGCGATCGAGAACGGGAACGCCTCTTTCGTTGGTGGCAGTCTCGTGATATGTGGCCCTGCTTGCCACATACCCAGTAAACAAATTTAGAGGAGACCACCCGTGGCCTGCCCGGTGGCTCAGAGCTTATTGCCTGGATCGCAATTACGTTGTCCGGCTGGATCTGGCGTATCCTTGCAGGTGCATACCGAGTGTTCCCAATCCATGTCGCCTCGTATGTCATCGCGCTGGTCACCGTCTCCCTAAATGTCGGCTTGCCCATCATCAACGCACTGCAACGTGTCTCCGGATCATGAAGACCATCAATAAACGCCTCAATCTTCATCCTCTCGAGATCATCAGCGCCGAAGGACGGGTAGCACAGCTGTACGAGCCGCTCAATGTCTGCTGCATATGCCTGCAGCGCCTCGTTGGCCCTTTGCCTGCGGTTCTTCAGCTCACAGTAGTACAGCGTTCTGTTGTGCTCGTCGCTGTATTTGGCTGCCAGCGCCCTTATGACGGTCTCGTACTCACTTCGTAAACATTCTGGAACTGATTTTATTACCTCAGCCGCAGCACCTTTAACAGCCCGCGCCAATCTCCGACCTTTCCTTACATCGGTCCACTGATTTTCCACAGCAACCAGGTCGAATTGCAGCTTGAATGTATCGAACGGCGTAGTCCCATCATGAGTAGGCACTTCTGCTCGGGTGGCAACACTTTCCGGAACCGGCGGCAACCATTCTCGCGGCTGTGCCTCCCTAAGCCTCTCGTCAATTTTTCTGTTCATCGAGTCTTCTAGACTATCAACTCGTTTGTTCAGGGGATCATCCAGGTCGTCGACTCGTTTATCCAAGTGCTCTACTCGCGTCTTCAGGTGCTCGACTTTCCCATTAATCCTGTCTGAGATTTCCTCCACTTTCTGCTCCAAGCGCGCAGAATTTTCCTGAAGCTTGCTGGACAACTCCCGATTTGCATTTTCAAGTTTTGCTGACATTTCCCGGTTGGAAGTCTCGAACATGCCTTTAAGTGCAACCATTAGCTGGCTCATGTCCAATGCTTGTGGTGGCGCAGCCACTGCAGCCGTACTCTGTAGCGAAGCAGCACCAGCAGGCGAGTCCTCCACCTTGGCCGACGCCTCTAGTTCTTGCGCTCCGAACTCGTGCACAGTCCAATCGAGGCCTCGTGCCTCACATGCTTCTCGCAAGCGCTGCAACTCCACCTTTCCGCCAGCAGTCGGCAAATTCCAGGCAGCCAGCTCCTTCTTCAGCTGGTCTACCTTCAGCAGCTCGAGTTTTACCATGTCCGTGCTTTTATAATTTTATTTATTTAGTTATTTATTTTTTTGTTTATTTTCAATTTTCCACAATCCCACTTCTGACACCAAATGCGACGAATGTAAGTTCTAGTGGGCTAGTACGTATCTCTGGATTGCGTAATTTGAAATAAACAAAACACACTTAGTTTCTCAAACGCAGTCAATGAAAACCAACAATCACTTTATTTCACCAATTTCACTTTACTGTCTTTACACTTAATTATTTGCTTAATTACTCCGTGTGGCACCTTCACTTGTCTAAAACCAAGACTGACTCGCTGCGCTGTACCGGGCTACCTTTTATACCTGTCCGGTTATCGCGCAGATCGTTCTCGCACATTCCAGAGTGGACTACAGGTTTCCATGATGATCGCGAGCCATCATTGCCAGGTTGGACTAAAAGTTTCCCTTATTATCGCGGCCGTCGTTGCCAGATTGAATTATAGCACGGCGCGTAGCGACAGGGTTGCTTTGCACAACGACAGACTGTCTTATCGTTACATTATGTATGCATAAGTATCTATAAGATAGTGGTTCATTTGCTAATAAAAATTTGTTCAGTCTTACACTGGTGTAATATTTTCAATAACTCAATAGATTCTTTCATGCAAAATCTATATGTATCAAATTTGATATAATATATATATATTATAAAAGTATGATCTACACAAAAACATATTTTGCTGTTTCCTAAAACTTTTTTAGATATTCCGTTTAGCTGAATTGTTCGCTTAAGTGCCCCAAATCATGTGCATCGAAGGTGAATGCAGACAAACGGAATGTACTGTAGTTATAATATTAGTGAAATTCTGTGCATGTAGTGGTACCGGTTCTCCCAGTTTCCTATCACCTTTTAAATCAGTCTCTGATTCATTGGAGTGCAGCACACTCGATCATTTCTTTTGCTACTACATACTTACTACGCTGGAAACCAATGACTATGTGACGCGAAATTGAGAGGGGAAATGATTTCCAGATAATTTTGTGCTTTTTCCGATCGTTCGATAGTGTACAGGTTTTTGTACCCAAACATTTGCACAGCACCGGTTACCAGTGGGAATTTGCTTTATGAACCCTAATCGACTCTGGGGCTTGTTTTAACCGAATTTGCGAATCTGAAGCCTGGTTTGACCGAATTAGCAACCGTGAGCCCCTCCCAGTTGCGCGTCAGAGAGAAAAAATTGTCATGTTAGATGTGCTGCTGCCAAGGCATATTAATAAGGTAGACCACTACCAGCAACACAGCTGATTAAACTTTTCTCTTCTGATTTTCTTTTGATTTTTCACGAATGGGCATGCTAATTGTACAATAATATTGAACGTAGACAGATGGTTTGAATTGGCAGCACCCACGCACAATGCTGGCAGTACTCGAGTGCTGCACAATGATGCCATTTTTTCTGTTGGCTTTTAGTTTCTTTTACTTTTTTAGTGGAGTCGTTACTTGGTTGTGATTGAAGTTGGTTGTTCAAAATAAAAGCGAGCAGTGCGCTCCGCTGGAACTTCGGTTCTTTTTGGTTTTCTTTCTGACTGTTGGTGGTTGGAATATATTTTGCGTGTGCGGAGCCAATTGGAAGTGGTTTCCCGTACATTTGTTGGTGCCTCCTGTGAGGAAGAGTTCACGGCTCCTGGACATTGGCGGAAAATTGGAGATTGTTGTACGAGAGTTCCGCGTGCCGCCATCTTAGGACGCGTCGAAACACGTACGAGAGGACGAGTGTGCTGCTAACGGGATCACATACGGTACCGGTACAGCAACGTCTTACACATTTTGGGTTTGGCGTCTGCAGCATCGGCAGTGGTCTGCAGACAAACAACAATTGACGAGTGTGCTGCTAACGGGATCACATACGGTACCCGTACAGCAACGTCTTACACAACTTGGCTTGGCGCTTGCAGCATCCTGAAGCGGTCTGCTCGCATACACACAACTTGGCTTGGCGCTTGCAGCATCCTGTAGCGGTCTGCTCGCATACACACAAATTGGCTTGGCGCTTGCAGCATCCTGTAGCGGTCTGCTCGCATACACACAAATTGGCTTGGCGCTTGCAGCATCCTGAAGCGGTCTGCTCGCATACACACAACTTGGCTTGGCGCTTGCAGCATCCTGTAGTGGTCTGCTGGCATACATACAACAACTTTTGGTACACCTGGCTTGGCGCTTGCAGCATCCTGCAGTGGTCTGCTGGCATACATATAACAGTTCAGTGGAACATCTTGGTGTTGGCATCGGTAGCACCCGGCAGTGGCCTGCTACCAAACAGCAATGGCTGAGTTAAACCAACGTGCGGCTGCCGTGAATGCATTGCGTCGGCAGTCGGCGGTGATTATGGCTGACACATTCTCCGAAGACGCATTCGAATGTCAGCAGCGATCGGTGACCGTACGGGTGCACTTCGATCGGTTCATGAAGGTGTATGACAACTTGGTCGGACAGGCCGCGACTGATGAGGCACTGGCAGCACACCACGAGCTGTACGGCGAAACAGAAGATCTCTACAACGCCATGATCGTAAAATTGAATCGACAAATGGCTGTGCACGAGGTGCATGGCACCCCTCTATCAGATGGCAGGGCATCGGCAAGTCCTAATGTCAAGATGGATTTGAAATTGGATCCGGTTCGCGTTCCGAAATTCGATGGCTCACTACGCCACTGGCTTTCCTTCAAGGATGCTATTGAGACACTTCTCAATAAGCCCGAAATCCCCGAATACTACAAACTGGCTAAATTACGAGACGCAATGGCAAGCGAATCACTCCAGACGTTGGTTGGCAATTTATATACTGGTGGTTTCGATGCAACATGGACCGAATTGCTTCGGCGCTACGATAGCCCAAGACAACTAGCTGAGTTACATGTTTCGCGGTTCGTGGGCATCAACCCAGCATCAAATGAGACCTCTGAGAATTTGTTGAAGATTGTGGACACGGCGCGCGAGTCGTTGCGTGCACTACGGGTGATGGAGTTACCGGTCGATCAATGGGATGCGTTATCGGCGCCCATCATCACATCAAAGCTGCCACCAGCTACAGCACACGCTTGGGGCATGCATTCGGATCAAAAGGTGATTCCGAAATTGGACGAATTGCTCGAGTTTGTGGAAAGGCGTGCTCAAAGCCTCTCGCTCGACATTCTACATTGGCCAGGATCATCCAGCACTGGCGCTGCAGGTGGATCCTTTCAGCGTGGTGGATCAGCGAATTCATCACGGCGACAAATGGTGAAGTCGCACTTGGCTGCTACTACGCCTGGTCATTGCACATTCTGCAATGAGGCTGGTCATTCACTCACTCGATGCCCGAAATTATTGGCGCTGACGCCAGGACAGCGGTTTTCGGCACTGAGGGGTTCGGATCTGTGTTTCAATTGCCTGAAGCCAGGACACCTAACGAGAGAGTGTTCATCAAAGGGCAGATGTCGGACTTGTGACGGGCATCATCACACATTGTTATGTCATAAGGACTCCAGTCATGCGCCGCCGCAACCCGGTTCGACACCGAACGTGGCACCATCATCGACATCAGCTGGCACGAGTGCGAGTGTGAGCGCAGGATCGTCGAATCAACCACCACGAAATTTCATGTGACTAGAGGGAACGGCGAAGACATTCGTCCTCCTTGGGGAACAATTGGTCCTACTGGCAACGGCAATTGTTCACATCACCGATAAATATGGCTTGGCTCACCGCTGCCGAATCATTTGTGATCCGGGCAGTCAGGTGAGTTTTATTACTAATCGATTTGTTACCCAGTTGGCTATTCGCAGGAAACCCTGCACCATGGAAGTCGAGGGGGTAGGCTCCGTCACGACACGCACGCGCGGCCTTACCGTTCTCAGGTTGGCATCCGTCAACAACTCATTTGGCATCGAGGTGGCCTTCCATGTCCTCGATTCTGTGACATCACCCACGCCTGTGGCAAACATTGCGCCTGAATGCTGGACGCATTTGCAGGCCCTTGATCTGGCTGACCCGTCTTTCGGCAAGGTTGGTCGAATAGACGCTCTCATTGGCGCCGATGTATGGGGCGCCATCGTCGAAGAGGGTATCGTTCGCGGCTCCATGCATGAGCCATTCGCCCACCAAACAAAGCTTGGCTGGGTTGTGTTTGGTTCAGCGACCATCGAGGACACAAGCTCCCCGTCCGTGCGCTCGTTGCATACGCACGTCGACGAAGATATGGCGGCCGACCAACGTTTCGATGCGATGGTACGGCTCTTTTGCGAATTGGATCACGAGGTGACTCCTACACCAGACGAAGATGGCATGTGTGAGCAAATTTTTCTGGCTACGCATCATCGGGACGCCGACGGCAGGTACGTTGTTCAAATACCGTTTCGACCGGATGCACCGACACTTGGCAACTCGCATCCACTGGCGTTGCGACAATTCTATCAATTGGAAAAGCGACTGGCCGCGGATCCTGGGCTGAAGGCGAAATACATCGCTTTCATGCGAGAATACATTGATTTGGGGCACATGGTGTTGGTGATGGGCAACCATAGCCCCCCATCACAATGTTATTTTATACCACACCATGCTGTACTCGCCAAATTCCGAGTGGTGTTCAACGCGAGTGCGAAAACTCCTACTGGCATTTCTCTCAACGGGACTCAACTGGTTGGCCCTGCAATACAGGATCTTCTCGTCAACATGATTTTACGGTTTCGACGATACGCAGTGGCACTCTCGGCGGACGTCGAAAAAATGTTCCGTCAGGTGCGAATCGATGGCAACAAATACTATGGCGCGAATCTCCGCATGAGCCGATTCACACTTATCAACTCACCACAGTTACCTATGGTATGGCATGTGGCCCATACAACGCAATCCGCGCAATGCAACAATGCGCGAAGGACAACCATGGCACTATTTCAGATGGCAATAGGGCAGCGACTGCATTGGAAAGCATCCTGCGCGATTTCTACGTTGACGACTACTTATCCAGCGTAGAAACATCCGATTTGGCGGTACAATTAGCTGGCGATATTGATGCACTACTGCGTACTGGCCACTTCTCACTACGTAAATGGCTATCAAATGATTCGACAACATTGGCAAAAATCACACAGGCATCGAGCCCGACTGACACCATTGAATTGCTGTCGGTTGAGGCAACGGTTTTGGGTTTGCACTGGGACCCAACAACCGATGAGTTATTCTATCGTCTCACCATGGAAAGTGAACCGACGAGAACGAAACGACTGGTCCTGAGCGACACGGCGCGACTGTATGATCCGACAAATATGCTTGCTCCGGTCATCATCGTGGCGAAGGTCTTCATCCAAACACTTTGGCTACATGGCTTCGGCTGGGATTCAGAATTGCCCGCTGAACTACTCACTGAATGGCTGGAATATCGTGCGAATCTTTATCAACTGGAGCGCATCCGCATCCCACGATGCTTGAGTATGGGAGCATCGATGACATCGCACCTACATGGCTTCTGTGACGCAAGTCAAAAAGCATACGCTGCAGTAATCTATATATGCAGCACTGATGGCAATGGCAACTTCATTTCATCGCTAGTCACAGCGAAAACTCGTGTGACACCGGCGAAGCTCGACAAAAATGGCACTCCTCTGGCAACGATTCCACGCTTGGAACTGTGCGCGGCACGGCTCTTGGCTGAACTCTTCATCAACACGCGACAGGCATTGCAGTTGGCAGACGCCCCGTATACTCTGTGGAGCGATTCATCGATCGTGTTGGCTTGGCTACGCAAGTCACCGTCTACACTGAAGCAATACGTGGCCAATCGCGTCACGTACATTCAACAGCATACTGAAATGGCCAGATGGCGGCATGTGCGCACCCATCTCAATCCAGCGGACTGCGCAAGTCGCGGTATCAGAGCATCCGCGCTTGTCAGTCACGAACTTTGGTGGCATGGTCCAGTCGAGCTGATGCGCGACAATCAACAGGTGGACATCCCAGAACCGGATGAGGACGAACTCAGCGCGGTGGCGTTCGAGGTCAGGCCGGTCAAGGCACACGTTGCACGTGCAGTGCAACCACCCACAATTCAAACACGATTTCGTCGAGGCGACAAGGTCGTCACCATCGACCTGGTGGAACGTTTCTCCCAGCTCGGCCGATTGCTCCGTACGACCGCATACATATTGCGGGGCAATCCAACCCGCCGACACTATTGGCATCAGACACCCGTGGATGCAGAAGAATTGGCTGCCGCGCTCATTTGGCATGTGCGCGCTGAGCAAGAAAGGTACTTTGGCTCTGACATTTCACATTTGAAACAATCTCGACAGGTTGCAACTACCAGTAAGCTGGCATCCCTCGCGCCGTATATTGGCGCAGATGGCATATTGCGAGTGGGCGGACGTCTGCAACGTTCCGCACTCCTCACCGATCAAATCAACCCAATTATTTTGGCTAAGGAAGGCACACTGTCGCGACTCATCGTTCGTGACGTGCACCTGCGTAATGCACATGCACAGCATGCACTAATGCAACAGACACTCCGTCAGCGATACTGGATCCCTGGGGGCCGTGTCCTCGTCAATCAATGCGTATACAATTGTGCGGTTTGTCGACGACACTCGCGTCCCATGTCTCAACAGCAGATGGCATCACTTCCGAGAGCTCGTGTCACTGCATCACCACCGTTCTCTTCATCTGGTATTGACTACTGTGGCCCATTCAACGTCCGTATTGGCACACAGCGGACTCATACAACCAAGAAAACGTACGCAGCAATATTCGTTTGCATGGCGACAAAAGCAGTACACATTGAACTGGCCGATGACCTGTCGGCACGAGCGTTTCTCAACGTTTTCGCTCGATTCACGTCGCGTAGAGGTCCATGCGAGCACCTCTACAGCGACAATGGCACCCAATTTCTAATGGCGAGCAAAATTCAAGGCAAATGGCAAGGCGACTATGCGCGACAGGAGGTCGCGAACCAGGGTACGCAATGGCATTTCATTCCAGCTGCATCACCCCATCAAAATGGTTTGTGTGAAGCTGCCGTGAAATCCGCGAAGAAACATTTGCATCGGGTCGTTGGTGGACAAACGCTCTACTACGACCAGCTGAACACTTTGCTCACACGCATCGAGGGCTGTTTGAATTCGCGTCCGCTGATCGCACTTCACGATGGAGTGGACGATCGATTGGCACTCTCACCAGCAGATTTCCTGATTGGCCGTTCGGTTGCGGCTGTGCCCGAACCGCGTGAACGCACCCTGCCCGCAAATCGCACTCATCATTGGCGTCTTCTACGACAACAACATCAATCATTCTGGGATCGCTGGCACGACGAATACCTCGTCTCACTACAACAACGGGCGAAATGGCGTCGACCGGCTGAGAATCTGCAGGTTGGCGATGTCGTCGTTCTGCGGCACGAAAATCTACCACCGGCTGAATGGCGACTTGGCCACATCACTGAGGTGCATCCGGGCAGCGACAATCTCGTTCGAAATGTCACCGTTGAATACTGCGTGATGGACGCCCGGGATGGAAACCCCAAGAGGAAACAGACAACACGAGCGGCACAGAAGGTGTGTCGACTGTTCAGCGAGGATCCTGAACCTACCGGTCCAGCCGGGCAGGAAATGTACAATAATATTGAACGTAGACAGATGGTTTGAATTGGCAGCACCCACGCACAATGCTGGCAGTACTCGAGTGCTGCACAATGATGCCATTTTTTCTGTTGGCTTTTAGTTTCTTTTACTTTTTTAGTGGAGTCGTTACTTGGTTGTGATTGAAGTTGGTTGTTCAAAATAAAAGCGAGCAGTGCGCTCCGCTGGAACTTCGGTTCTTTTTGGTTTTCTTTCTGACTGTTGGTGGTTGGAATATATTTTGCGTGTGCGGAGCCAATTGGAAGTGGTTTCCCGTACACTAATTGTCAAAATGGAAAAAATAGCCGCTCACCGTTGTGGGTTTTGACTTGATTTTGACAACAAGCATGCCCAAAAGCACTAACAAAATACATGGGGATTTTGTTTTTGCAGTAGTTCCATCACCTTATTAATACACCTCGGCTGCTGCCTTATTGGCAACGATTTTCCAGAATTTTCTTGCTTTTCTTATTTGTTTGAATCCCCTCCAAATTTCAGATCATTGTATACTATTCGGGGTTAATTATAGCAATAGAATATAAACGACAAATATTAAATAAAGTGGTCGTCATTCTGCCTCGTTCACTCGAATAATTTCACTATATATATTGCGGATATATTTTTTAGTGCTCGCTGTGCAGTGCACAAGTGCATCGTGTTGGATGTAAAAGGCGGTACAGTAGCGACTCGGTAAACCTCGATTTGCGCAACTCCTCGATTATCGCAACCACCGAATTTTATACATTATAGACTCAGTAAAAGCAACTGCTGCCGAAAAAACCTCAATAATCGCAACTTTTTCTTCGTCTTATTTTCTTTTTGTGGAGTAGAGTGTCAGTTGATGTCCCGTTTCTCTCTCTAGTTTCTTTAAATTGGTAAACTGAATTGTTATCAAACTGTTTTGTTAATTAAACCCTTTGTAAGAAATGTTTGGAGTTCTTGTTTCTGTTTGATTTTTCTTAAACACAATGAATGTGATTAGTTTAAGTTCTTTTTTTTTGTAATACAACAAAATATGAATAAAATAATAATGAATTCTAATGAAACCCTTATAAAACTTTGTGAAATTTGCAAATTTTCATACAAAAATTTAGAGTCGATAATTGCAACAAACTCGGTAGTTGCAACTGCCCCTGTCATTAATCGGTTGCTTTTACCGAGTCGCTACTGTAAGTTGGTTTTTAGTGTAGTAACAATTGTATAGTTTTATGGTCAAACTCCACAAAGCGCGTTTCAAGCGTATCGTCGTTTTTCGCGTTTCCCGTGTTTCGAGAAAAGTAGAATCAGTGTATTTGTATGAAGCAAACTCCATGACTTGACGTCGATACGCCCGAAACGCGTCAAAAGTTGAACTATTTTCAACTTTCTCTCGCGTTTCGCGCTTAACGACGTCAAACAGCTGACAGAGCTCCTAATGGTCAAACTCCATAAAGCGCGTTTCAGGCGTTCAGGGTTTGTCGCAATATGGCGTTTCTCGCGCTATTCGCGATGCAATGTTGTATACTCCATAACACGCGTTTCACGCGTCAGCTTCTTCTTCTTACGTCAGCTGATGCTAATTTTTAATTGGCAAACTGCTGATTGATTTCGTTGTGAATTGTGAAAAACAACGAAATGAAATTGCTATACGACGTTATAGACTTTATAGAATTTACTGATTTCATTTTAAACACAATAAATGCATATCGAACATTGCAAAAAATAAAAAAAAGATTCAGGGCCGTTTTCTCATCTTCCCGTTAAAGTGACCTTTAGCTAAAGTTCACTTTAGCTAAAGGTCACTTTAAAGTGCTCGGTAAATATTTTCGTGTTCTCATCTTCCTGATAAATATAAATTTAACAAGTCTGATTTTTGGCAACACTGGTCTACGATGGGCAGCACTTTGCGGCTCAATCAGCTGTTTGTGAATAATTATAATTATTTTTGAAGGAAAAAAATAAAAATTTTGCCTGGCAAAATTTTGTTGATGCTTTTACTGCCAAATGGGCCGTGTCCCGACGTTGGAAATCGTTGGGGGACAAGTTTGACAGCTTGAAGCGTAAGTCAGAGCTGGAACTTGCTGCGCAGAAGAGCGAGACGTATCACACAGGTGGCGGCCCAGCAGCGATTGGACATGTCAGCAGTGCAAAGCAGTGAAATAGTCCAATTGGCTGTTATATGTTATATTTGCCGCATTTTGCGACTCCGTACCTTCAAAAGCGTCTTTCAGTGCATGAATTTAAGAAACACGCCTATTTTCGATACCGAAAGATCTCAAATTCAAATTTCATTTCAAATTGTAATTTCATTATAAGCTGTTTTTTGTTTGTAAACAAACATATGCATGTACTTGGCACCACTTCCACTTAAAGTTCACTTTAAAGTTTAACAGGCACTCAATCCTCCCGGTAAATTTTATCGGGAGGATAGCTTAACGGGCAGATGAGAAAACGAAAATGCGTTTATCGGCCTGTTAAAGTGAACTTTAAAGTTAACGGGAAGATGAGGAAACGGCCCTGAGTTTAGTTCAGTAATGGTCAAACTCCATAAAGCGCGTTTCAGGCGTTCAGGGTTTGTCAAGTTATGGCGTTTCTCGCGTTATTCGCGTTGCAATGTTGTATACTCCATAACACGCGTTTCACGCGTCAGCTTCTTCTTCTTACGTCAGCTGATGCTAATTTTTAATTGGCAAACTGCTGATTGATTTCGTTGTGAATTGTGAAAAACAACGAATTGAAATTGCTATACGACGTTAAAGACTTTATAGGATGTACTGATTTCATTTTAAACACAATAAATGCATATCGGACATTGCATAAAATAAAAAAAAAGATTCAGTTGAATTCAATTTGTAGCAATTTATTTCACAGGGATGAGCAAAATTCGATCGACAACGAATAAGCTATCGAATTTCCAATACAGCGAAGACTAAGTTTGGTCTGTCAAAGAATTATGCTAATTTTTAGGAATTTCTCCACATTTTATGTTAAAATATTGCATTTCAAATGTTTCTTAAATGTATTTAATAGCTTTCGTGTAAAATAAATGCATTCGACTTTTGCGATAACACAAGTTTGTTATCGGCATTACCATTTAACCACATAATTTATGACATCTTTAGGAGCTCTGTCAGCTGTTTGACGTCGTTAAGCGCGAAACGTGAGAGAAAGTTGAAAATAGTTCAAGTTTTGACGCGTTTCGGGCGTATCGACGTCAAGTCATGGAGTTTGCTTGATACAAATACACTGATTCTTCTTTTCCTCGAAACGCGGGAAACGCGAAAAACGACGATATGCTTGAAAGCGCTTTATCGAGTTTGACCATAAAGATGTCATAAATTATGTGGTTAAATGGTAATGCCGATAACAAACTTGTGTTATCGCAAAAGTCGAATGCATATATTTTACACGAAAGCTAATAAATACATTTAAAAAACATTTGAAATTCAATATTTTAACATAAAATGTGGAGAAATTCCTAAAAATTAGCATAATTCTTTGACAGACGAAACTTAGTCTTCGCTGTATTGGAAATTCGATAGGTTATTCGTTGTCGATCGAATTTTGCTCATCCCTGTGAAATATGAATTGCTACAAATTGAATTCAACTGAATCTTTTTTTTTTATTTTTTGCAATGTTCGATATGCATTTATTGTGTTTAAAATGAAATCAGTACATTCTATAAAATCTTTAACGTCGTATAGCAATTTCATTTCGTTGTTTTTCACAATTCACAACGAAATCAATCAGCAGTTTGCCAATTAAAAATTAGCATCAGCTGACGTAAGAAGAAGAAGCTGACGCGTGAAACGCGTGTTATGGAGTATACAACATTGCAACGCGAATAACGCGAGAATCGTCATAACACGACAAACGCCTGAAACGCGCTTTATGGAGTTTGATCATTACTGAACTAAACTTCCAATTTAAGTATAGTGGTAACAAGTTACTTTTTTTTGCTCGAATTATGGATGGACTTTGTTTCTTATATGTTACATTTTGTGGCGAAGGCACAACTCTCGTTTTTATCAACTTGTGGCATCTCTATTTTTCACGCAGTGCAGCGGTGCCATTTTGTTCTCGCACAGCGATTCGTTGGTGCATTTTACTCGATAGTTTACGTACAGCGAGTGGGCACATTTCGTACTTTTTAATTTAGCATGTGTGCACGACTGCCTTGCCTGCCGCCGTCATCGCTGCGCAACTATCCGTCGTCTCACAGTCATTTCCATTATAAGTGATTATTATTGTTGTGCGCTGATTATATTGCGTCTCGTGTTTGTTGTGAATGATGGCTGCTATTTTTCTATTCGTCGTTTTTATTAAATTCTGAGTTTTTACTGAATTCTTTGCCTGAGATTGTTAAAAGTTTGGAATAAGAAGTTAAAGGGAGCAAAGAAAATTAAAGATGGAGCGAAAGTTATAAATTTGTTTAATCAACATTTATTTGTGCTTGTTAAAAGCCGGACTTATGGGCGAAAAGCAGTGAAAGCAGAACAATTGCGCGAATAATATTGATGAAACGTGTTAAATTACTAAAATAATAACGTAAGCAAAACCACACCGTCACGCCAGTGCCGCTACCACCCTGTCATGCAACTAGCAATAGATGCGCAGCTATTGTGCCAATAAGAACAATTTGGTGGGGTCGGGGAGATTGCCTTGCAGAATTGGGGCCTCATCCTTTTTTTCTTATTTACACTCCCATATACATGCAAACACTATATAAAAAATGTGACAGGATTGGTCCTTTAGCACCTTGTATAATAAACAGCAAATATTTGTCAAAATGAGCAGCTGGTTGCCCCACTCCCGGTTATACAAAACGTGACCTGTCGTTACTACTAACTGTAAAACTCTTAGTTCGCGTCCCACCCCTATCTAAAAAAACAGTAACTGGCTCAAGCCCTCCCTCAAGCACCAATTGTTTGATGATCGCTTGTTTAGTTGGTGTACTCATATTAACCTCGACCAGCTCCAATATTTCCCTGCTAGCGATTGGAAATCCTCACGCTCATTCGTTTTTGCGCACGTATTAAGTAATCGGCACGGCTACGGTTTCCGTGGCGCCGCCATTTGATGATGTTTTTAGATAGATTGACCGAAAGTAAGTCGAAAATGATGAATGAAATTTTTCGATATCTCGCTTCGTTTCCGAGATATCGAGGTTCAAAGTTAAATTCGCAACGAATATGAATTCAATGTATATAACTTTAGATTTACCGTTATATGCAATCTTACCAGATCAGCGCTTTTTTTTCGCAATCCCAGAGGAGCATACAGTTTTCCCGAAAGCCATAGTTTTCTTGGCAATAACTTTTTCCCGAGTGGGCGGCCTTCGGCCGAGCGCTAAAAAAATAACCCTCATGGGAGTCACCACCACATCAGGCGACAGTCAGGTGTGCATAGTATTTTCTGTTCAAATCCATAGTTCCAAGCCATAGTTTTTTTGGCAATAAGTTTTTCCCAGGTGACCGGCCTTCGGCCGGGCGCTAAAAAAATAACCCGCATGGGAGTCACCACCACATCAGACAGCAGTCAGGGGTGCACAGTATTTTTTGTTCAAATCCTTTCATAGCAAAAAATCGTTCTTAAGCAAAACCTTCATAATTATGTGATATCGTTCGCGTAAGATTGCATATAACGGAAAATCTACAGTTATATACATTGAATTCATATTCGTTGCGAATTTAACTTTGAACCTCGATATCTCGAAAACGAAGCGAGATATCGTAAAATTTTATTCATCATTTTTGATTTATTTTCGGTCAATCTATCTAAAAACATCATCAAATGGCGGCGCCACGGAAACCGTAGAATCCCCAAGTAATCCAATTTGAAAAACTGAATAATAAAAGTTTGGATACTCAATTTTTTTTTTAATTTGAAACATTGCGTTGGTTCAGGAAGGATATATAGGTTAGGAAATAGGGTTTGAAGTGAAGTGGTTATGAACCCTTATCTTGAACCCATCAAGATCATAGGTGCTGGGAAAAATATCTGCAGGGAGACCATTCCACAACAGCGCCAGAAACGAACTGTAATGTTACTTATCTCTCGATAGGAGTCAGCTTGTAAAGCTTGTTGTAAAGACTTTTATGTACAATGTTAGTGAGAAGTCTTCGGTCTCGTGTTTGTTGTGCATCTTTAATCAACTCCAAAGTAAATGTATTTTTATTGCGAACTATAAGCTTTTTGAGTGCACCCACTTTGGTCGGCATGTTGCTTGTAATTTTTTAATTTGTGTTCTATGTTTAAAATCTGTTGACTATCTGGCAGATGTGTATATGTTTTAGGTTTACTAATTTTTGTCTTTTTCAACCTTCTTTTCATGGGAATCCTCGACAGTGTAGAATATTTGAATCTATTGCGACGACAACAAACATTTTCGCGCAACTAAATAAAACAAGGTTGGATTTGTGTTATGTACGGACACAGACGACTTTTTACAAATCATTTGGAAAATAGCTTTAAACGAATTCGGCCATTACATTGGCAAATTATACAGTGCTGTTTAAAATATTGGTTTAAAATGCTGTAAAGCATTCCTTTGGATTTCTGTAAGCAATGAATTTCCAAAAATTGAAACAGCAAAAAGATAACCACAAAATAAAAATACCATAAATAATAATTCAAAATTGCGCTAAGACTTTGCAAATACGCTTAGTCAGCTACAACGTGCTACTGCTGAAAATACGTGAAAAGCAGGGGGAAAAAAGATGTCACAATCTTGCAACATTACGAACAATCTGTAAAAATATCTACACCCAGCTAGTGAACCAGTGTGAAACATTTCGATACGGCACTAGGAAAAGGCGCCGGTGCGGCATATTTCAGCTCGAGTACTTTAGCGTTTTTTACGTACATAGAAAACGAATGGCAATCGTGTTGGGGACAGTGTACGTTCACACATTCCATCCAAATCAATAAAATGGAAATATCGCTATATTATAATATTTTCTGCACATAAATGTATAATACTGAAACTAAATGAATTATTATCGAAGCAAGGAGCGGAATTGCTTTGCTACCTCACCTCCGTCTACATGCCTACATCCTATATTACCAATAATAAAATAGTCATCTAAGGTATTCTCAATGCACGCGAATGCTTTTCGTTCGTTTCTTTTGAACTGATTTGTTACTGATGATCATCTCGTATGCATACGAAAAGCAATTGGTACTATTGGCGTATAATTAGTCGCCGCGCAATTAGCATACGGCACTGCAAGGGCCAACACGAATGTCCATGGTCCCAAATTGTCATTTAATTTCACCTCCTTTAAAATTTCGCTCTAAATGAACAACAAGCATATACTTGATCTGACATTACGTTTATCTCAGGCACTTGATCAGAATTATGATGTAAGTAATTACCAGTACTATCACCAAAAAATCAGTAATTTGTATGTGAGTTTCTTTAATTTACAGGTTGTCAATATGGATACTGTTCTCTCAGTCATTTCGGCCCTGGAAGGCTCAACGATTACAAAAGAGCAACTGGAAACCACCAGACTGGCTAAGTATATTAATCAATTACGTCGGCGAACCAAGAATGATCACCTGGCGCGCCGCGCTAAGTCACTACTGAAAAAGTGGCGTGAAATGGTAGGCATACAACAGCAACACCAGATAGCCAACGAACCCATAGGTGGAGCCGTTACTAACGATAATGCTATGAACGCCACTAACACTCATTCGCATCCGAATCTACATATTCAGCTGCAGCAACGTTCACACCCCACATCACCCATGGCTTCACTGCATTTGGAGGCACTGCACCATACGCCCTCGAACTCCAAAAAGCAGTATTATAGCCAAATTGCCTCTCTTACTGATGGCTTGCCAGTCTCTTTTAATTCTGCCGCCGCTGTTGTTTCACCTTTAACCAGAAGTGCCAATCTTAATGTACATAATAGTAATAAAAGACTTGATTTCGTAGAAGGGCAAGGTGAAGCTGTTGTACCATCATCGTCGGCACCGCCACTGGTTTTTGCCGCTGATAGTGAGAAGCAACCACCGACTAGTTTTGCTAATCTAATTCGTGGTTTTCGTACTGATTACAACTCTACGGATTTGCCGGGCGGCAGCAGTAAATCTCAGAATGCAGCCGCGTTTAATATTGAACGCACTTTGAACAAACCGACGGAAACCTTTATCATCGATCAGTCATCCAACTCTAACTCGGCGGTAAGCTACGCCCCTTCGAGCAGATCGACCAGCGTGGCGCCCATCGTCATCGATATACAAGACTCAAATTCCGGCTGCAATTTAGTTTCTATCAATGCCAATAATAGTGGCAGCGTCACAACTGTAATGACGTCGATTGCCAGCAAAACTTTGGATACCACAGCATTTCCAACAATAACAACAGAGGTGGCTGCCAGTTCCATAATAACCGGCTTCAAGCCCAAACGTCCAAAAAAGGATAAAAAGCGTAAGGAACGCGAAACGCAAAACGACAGCAGCGTGACTACAACGCAAAATTTAATGGTCATACTAGATGAGAGCTCTTCAAATCAGCCACGTCAGACCTCAGCCACAACTATGGATCCTGAAGAAAAATCTGCCAACCATATGGGGGATGGAAAGTGCCGCCCGACATATGCCGGATCAAATATATCAGGTAAAATTTCAATTCAAAATCAATCCGTATCATAAAAATCAAAATTTCTTATTCAATAGTCACACACGCAAAAACCGAAAACAAAAAAGTATTTTTTTTCACAAAAAAAAAACCAACAGAACAAAACCCTTATTTAAGCATAATTATTCATCCATAAAATTTTTTGCATTTTCAATTCAAAGTTTGATTTAGCGATTGTAAAAGTAATTGTTTTACTATTATTTTCAAGTATAGATTATTTTTCGCCGACTAAAACAGCAACAAATGTAGTTCTTTGTGTTGCACATAAGAACAAAAGAGGTCGGAAAATAAATTTTGTTTGGGTGTTATAAACTTCTAGTCAAAGTCCTTAAAACTAAACTAATTTTAAATTTATTTAAATTTTTCGATATATATTTATCCATAGGATTTTTTAATTTTCTTATATAAAAACATTTTCTCGAGAACACTATTTTGATGCGTATGCATACACTGTGGTGCATAACTATAGCCTAGTTTTATTTTATAGGTTCTTTTGATTCCAAAAGAGTATACAAAAAATCGTGGTATGAGGAATAAGAGAGTTTGCGAGGACACATATCAGGAGAGAAGAATTCTCAAAATAAAATACGCCGTTATACCGTAAGAGGGAAAAGTGTGATTTTTTATTGGTGCATAACTATAACCTAGTTCCTTTGTACTCCAGTTTATTCGAAATTTTCGTTTGATGTCACATTTGTTTTTAATGTCTATCATAACTGTCCTTACGAGATTTTAAAATGCCACGCGGTGTTCAATTGAACGATACCGAAAAAGGCCAAATAAGTGCATTTAAGGAAGCAGGATTAAATTTTAGTGAAATCGCGCGAAAATTAAGCCGGTCTGACCGAGTTGTGCGTAATTATTTAGCAGATCCCGAAAATTATGGAAACAACCGTCGGGGTGGTCCGAAACCGAAGTTATCTGAACGCGATACTCGTCGCATTCAAAATCTAGCCAGCAATTCTTTGAAGTCTGCATCAAAAATTGCTAGGGAATGTGACCTAAATGTTTCGCGTTGGACCATTAACCGCGCAATTAAGAGGTCTCCCACCCTCATCCGGGAAAAACTTAAATCTGCTCCCAAATTGCTGCCCCGTCACATAAATGCACGCCTCGAGTTTGGACGAGAGAACATGAGAACGAATTGGGAAAAGGTAGTTTATATTAATAAGGTCATTAATAAGTAAAAATTAATCCTTTTTCCGGTACAGGTAATTTTCTCTGATGAGGAAAAGTTTAATTTTGACGGGCCTGATGGTTTCAACTCTTACTGGAGGGATATTCGGAATGAACCCCGTTATTTTTTCAAACGAAATTTTGGTGGCGGATCGTTAATGGTTTGGGGTGCCTTTTGTGTAGATGGCATGTTGGAGTTGGCGTTCCCCAGCACACGAATGAACTCTGCAGAATACACCCAAGTGTTGCGAATGAACCTTCTTCCATTTTTGGAAAAAAATCAAGAGGTTGATTGGACATTCCAACAAGACAATGCGGCCATACACACCAGTCGGGAGACAAGAGAATGGTCAACATCACTTTTTTGAAGTGGCCAGCATGCTCCCCAGATCTAAATCCGATCGAGAATGTTTGGGGAATTATTGTACGACGGATTTACGAAGAAAATAAGCAGTACACAAATGTCGATGAACTAAAAAGCGCTATTGTTATATCATGGGAATCTGTGAGTCTTGAGACGCGAACACGCTTGGTAGAAAGCATGCCAAACCGTGTTTTTGAAATGATTCACAATAAGGGTGGATCCACGCATTATTAAACTTGTCAATGTTTATAAATCCACTATAGTTAAATGGACAAACTACACTAGGTTATAGTTATGCACCAATAAAAAATCACACTTTTCCCTCTTACGGTATAACGGCGTGTTTTATTTTGAGAATTCTTCTCTCCTAATATGTGTCCTCGCAAGCTCTCTTATTCCTCATACCATGATTTTTTGTATACTCTTTTGGAATCAAAAGAACCTATAAAATAAAACTAGGCTATAGTTATGCACCACAGTGTATTATTCGATATTAAGATTTTGGGTTGGGTTGAAAATGACCATGCTCGTCATCCAATGTCCATGAAATTGTATTGTAGCTTAAGGGGTCCTCTAGTTGTAAATTTTGAAAAATCGATTTTTGTTTATTTCATATTTTTATAGTATAACTATCACAGAAAAAGTATACGAACGGATTTTATCAAATTTGTATACGTCTCTGACATACGTCTCGTCTCAAATCCGTCTCGTTCACTACGTCACGTACACGGTTTTAAAACATTGAACGCGTTTTTCTCGAAAACGCATTTTTTGACCATCGCGCCATGATTCCGTCGAAACTAATTGGCCGATTCACTTGATTCTTGTTTTGTTGTATTCAAAACTTTTTGCTCTCCGGGTTAACGTACGGAGATTGCGCTCCATTGACTAGCCGTTTTTTGGGGGAGTTTTTAGAGCAAAAAAAAGGGCGAATTTCGAAAAAAAACACGTTAAAACGATGCCGCAGGTCCAATTTTGATCAGATCGGATTCATTATAGGTCATCCTTTAATTGGAGTAATTCTTTTTAAGAGAAAATTTTTAGATTACATTTCAGACGAACAGGGACAAAATTAGGATGGCGCAAATGAACCCTTACAAAAAAAACATGGCCGGTACCACTAAGCAAATAAACACATAGAGGTACCACGCAGTACAAAATTTGTCGGTCACGCAAATCTAGCACAGTAGGTCCCACACGTACTTCGGCTATACGAAGTTTTGTCGCTGGCTTTGCCAAACTTCAATTTTCGAAGTTCATCTTCATTCTTTGTGGGATGTTCGACAAGGAACATCAATTGCAAGCTGTGCTGTGCTGATGAGCACGAAACGGCGCGCCGCGGCGTATCGTTTGCAAATTCGAATATGCAAGGGTGTGTGTCCGTGTGAAAATAAATGTGCGTGTTGCTTGTGTATGCGCTGAGGTGAATGAAAACAATACGAGCAACTGCACAAGATAAAAAGCAAATGAATTTCAATGGCTTTCGGTTCTGCTATGAAAAATGAACCATGTGAATTCGCAAAGGCGTACAGTAGAGTGTGCGTTCCTATTGAAAAAAAACTAAAACCATGAATTTCTGCTGTGCAATGTTGGCATTCATGTAGGCTACGTTGCCTTCTGGCCTAATAAAATTCATACCGATAAATTTTTCAAATTCATATATTAACAGCAACATATTACTATTTATTATTATCATTTCCTTAAAATTTATATTATTTAGTAATTTTATGTGTTCTTTAGTATTTTTATTTTATTCTTATTTTTCGTTTTACTTGCAATTTGCTCTCTTAACCATGTGCAATTTTTGCTTAGCAAAATTATTAAAAGTAATCTATATATATAAAAGAGAGTGGCAGTATGTGTGTGACCGCATCACGCTCAAACGGAACGGCCGATTTTCATGGTGTTTGTTTTGTTCGATTCGTATTAAGTCAGTTCAGGTTCGTGCCAAAAGAAAATTCCAGAAAATCTATTGGGAAACTCGGAAAATCCATGCCATCTTTGACCGTGAATTTTTTCATATTTTCAGATAATAACTTTGGAACCATAAGTCACACATCAATTAAATTCACTACGAACTTACTATTTAGTCATGTCCTGCGACAGAGGGAATGGGGCGGGTATTGGACGAGGGGGCATGGCACCACTCATACAAGCTAAATCTTAATAATGGAATATCTTTGAAATTGTAAGGCGCACAGCATTGAAATATGGTATAGCGTCGACCCATAGATGAGTCATTCTACTGGTAAGATTTGATGGGCGTTGGACAAGGGGCGTGGCACAATTTTTGTGACCCAAATATTTCGCTGAACTATAAGTCGCACAGCAATGAAATTAAGCACGAACCTACCATTTATTTAAATCTTTCGACAGAGGGGATGGTGCGGGTATTGAACAAGGGGGCGTGGCATCACCTGTATAACTTAAATCTATATATAAACGTGTCTGGGTATAGTGAGCACCCTATGTAGTGAACACTTCAATATAGTGAACGCCCAAATTTTTACATGGAGTAGCATGGGCTGAGGACAACAGCACTGAATATGTTGGTATACAAGGGTAATCTACGAAAAAGCGGTTCAAAAGTAACTTTGTGAACGCAAGAAGCAAACGCCTATTCGCCATTTCTTTCAATAAGCATACATTAATATTTTCCTACGTGCGGGACGAAGTTCGCCGGGTCAGCTAGTCTAATATAAATTGCTCATGTTCCCAACAAGTAGACGGTTCTGAAAATCCCATTTTGTATTCATCTACTTTGTTACGTTTGCAACACACAGATTGTACAAAAGCTTTTTTATATTGGAGGAATGAGGGTTTTCCTTAAAAAACGTATGAAATGTGTTGTAAACGATTTTTGAAACAAAAAAAATTAGTCGATTGGAGCTTTTAGTTTTAAACTACTGTTAAAATAGTTGAAATTTTTGAAAAATATAAACATTTCGTTTCTTTGTAAATTACAAAGCTCATCTTTTATTAACTTTTTGCAGTTATGACAGTCAAATTTTTCAATAGTTTGCATCAATATGAAACTAGAGGAATAACGAAGGGAACCATCACTCATATGTTCAAACAAACTGGTATTATTGTCAATTATTATAAATGAACCTTCGTCAGTTGGTTCACAATTGAAGGTTCCTGCCTTAAATGCTATTATTTTCATTGAGATCATTAACGCAAGAATATGGTCAAACTCAAAAAGTGAAGGATTATTGTTTGTAACTCCGCTTTTTCTTACCAAATAAAAAAGATTTTCAATAATAAAGATTTTCTTGATTAAGTCTTGATAATAAAAGAAAATTGGATTTTTCCGCCCAGATATCTTGTGAAAGAGACAAAACGGAAGTAATTGATAAAACTATACCTTTTCAACAGTATACAGTTTTAGAATACTGACAACTTTTGACATAGTTTTTCATTTCCTTCAAATAATTTTGGATATTGTTATTCTCACGAAGAGCTGATCGGAAAGGTTTTTTATCAAAAAGAACATGGCTATTCAAACAATCAAAAAGTCTGTTTGTTTTTTCAATAAATATAGCTGTGGACGAAGCTTTTTCTTTGCAATCATTATAACAGCCATTTTCAACGAAAGATTTTATGGCTGCGGATACAGTATTACTAAATATGAGTTGCGTATTTAACCTTCATTTTTTCAAATGAATTAGGATGAATATGCTTTGTTGTCAATTTGGGACAAAGGCGGGTTGAATTGTTTTTATCCAATTCATATAACCTGCAAATAATCGACCAAGAAATATGTCCATCAGTCGAAGTTTCATCATCAGCAAATTTGTTGAAGCGAAAGCGATCGTCAACGAAAAAAAGGTATACACACAAAAATAAGCGCGAACAAGTGAAATTGTGTTGTTGCTTTTGTTGGCTTTTTTGGTGGTTGATTATTTCATTGCGTGTGAAGGCAACGCACACAATTTTGCGAATATCTTCGGCTAGCCGAAGTGCGTATGGGACCTGCTGCGCTGAAAGCAAGGCGCATAACAGCAACATCATCACAGCGCACAGTTGATGTGCGACTGACCACATCAACATAAAGCAAATTATGAAAGCTGACTTCGAATTGAGAAGTTTGCCGAAGTCATCGCGAATATGTTCGAATAGCCGAAGTGCGTATGGGACCTACTGCGCTGGTACGCAAATTTGTGCCAGTTGACACCTCTATGTGTTTATTTGCTTAGTGCCGGTACTCAGCTGGCGGACGTTTTTTTATAATTCAATATGTAAAGAATAAATATACGAAGAATTATCTCATTATCATGTGTAGTTTCTGAAAAAACAATCGCAAAAAAAGCTTTAAAAAACACCGTTTGTGCTAGAGGACCCCCTTAAGGCTGTTTATTTAGTGCTCTGCGACCTATAGTTCCGGAGCTTTTCCGTACTAAACCTTTCAGTTGTTTGGGCGGTGCCATGCTTCCTCGTCCAATACCCTGTCGGACACGGCTAAATCGTAACTCTGTGTGAAATGCCATTGGTGTGTGACCTATAGTTCCACCGTTATTCAAAACATTTGGCTCGTTTGCTTATAAAATTTTACCAGTGAAACGACACACCTAAACGGTAGCCCGTACCAAATATCAATGCTGTTTTACTTATAATTCGGAAGATATTCCATACTAAAAATTTAGGTTGTATGTGGCTTACCGAAATTTAATTAAGGCGAACATTCCGTGAAATATTCAGTTTAATCGGCCGTTTAGTTTTTGAGTTTTAGTGTCGTGTGGCCAACAAACAAACAGTGTTTTTGTCCGGTTATGGGACATGTCCGCTTATGGGAGAGGAGAACACAAAAAATTAGTTTAAATTGTATCAAAGTGTTTCTCGTTTATTTAATACTAGCTGACCCGGCAAACTTCGTCTCGCCCAAACGGTCCGTTTGAGTGTGATGCCGTAACTCACATACAGCCACTTTCTTGTATATATATATATAGATTTAAGTTATATGGGCGGTGCCAAGCCCCCTTGTTCAATACCCGCACCATCCCGTCTGTCGGAAGGGAAAATGGTAGGTTCGTACTTAGTTTGATTGCTGTGCCACTTAAAGTTCAGCAAAATATTTGGGTCACAAACAATGCGCCACGCCCCTTGTCTGACGCCCATCAAATCTTATCATTGGAATGACTCATGTATGAGACGACAGGGTACTAAATTTTAGTGTTGTATGACTTATAATTCCGAAACTATTCCATATTAAAAATTTGAGTTGCATGAGTGGTGCCCCGCCCCCTTGTCCAAAATCCACCCTATTCCCCCTGCCAAAGGACACGACTAAATAATAAGTTTATACCGTGTCATTGATGTGAATGCTATAGTTCAAAAGCTACACCGGAATTTAAAAAGTGCCACGCCCCTTTCAAACGCCCATTAAATTTTATTTGTGGAACGACACGTTTACGCCATGACGCTGTACAAAATTTCAATGCTGAGCGACTTATAATTCCGAAGATATTCCATATCAAAAAGTTGGGTTGTATGGACGGTGCCACGCCCCCTTGTCCAAAATCCACCTTATTCCCCCTGCCGAAGGACACGACCAAATCCTTAGTTTATACTGAGTGTCGTTGATGTGAATGCTATAGTTCAAAAGTTACACCTGGATTTAAAAAGTGCTACGCCCCTTATCCAACGCCCACTAAATTTTACCGGTGGAATGTTACTTACGCCATGACACTGTACCAAATTTCAATGCTGAGCAACTTATAATTTCGGAGCTATTCCATATTAAAGAATTGAGTTGTATAAGCAGTGCCACTCCCCCTTGTCCAACGCCCATTAAATTTTACCGATAAAAAGACACGCCTACACCATGACACTGTACTAAATTTCAATGCTGTTCGACTTTTAATTCCGAAGATATACCATATTAAAAATTTAGGTTGTATGGGAGGTGCCACGCCCACCTACCGTACAAACATGTATTATACGTATAAACCTTCCTCTTGAATCACTCTATCCATTAAAAAAACCGCTTAAAAAACCGTTGCATAGTTTTAAAGATTTAAGCATACATAGGGACAGAGAGCGGCAGCGACTTTGCTTTATACTATTTATTATATTATATTATTAGAGTAGAAGGGGGTACAGTGGGAAGCTACCTGAGGTTTCTCACATAACTCTGTTAATATGCATTATTTTAGTGAATAAATGGTATCATTGGAAAGTATGAGACCGTATCTATCTTTTGCCATCATTTGTTTGATAAAATACTCACGATAACATGTTCAAAAATTGATTCAAAGACCACCCTTTGTTGGGGGGGAACAGTGAGATTGGGGGTGTACAGTGGGAATTTTCTGAAAAATATTGCTGATGATCCAAAGAAGCAATTTTAATGTTGGAAAATGTTTATTTGAAACTGAAAAATGTTGTTATGAACTGAAAAATGTTGAAAATTGATGGAAATTGCTATTTCAAGTGTTTTCAGTCCGATTCACAGTTTTGGCATATGAAAAAACTGTTCGTCATATTCGCACATTTCAGGTGAAAAATCACTTAAATTTAGTAAAAACAATTAAAAACCGAATGAAAACACACTGAAAATACACTGGAATATTCTACTGACAGTTCTCACTAAAATTCCCACTGTACCCCCTAAGCTACTTTTGACAAATCGCTATGGCGTCATCGTATAATGTATGGCAAGTGGAAAAATTTTGGTGTGCGTCGAAAGAGAAATGATTAAATTTTATTTTGTGTATAGTTACCTTTTTTATAACGTCGAAGAAAGTACAATTTTATTACAAACAACAGGAACCAGAAAAATACTTGTTTTTCAATTTTTTATTTTTTCGTCTGAACGAGCACAAAAAAATGTGTGTTATGCGGTCTATGTCTTCTGAATAATGACTATTCAACGCGCGCTACAAGAATATGCTATTGACAGATTTCATACCGTTCAACAAATGGCGATTCCCACTGTACACCCCCGACTCACTGTACCCCCTTCTACTCTATTATTATATTTAATACTTTGTACGAATTTATGAACATTGAATATTTAGTTAATATTTATTACATGTATGGGTAAAGTACACACGTTGTGCAAGTATTTGAATTTTAGTAGAGTAGAGAGTAGAATAGTAGAGATTTGTATAAAAGGGTAGTACAGGTTTTTAAATGACTGATTGGGTATATTTTTGAATTTTGTACGTTTATGAAAGATTTTTAATCAAAATGGTTTGAAATATAGTGTCCGTGTCCAGTTATTAGAGCGTCCGGTTATTGGAATGATATTCGTATGGAAAACTTAATGAAATTGCTGTGTCTGCGAAACTTGATCGGCTATTGAAGCTGTCCGGTTATAAGGACTGTCCGTAATGAGAAATTTCACTGTATGTAGACAAGATATACACCTCAAGAAACTTGAGGTATTAAATAAAGGGCAATACGAGTGTGAAATGCATTTATTTTCATAAATTGAACTGAATAAAATTTGATTTGTCTGGCAAATTACTATTAAATTTGTATTGCACATAGATTGACAAACTCGCCAATTAAATTACACTTTTTTGTTATTCCGCAGAAATACTTTCTCTCTCTAATAGCTCAATAAGCTCTATGTTTCCACTGGAAAGTGTTTCACGTGACGATCACCATAAATTAAATTTGTCTGTGAACAATCACGGCACTGGAACGAATATCAGCACCGACGACTTGAGCTTTGCCGGAAAATTTAAGTCACAACAGGGCAGTGCTTTACCGCTTGTTACATCTAGCATCAATAGTTATGATCTGTCAGGATACAATGGCAGCAGCCTCCATTCTTCCACCGTCTCACCGCATATAGCTGCGAAATCAGTATCATGTGGTTCTTTCGCGCCGCAAATTCAATTAACAAAATTTGTGCCACTTAGTGATGGCGGGTGTAATTCTAATGACAGCACATCGAATAGCCGTGTTTCACAATCGGATGCTTTAGACGTCGTTTGTTACAGTTCCACAAAATTGCCGGAGCCAAATATGGAATTAAAACAGCAGCCCGAGATTTCGAGCCAACTATATGTGCAACAAAAGATAGAAAACTTGAAAACGTCGAAAACAATGCGACTGATGGAAGCGCAAGCAGCTGCAGTCGCTCAAGTAGCAACCCAACCAAATACGATCGCAGTTGCAACTTTACCAGAGAAAGGAGTACCGCGAAAACGTGGTCGGAAAAAGGGTTCTAAAGGAGTCGATTCTTTGATTGCCAAGGAATTGAGCTTGACGTCACAAATGTTGATAACATCATTGGGCACCGGTGGAAAAAAAGTGAAAACCACTAAGGAACTTTACGCTGAAATGCAAAATCGGAAGCTTGGCATTGCGACCACATCTTCATCGCCAACGCTTACTAATTGGCCATCGCAGCAACAACTAATCTCACGTCCAGCCTCATCCTGCTCAGGTAAGCCAAATACCGAAATACGGAATAAATTGTCACATTTCTGACAAATAAAGAAATATATTAACAAAGCGCAGAAATTTAAGATTTACTTGCTTTTATACAACTAACATTGAATGCAGCATCATTATTGTATACATAATTAACAAGCATTTAATTTATATTAACTAGAACCCTCAATACAATCACCACGTACCTTAGATGCATGCTCCACTAATGCTACTATGACAACCGTGGCTACATGTTCTACACCTGATAAATTTTTAAGCAAAGTACATGCAGGTAAATTTTTTTGTTGATCCTATTTCTAAGTTAAGAATCTGTAGAAACATATATGCATAACGTCTGGCGTGAGCGAATTTAAAAATGGAAAAGGAATGTAGTACCACAGAATAAACAGTAACTTTTATAATATTAATACATACGATTAAAACACAGTACTGTATTTACGTACGGTTGCCCAATCAATTCCTCCAGTCGACGGGTGTGGCCCGATTTCATTGATATGCGCCTTTCAGTTCTAAAGTTACGCGGAAAATTACGAAAAAAATCTAAATTTTCATGTTTAACCCTTTCGGTTATTCTATGCCATATGGCATAGCCTCTTTTCAGTGCCTATTTTAGGTCAAAAACTTATGGATACTATATTTTTGTATTTTTCTCTGAAGGTTTTTATACCAAATAATGAAAAAAATATTTTGATGAGTGTACCAAGTAAATTTTAGGAGTTCAGAAAGTGCGCAGTCCTATCGAGCTGCGTATTTTACAAAAAGAGGTCACTTCGTACTTTTATTTATTTTATTACAAAAATCAATTTATTTCATAGGCTTATGTAAGTAATCATGTAGGTATTTATTGCTTTAGTAAGTGTAAAAAAAGTTAGATCCCAAATAATGTTCACTTAGGCTGTAAGATTTTTTTTATTTCTTACTAAGCCATATTTCATGATGCCCAAAAACCACTTTTTCGAACAATATTTAAAAAAATGACTTTAGATTATTCATTATGTAGGCGTAAACAGTAATAAAATGGAAAAGAATGATTTTTAAAGTTACAAACAAAAAAGAAATACCGAAAGGGTTAAGTGGATGTAAGACGTATTAAAATAGTTTACAAACGGTTTTTGTTTTCTCGTTTGCTTAGCTTGTTTGTCCCACAGTATTTCATGGTATTTGTGAGGTTATGTGCCGTGGGCTTTGTTAGCAGCAGTATTAAATTAAACATTTGTTGCAAATCTGTAATAGTGAAGTGTGCATTCGAATTTTGAAATCATTATGAGAAAATCGTGAATTTTTGGGAATAAAATAAAAAGAAAAACGATGTATTGCAAAATACTCGCATTAAGGCTGGGTAATTATTGTTTTAAGTAGTTTGGAACGGTGTATTAAAAACTGTATTCCACATTAAAAACTTGGGTTTTATGGGCGGTGCCATGACCCTCGTCCAAGACCCACCCAACGCTCCCTGTCGAAGGGCACATCTAAATCGTAAGTTTGTGTCAAATCTCTTTGATGTGTGATTTGTAGCTCGTAAGTTATTCAAAACATTTTAGTTGCTCAAAAAGTGCCACGCCCCTTGTCCAACGCTCACAACATTCTACCAGTGAAACAGCACATCTAAACGGTGGCTCTGCACCAAATTTGAATGCTGCCCGATTTCTCATTCCGAAGATATTCCATATTGAAAATTTAAGTTGTATGGGCGGTGCCACGCCTACCTATCGGGTCGTATTCGCACTATGTGGTTTACCGAGAGTTACTCAAGACGAACATTCCGTGAAAAATTCAACTAAACGGCTGTCTAGTTTTTTAGTTTTAGTGTCGTGGGATCAACAAACATACATTAATTTTTATATATAACATATAGATATTTGCTGCAATGACTCGCAAAATTTTTTTATATCCATATTGTTTTGCACAAATATACCACAGTTAATTTCTGTCATCATAATGGGCATTGCAGGAAGGCGTAAAAGGTTGGCGTGGTTAACCTTATACAGCTTATGTTTACCGCTATGAAACATAGAATCATTTTTATCAACATTAATTTTCAGACGATTATATTATAGCCTATGTTTACCGAAATGACACGCTGAATCGTTTGATACCCATGAGAGAGAGAATTGATCAGAGTAAACTGCACTGAGAAAGCCGCCGTGGCTCAGTTGGTTAGTGCGTTGGGCCGCGAGTCGAAGGCAGCGACCCAGGTTCAAATACTGCCTTTAATAACACCTACAAAAAAATAACGGAAAAACTTGTTTTCTCTTTCGGTGGCTGTCCTCTCAGCTGGAAATGGCAAACCTCTGAGAGTAAAAATTGCTTATGAAAGAGCTCCCAACCTGCCGTTCGGAACCGGCATAAAACTGTAGGTCCCTTCCACCCGTGTACAAATTCACACGCACAACACGGGTGGTTGCGGGAAGCTAGGCCTTAGTAAGTGGGCTGTCGTGCCAGTCAATTATTAAAATTATTAAACTGCACTGAGAACAGGATTGATCTATTGTGCCCCCTACAAATGTTAGAGTACATCCCCTAGACCTACCGCCCTAATGAAACTTAGTAACCCGCGGGGGTCTAGGTGTTTGACGTCCTCTTCTGCAAGCCAAAACTGGCCCAGGTAACGCAACCTGCTGCGACAAGCCGCATTACAGTGCATTATGATGTGTTCGGGAGTCTCCTCTGCTGTTTCGCAGAGTCTACAGACGCTTACCGGTTTTATCCCGATTGTATGCATGTTTTTCCTCAATCTGCAATGCCCAGTTAGAAGACCTGTGACCTGTCTAAGCTGGTTTAGTTGGAGGTATTCTTCACTCCATTTGGGGTTATAATCTTTGATGAAGATTTTCGATTGCCTGAGACCGGAGGCGCTAGTCCAGTGTTCTGTGTTCCTGGTCCTTTCCTCAAGTCTCAGTGACTCAGTGACTCCGTTATGGCGCTTTTGCCCAGCCCAATAAAGGATTCAGGTCCTAGGGGGGCGTGGCTGTCGCGGTTCTAGCAAGGCTGTCCGTAGAATATGAAGTAATATAGAACGCGCATCTCATACAAGCAAACGCGTTGTATGGCGGGTACTGCTGGTAGTACCCTCTGTTATTGACAGCAGAACTCTCTGTTACTAACAGCAGAAATCTCTGTAACTCTGGCGTAAAAGGGAAATTGGGAAGAAAGGAAAACGTTTTTATTAGCCCGTAATAATTTTCCGTCCCGTTCTTTGGAACTTTTTTTACTGCCCACATATAATGCTTGCTTAAAAGAACTAAAATAAGAAAATCTTATATTGTAAATTTATGGTCACATCATTCGCCATGCAACAATTCATGTGTAGAATATTTATACTATTTTTAAACGTAGGCATTCATAAATCACATTTTTCATATGACAAAATACTTGTCTTATTATTTATTTCTTTATTTAGTGCTTTAGTAGTGCTTTCGACATATTGAAAGTCAACACACCTATTAAATTATGCTTGTCCAGAATATTTATACTATTTTTAAACGTAGGCATTCATAAATCACATTTCGCATATGACAAAATACTTGTCTTATTATTTATTTCTTTATTTAGTGCTTTAGTAGTGCTTTCGACATATTGAAAGTCAATATACCTATTAAATTATGCTTGTCCATACAATCTTTTAACCCTTGGTTTGTCCGTTAGATTTCGATTTAAAAAAAAATTAAAACACGTATCTAATTATTTTTGATTTCAAGTGTTTTTATGAATTTTGAAGTTAATATAGCCATCAGTTAATTTTTTTCGTAGTTTTCCCATATTCTCAAACTTGTAATCTACCATGTGAAAATATAAACAAATAATTTTATTTCGAACTCGCCACGTAAAAATATTTGTAAACATTTTAAATTGGGATCAACCACCAAATTTTAAAATTAATCAAAACGTTGGCCATCAAAAAGCCATACACCGCAAAGATTCGATTCATAGAAATGTGATAGGAATTTGGGCAGCAAAACCAAAATAATCGACAACAACAAAAACATTAGCGAATCCCGAGTCATTTTCGTTGAAACGATGATGACGATGCTTTGGTTCGTTGTTTGCTCTTTGCTTGCGATTCGGCAAACAAGATCAAGAAACATACTATACATGCAAAACATGATTGAGCGAACACTACGCTGCAACCACAGAACAAACAATATACAGAATGCGCATCTGGTGTAAAGAAAAATTTCTTTGCGGGTTCCAGCGGTAGGACCCGTTTGTGGATGCGGGGGAAGCAGTAAAAGGGACGAGAACGCACAGAGCGCGAGAGCGTAACCTGAGAAGCTGCGACCGCGCACCACACACTGTGGTTGTTGTTGTTGGGCAACAAAGCGATGTGCCGCTTGCATGTTGGTGGTGGCTCGTGCTTGCTTTTTTGCAAACAAGAACAAGAAGTGGACAGGCATAATTTGCCATTTGTGAAAAATTGATTTAGGGATCGCCAAGGCGCATAAATAAGGTGGTACGTAATAAGGTACGTACTACGGAAAAAACCAAAATTCAATGAATTTTATTAGTTCTTTTGGTGTGTTTGTAAAATAGATGTTGTAAAAAGTATAAATGGCTACAATGAAAATAAACATATGTGTAAAAATATTGGAACAACCAAGAGGCATTAAGAAAGTGATAATAAGTGGAAAACTATTGCTACAATGTTGTGCCTTGCCGATCGCTTTGCCAAATCAACCACCATTTCAATGTGCACGAGTAAAGCCAAGCTGGCTTGTTGCGGAAAGCAACAACGTTGCCTGTTGTTGTCGAAATGAGAATAAAGCCCAAAACCATCGAATCTATGCATGTACATCAATTCGCGCTTACTCTCTCGGTTCCCTTTACATTTTCCTCACCTTTGTTGCTTCTCGCCCGCGTCTGAAATGAAATCGCAAAATTATTTCAGATGCGCCTTCTGCATACTGTTTATTCTGTGCTGCAACACAACCATTTCAATGTACACGAGTGAAGCCGTTGCGAACAATAACATTGCTTTTTGCTGTTGTCCTACGAAAATCTAACAGAAAATGTTATGAGCTTAACATTCTCAAATGCCTACGCTTCGCTCTTCCCGCTCGCATCATAACAGCCGAAAACACTTTTGTGCCCACATGCGCGTTCTATATTAATTCACATTCTTTGCTTGCACGCAAAGCCTGATAGCATAGAGTTCTGCCTGGAATATGCTGGGTGTTTTCCCCATGGGCTCATAGTGCTTGAGGCGAGGTCCAAACACCCCCGCCCCTGTTCCCTCGTGCGTTTTCGAGCCGTCTCTAAACCACTTAATTGTGAATGGTTTAAAATGGATTTGGTGGTCTTCCCAGGCCCAGTCTACTTTATTGCTCATATAAACTCCGAAGTGTTTTCGTAGTTATATGTTCTTGTTATTGTATCCATCGGATAAAAAACATAAGGGTTACTAGTGGAAAGCACATCTAAGTCTCTATGGATTGTACGCTTGGCCGCCATCTCAATTGCTACGTGCAATGGCGATATATTAAGTATCACCTCCAGTGCCGCCGTGGGACAGGTTCTCATAGCTCCTGTAATGCACGTGCACGCAAGTCGCTGAACCTTGTCAAGCCTTTTCCTCACTGTCGTGAGTGTGGCTCTTGGGGCCCATGCCACTGTTGCATATGTGAGTGCTGGCCTCACAATCATGGTATACATCCATTTCAGTATGCTCGGTTTACATCCCAAGTTATGCCTGCTAAGGATCTGCATACCATGACCGCCTTTGTTGCTTTACTGATAACTGCCTCCGCGTGCTTATTCCAGAGTAACTTCGAGTCTAGTGTTACACCTAGGTAATTCACCTCTTGTTTATAAGCTATGCCCTTCCCAAGCAAGCGTATTGTCCGCATTTGTGGCAGCTTTCTTTTCCATGTAAAAGGTACTATGGTGGTTTTGTCCGGGTTTATTCGCAAGTCTACTCGGGCACACCATTCTTGGGTTATTTTTAAGCTTCTCTGGATTATATCACAGCGAGTGTCTTCAAACCTTCCTCTAGCAATATTGACAATGTCGTCGGCATAACTTGACACGTTTTGCCATTGCTTGTCAGTTGTTCAAGGAGCTCGTCCACTACCAGACTCCACAGCAGCGGTGATAGTACCCCGCCCTGTGGACATCCTCTTTTTACCAGCACGCTCCTGGTGGTGGTGCCCACCTTTGTTATGGCCGATCTGGTGGAGAGCATGGCTCTTATCCAGCGGCTAAGTGAGGCTTCTACTCCTCTCCTGCTGAGCGCTCTTCTTATCGCCTCATGCGAGGAGCCTTCGATAGCTCCTTCGATATCCAGAAAAGCGCACAGGGTAATCTCTTTGCTTTTAAAAGCTTCTTGGATTGAACTCGTGAGCTGAAATAGGGCAGTCTCTGTCGATCTGCCTGCCCTATACGCATGCTGTTTTGCGTGCAGAGGTGTTCTCTTGAGCGTCACGGTTCTAATATACTGATCTAACACCTTCTCCATGGTCTTCATGAAGAAGGATGTTAGACTGATTGGCCTAAAGGACTTCGGCTCCGTATAGTCTTTTTTACCTATATTTGGTATAAAAACTACCCTGGGCACTTCTCCAACTAGCAGGGATGTACCCTGTTGCTAGACAGCTTCTCATTATGCCAGTGAGATGCCTGAGTAGGCCCCCCTGCTTTTTTGTAGAAAGACAGGAAAGATCCCGTCCTGGCCTGGCGATTTGAAGGGTCGAAAGGTGGTCAATGCCCAATCAATCTTTTCCCGAGAGATGACTTTATGCGCCAGCTCCCAGTCCCCTCTGTTTGGACGATAGATAGTACATTCGGCAAGTATGTCCTAGGGGATTGCCCCAGGGAAGTGCGCACTTAGAAGAGCGAGAGCCCTTTGCTCTTCATTGCGCGTGTAACTACCATCCTGTAATTTCGAAAAGCGCCTTGCGTAGTCTTGCTGCCTGGGGGGTGGAAGAAATTTCTTCGCGAAACGATTGGAAACTAGCCCTTTTCGCTTTCCGTACTTCCGTTGTGTACTTAGTGAGAGCAGCAGTGTATTCCTGCCAGTCACCTGTCCGCTTTGCCCTGTTAAAGAGCCTCCGCGTGTCTGTTCTGAGTTTCGCCAGGGTAGTATTCCACCACGGTGTGGATTTCTTCCTGGTCCTCCTGCTCTCAGGACAGCTTGAGTGAAAAGCATTGATTATTGCCCCGTTTTCTGTTTCAACCGCCTCACAGTGCTTCGACTCCATACAAAATTGCGGCAAAAATAGAAGGAGTACGTGAAATTCGCTGAAAATTTGCAGTCTAAGTCATTTTGGGTTGCTGATTTCAAAATTTGTGTTTGTTTCAAAAAAAATATATAGTTAAAAAAAAATCGAATATATATGGTTATATATTATCTTGTCATCACAGAGCCCAAACCGCTGGAGCTATTATGATGAAATTTGGTCAAAAGTTGTATTTTAGAAAGTCAACCCTTAAAAAGAAGCGATTTCGAAAACGTCGACCTGGAAAGAGCGGAAAGGGGGGGGTGAAGCTTATATGGACCGACATTGTTTTTTGGTCGGATTGTTTAAAAATTATGTACATGTATACTAAAAAAGCAATAACAAAATACATATCTTAGCGTTTTTCTAAATTCCATATTTAAAAGGTAGAAAGAGGGCGGTAAAGTTGCTAAAAGGATATAGTTTTTGTTTATTTGATATTCGTAGAGCTTAACATGGAGATGAGGCAGGTGAATATGCAATGCAGCTGAACCTATAACGGCGAGACTATTCTTCAAGACTTATTCTTCAAAATTGGACCTTCTTCAAAGTTATACATTCCTCCTTGTTTAGAATATATTAGCGTTAAATCACATTTTAGCTAACAAATTTCATAATAATGAAAAAATTTGGATTATATGGCTCATAATGGGTTAAATATGCGTACCAAACCTATTTTTTATAAAAAAACATTCATAATTCGTTGCATTGCCTTAGTTAAACATTTTAATCGTAATTATAACTCAAGCGATTTCTATACAAAAATCAACATTAGTAGTTTTGAAAAAATTGAATATTTTCCAAAGGCGCAAAAAGACGCAGAATTTTTTTTACGGATTTAAGAGAAGAAAGTCCATCCAAAAAGGGTCATAAGAAGGATTTACGCCAGTTCACGCCATTCGATATTAATTGCCTTTCTAAATTTGGTTCTTTTTAATTTTCATGGGTTAAAAAACATTAATTTTTGAAAATTCGTACAAAAAAAATTATGTATGTTAAATAAAAAAAACTGATCAGTGGTCTCGCTCCTATCAATTAAGTTTTAATATTAAAAGAAATTGGAAGCCTATCTACAACAACACATTTTCTACCATTTTTTTTTATACAAGCACCTAAATTTAATTTTTCCCCTTCATACATTTTTTTTTTAATATATCCGACTTTGACAAGCTATATCTCCTAATCTCGACAATTTTTCGATAAAGTATTTCGGATCCAGCTTAATTAAACAATTACCTTTAACATGATACTACTTTTGTCAAAATCAGCGATAATTTTTTTTCTTATTTTTGTCCACTCTCGAAGCACTGTGCGCCTGCTCGATTTCGAGGGGAAATACCCATATTGCTATGAAAAATATACCATGGCTGATTTGTTATTACAGTGGGCGAAAAGGCATATCCTATGTTAACATCAATGAAACACGGAATCATTTGATATTAATACTGATTTACCGACATGTATCGTAGCTTCGTTTTGTAAGTGTAGTGGGCACGGAAAGTGGGCGTGACCGATTATATTATAGCCTATGTTTGCCGCAATGTCACGCTAAATCGTTTTATTATCAATATTTCCTTGCAAAAGCATACCATAGATGAGTTTTGTTACCATAGTGGGTCATTCTCATATAGCACTACTACTACTACTACTGTACTATTCCCCAAATAAAAAAATTTTTGGTGCTTATTTCATCTAAATCGGTTCAGTGGTTTTTGCCGGATTGTGGCTCAAAAAAGCAACGTCACACTTGTTTTTATATAATAGTATAGATGAAGAAACGATGTGGAATGCCGTCAGAGTCTTCATGACCTGCAGATCCATAGCAGGTAAAAGTTGGGATTGCACTTCAAGAATACTGAGATGGATGGATACTTATGGCTCAGTCGTCTGGGTAAACAAAACCAGTCAACAGTTCATTAGCAAGGCGCTCAGTAAACTCCAGAGACTAGCACGTTTATGCATGACTGGGGCTATGATAACGTGTCCAACAGCATCCATGATGGTTCTGCTTGAAGTAACACCTCTTCACATACACATACAAACCCAGGCGAAGAGGGCTATCCTGCGGATGACTGAAAACAATATCGGGGATGGAGGATTTTCGGGCAGTAAGAAGCTTAATATTAGAGCTATACCGAGGGACACAATCACACCGAAGTTCAGTTTTATCAAGAGATTCAAAACTGAACTTAGTAACAAAAAGAGCTGGGTAGGAATATCAGAAACGTATCTGATAAACTAGTACATGATAACCTGGTACACGGATGGATTCCTTACGGTTTTAGGTACCGGAATTGGTGTATATGGGCCAAGGACTAGATACTCGAAACCTACGGGCAAGCACACAACAATATTTCAAGCGGAAATATACGCAATTGAAAGGTGTGCATACTTCAACTTAGCGAGGAATTACCGGAATCGGAGAATTGTGATCCTGTCTAATAGCCAAGCGGCAATCAGGGCACTAAATTCGTGCCAGGTATCCTCGAAACTGGTGATAGAATGCCTTGAAAAGCTTAATGAGCTAGGTCTGCACAATCAGGTATGGGTGTCGGGCCAAGCAGTTATAGTAGGAAACGAGGCGGCCGACGAACTTGCAAGGGTCGCCTCAACCCCATTCGTCGGCCCAAAACCTTTTTGTGGATTGAGAAAAGGAGCTTTATCAATCCTAACCAGGAAAGACGAGATAATCAGCAGGAAAAAATATTTGGACAATCAACCAGGTCTGAAACATTCCAAGGCGATTATCAGGCCCTATAGTAGGAAAAGATTCGAGGAATGTATGAGTTTATCAAATAACCTGGGAATTATTACAGGTTTCATAACAGGGCATTGTAGCCTGAATTATCACCTAATTAAACTAGGAATCCGTGCAAACGGATATTGCAGGCAGTGTTCGCAGGGAAATGAAACTGCAATGCACATACTAGGAGAATGCTGTGTACTTATGCATGATCGTAAGAATAGAATAGAATAGATACGGGAGCCGAGCACCAACTGCCCGAGACACTGCGTCCAAAGAGAACTATTGTGTCGTGTTCCTTTATTATTTTTTCATCTCCCCCAATGCTGTCCAGGAACTCCTTGATTTTCCCCAGATTAGTTCCTTTCCAGTATACGCTTCCTTGCGTGTAAGAGGGCGGGACACTCGGATATGATGTGCACGAATGCTTCGTCATCTTACATGCAGAACCTGCATAGTTCGCTATCTGTCAATCCCAGTCGCGCTTTATGCATATTTAGCAGACAGTGCCCGCTCAGGATTCCCGTCTTAAGCTCCTTTCTGGTTAGGTGCAATAAGTATTTAGATTTGCCTTTCGAATAAGCCGTAAAGAATAGCTTGGAACAGCGCTGTCCCACCATGTTGGACCATATCTGGTTTTCCCGATTTTTGAATTCCTGTTTAACACAATGCGTGAAATGAGCTCTGCTGACACCTATGATCGGCTAAGGTCCATAGGGTCATTTTGCCGCCCCTTCCTTTGCCAATCTGTCCGCCTCCTCATTTCCATCGTGCCCACGGTGCGCAGGAACCCAGTGTATCATCACCCGGTTATCCTTTGAAATGTCTTGGAAAAAATGTACTGTCTCCCAGACTAGTTTGGAGTCAAACGTCGCACTATGGCCCAACGGTCGGTAAAACGTTGCAAAAATCAAAAATTTCATGAAAGCGTTCGATAAAATGAATACACGCATCTTTTCCAGGGATTACGAATATGTAACTTTCATTAAATTCAGATTAGTAGTTTGGGAGGTAGAGCCGCTCAATGTTGACAATTTCTCCACATCGAGAAAAATGTGTATTTTTTGGGTTTTTTTTCCTCTTTAAGATTGATTTGTATGTAAATGAAGCGACGAATCGGTAACTTGTTGGTTTTTTCTAAAAGATACGTTAATTGTTAATATAATAAAAATAAAACATTTTTATTTTGTTTTAAAAGTTGTTCGATCTACCGATTGCTCGAAAAGTCTATATTTCGACCTTTTTTTCAACTTTGATCGAAAATAAAAAAAAAAACCAAAAAAGACCTCGAAATTGAGGGAGGTTATTTGCTATTTAATTATTTACCTAACTTCCAAAGCTCAGCTGCCGCTTTACTTTCCAGAGCAATAAAAGTGAAGCAACCTCGGGTCGAAAAACACGCAGGTATACGAAAAATCACGCACATTTAGTTCGGTCAAAAACCCATTTTGTGTTGCTGGCATTTGTATATGAAGTTATATTTTTTGGTTACGAATGGCATAATACATTTGCTATCCATGTTTTGCTTATTTTATTTAGAAAAGTGTTTCCTAACAAACAGTTGTGAATTTTTTCGCAATATTTGGGCGGCGCTCCATATACTGAAGGAAGATTTGTTCCTAGGCAGAGTTTCCTCTGAAATTCCACGTCCCATGGTTTTTACATCTTAAAACAATATTTTTTCCATCATAATACTTACATTTCCACGAACAGCTTAGTCATATTCAATATTTGAACAAAAACGCTGAAAAAACGGCAAATGCTCTTAGATGCAGCTACCCGCTTCAAATCGTTAAAGGGAAATCCCATCACGTTTTCAGTGCGAATTGTTTCCGAAAACTATTTGCAGCACATGCCTGATGAACCTACATTTCGTTGTCTTGTCACAGTCGTTCTTTCACTTTAAAGCTTATCGCAAGTATTCTGTGTAGCTTGAATTAGCCGTGAATAGTATTTTTAAATATAATTCGCAGTATATTTTTTATTGAGTCATACGAGTGTAAAGCTTATCGCAAGTATTCTGAAGCCTGAATTAGCCGTGAATAGTATTTTCAAATATACAGTGCGTTTCGTTTATAACGAACCCGCTTAAAACGAACCAATTTCAAGTACGCGCTTTATGTTTTCGCTTATTGCGGACCCCTTTTGAAGCGTACTTTCGGTTAAAACGAACCATTTTGCCCATTCCCTCGAAGTTCGCTTTAAGTGAAAAGTTCTGTAATTCGCAGTAAATCTTATTGAGTGATACGATTGTAATGTCTCTAGCAAATTCCAAATTATTTGAGGTGTTTAGAGCTTCACAAACTGAGTAAGACTTCGTTCCGGCTATTTTGAAAGAATTAAGTACTAAAATACATAACATAGAAGAATACGAGGACATGACAAGCCAACTTCATTTTATTTACACCAAAACTAAAACCAATTGGCAAGCCGCGAATCGTTGCGCGAAAACATTTGAAAAAAAGTATGAAAAGTGGCTAACAGATGTTAGTAGATTTGACGAAGAGCAGCCCCATACATCAACCGACCGAACTAGAGGGAGACCAACGAAAACTATAGCCGAGTGTTCGACCTTCACAAGGAAAAGGAAGTTGTTAGATGCTACTCAAGATATCGCCACGGGTCATCTTTCTGAAGCATTGTCCATGAAATACAAAAAGGACGAAGAAAAGATTAAGGCTCATATAACAGAAGCAGTTGGGTTAGCAAGTCCAAAGCGAATCATTTCATTTTTCATTTCATTTATTTATTTAGAATAGATACATTAAGTGTTGTAAGATCGAGTCTTTTAATAACACCTCATCAATATTCAATTTCTTAAACTAGAATTAAATTTAAAGTTAAACAATTACAATAACAAAATTAAGTAATAAACATAGGCTTAAAAACATAATATAAATATAAATAATAGAAAATATTATAAGATATAAAGGAGGAAAAAGATAAGAAAGTGATGAAGGAGGAAAAGTAGAGATAGAATGGGAATAAGGAAGAAAAAGAAACCACGCCTTGCAATCATCATTGATCCTCTGGAATCAGAGTGCACGGAAATACTCATAGAGTTTAGCCCTATAGTTGTTTCTGTCTAGCCCAGCCCTTATAACTGCAGGAACTGAGTTCCAGACTCTGACTGCGTTGATGAAAAAAAGTCGTGATGTTATTAAAAAATTGTATGTTGGTACAATTAAATTGTGATGTCTCCGGGACTTAAAAGGTATGAGCTTTTCGTACAGATAAGAAGGAGTTTTCCATTCCATTAGTCTATAGACAAAGATACAATTTTTGGCAAAGAGGTAATTTTCGATATTACACCCAAGTACTTTATTCTGCCAGGGGGAAATATGTTCATACCTTTTAAGCCCGTATACATATCGTGTAGCATTATTGAAGGCTATATTAATTTTTTGTAATGATTTAGAGTCAAGCTTACTGTACACCACATCAGAGTAGGCAATAAGGGGCACAATTAGTTGTATAACTAATTTACGCCTGGTTTCCAAGGGTGTTAACGAGGCTGAAAATCTCAATTTACGCAGCGTAGCATATACCTTTCTCACGACTCCATTAATATGGTCACAGCAACTTAAGCTAGAGTTAACAATAAATCCCAAGTTCTTAATTTTGTCCGTAAAAGTAAGCACACTTGAGCCTAAATACAACTTAGGGATGTTGTCAACGTGTATTGCACTATGGCAAATCGGTAAGACATAGGACTTAGACGCATTTAAGCACAAATGATTGGCAGCTGCCCACACAGAAATTGCAGACAAATCACTGTTACTTTTGTAACATAAATCCTCAACGAGACCAATACGACTAGACAGATGCATTTGTATATCATCAGCATATGCATGGACATTCACATACTGACACACAGAAAAAACATCATTAACAAAGAGACTAAACAGAAGTGGACCAAGGACAGATCCTTGTGGAACACCAGTATATACCAATCGGGCCTGAGACATTGAGTTGTTGGACATAACTTTTTGCGGCCGTCCCTCAAGATAGCTTGCTACACTGCGGGACACTTGATTACCCTCACTTTATTTTGTTAGCTAAGATTTTTGTGATGAAGTCAAAAACTTTTTTTTTAATGTCAAAATTTTCTGGACACTTAGTTACATGTGTTCCTGTTTTTGAACCGCCAAAATTGTATGTAAAATGATGATGAACCACATTTTTGTCCTTTTAAGCATTTAAGCATATTTCAAGTGGGACACTTGATTACCCTCATTGCAGTTTTAGACCTGTAACAAGTGTTAGAAGGTAGGATTCGTGTAAATTGGTTTGAAAAACTAAATTGAAAGTATTAGACATATAATTTTTGTGAAATTTACAGACGGCAGATGCAATGGCCCGCGGTAAAACCTTAAAAGAATTGGAAAGGGGACGAATTTCGGCGTACAAGAAGGAAACATAAGTAACCGCGAAATCGCTCACAGAATCGATCGCGATCCATGGGTGGTAAACCATTTTCTTAAAACACCCACAACTTATGACAAAAACCGCAAAGGTCGTACCGCAACAGCAACTTCTCTTAGAGAGAGAAGAGCAGATCTTCGTGAAGCGTCCAATTCCTCTGCGTCTGTGGGTCACATACGAGGTCTAACCAGGACGACAGCCAGTGTCAGCACTGTCCACAGAGTAATTAAGCAGTTTCCTTACATCAAACGCAAAAGGCTGCAAAAAAAAACCACGTTTACTGCAAAGTCACAAAACGGTACGCTTAGAGTTCGCGCGAGCTCATCTCAGTTGGCAGCAGGAGTGGAAGTCCGTCGTCTTTTCCGACGAAAAGAAATTTAATTTGGACGGACCCAATGGCTTCCAACACTATTTTCACGATCTAAGAAAATCTGAACGATTTTTGTCGCGGCGTCATTCAGCAGCATTCTCAGTTATGTTGTCGGCAGCAATGTCGGCCCATGGCGCAATAAATTTAACAATATTGGAAGGGCGCCCAGTTTCACAGAATTATATGGAAATGTTGGAGATTGGATTTGTAAACTTTGACGAAATATTCGCGGGGAAACGCGGGATTTTCCAGCATGATAACGCTGCCATTCACACCGCTAGTTGGTGAAGGATTGGTTTGAAGCGGAAAATGTTAATGAAATAGATTGGTCTGCATTCTCCTCCGATCCAAACATAATCGAAAATGTTTGGGGATGGTTGACACGTAAAATTTATGCAGATGGCGTCTTATAGACACAATTGAAAAATCATTTTCCGAAATCCCTGAAAATTATCTTACATCGTTGGACAACTCTTCGCCTTCTCGTCTTTTTAAGGTTATTCGCAGTAATGGTGTCCATACAAAACATTAGTAATAAAAAATTAATAAATGTAATGAAGAATTACCTCTAGTTTCTTTGTTTTCTATGAGTGAGGGTAATCAAGTGTCCCACTTGAAATAGGCTTAAAAGGACAAAAATGTGGTTTATCATCATTTTACATACAATTTTGGCGGTTCAAAAACAGGAACACATGTAACTAAGTGTCCAGAAAATTTTGACATTAAAAAAAAAGTTTTTGACTTCATAACAAAAATCTTAGCTAACAAAATAAAGTGAGGGTAATCAAGTGTCCCGCAGTGTATAAGCTTCGCCGAGCTATCATTGAAACCGAAGTAGCTTATTAGTTTTGCACATAAGAGATTATGGTCTACCGAGTCAAAAGCTTTGGAGAAGTCGAGTAAGCAAAGAATTGTTAAGTCATCATTGTCAAGTCATCATTGTCAAAGTTAATTCTAATGTCGTCAAGTATTTTTACCATGGCAGTGGAGCAGCTGTGTTTAGGTCGAAAACCAGATTGTAGAGGGGAGAGAAGGTTGTGATTTTGCAAGAATGCATAAATTTGCGTCGCCATCAAATTTTCGCACACCTTGGAGAATGCTGGCAGTATACTAATAGGCCTGTAGTCGCCAGGGTAGGAGGCATTTGCCTTTTTTGCAACTGGCAGGACAACCGCTTTTTTCCACACTGAAGGGAAACAAGAACTTGTAAAGCAATGATTAATTATGTGGGTAAGTGGGCCAATTATAAACTGAGCAATAAGCTTGACAAATTTTAAGGAGATTCCATCCTCACCCACCGCATTTGATTTAATATCCATTATAGATTTTAACACGTCAGCCTCACAAACTGCCACGAATTGGAATTTCCCTTTAACACGATCACAGGACGGCAAATGTTGTGGCAAAACAGTAGAACTCGGTTTATTACTGGCACTAATAAAGAAATCATTTAATACATTGGGATCTAACTCACACCCAGTGTTTTCCTTGCCATGGATCTTTAGATTTCTTAGATTTCGCCATAGTTTCTTAGCCGGAAGAGAAGGATCCAACTTGGAGTTGAAATACCAACGCTTAGCTTGTCTAATGACAGTCGTTGCAGCATTGCGGGCAGCTTTATAGTTAGACCAAGAGACATCAGACCTAGCTTTTCGCCACTTTGTGTACAACTTATTGCGCTTTTTAATAGCTGAGCGAACTTTTGTGTTGAACCAGGGACATGAACTATTCACAGCATTGAGGGTACGAAGAGGAACATGTATATCAAACAGCATAGACAAATTATAATTAATGAAATCAAGTTTTTTATCAACAGTGTCAAGAAACCAACATTGGTTCCAATTTACACTACACAAGTCAGACGTCAAAGAACTGACATTTAACAATTTAAAGTCACGGTACACAAAAGTAACATTAAGATCAGAACGATTCAACACAACATCTAAAGTACAGAATATTAAGTCATGATCAGAGATGAAGGAAATTTGGTCAAAGGTCAAAACTTGCGATGGGTCAGGTGTAAGAAAGTAGTCAAGCAGGCTGGGTGAAGCATTATTCGCATACCTAGTTGGTATATATTTGTTAATCACACAAAGTCCTAGAGCTTCTAACTGGTCAACAAGTTTACTTCTATTTGAGTCATTGGATAATACATTTACATTAAAATCCCCACAAATTAACACATATTCGTACTCAACTACCAAATCCGTCAACTCATTAAAAAGAGAATCCAAGGAGAAGCATTTGTGAGGGTTGTACACGCATACTATTAAAGTTTTTGCTGCACCATCAGCCACTTCAGCAAAAATAAACTCAGTGTCGGTGTCAAGAGATTTAGCCACCAGTCCTAGTTTAAGGTTTTTCTTACAATATATCGCAACTCCACCCCCTTTCCTAAGCACGCGATCATGCCTTAATAAGTTATACCCATTTACAGACAAATTAAGATCAGGGACATCACCATGAAACCAAGTCTCAGACACAAAGATCACATCCACAGCAGACTCTTCAAAAACATACCTAAGGTAATCAAGTTTGTCATTGCCTAAGCTACGTGCATTAAAGTGTACTACATTAAGGCCATCATATTGTTTACATAAAATGTCTATCAGAACTTTGTGGTTTTCAGCAACGCCAGAGTCAGGCTTATTAATCAGCCCCACAATTACGAACAAGACCAAAACAGAAACAACCAACAAAAGCCAGCGTCAATGAGTATGAAAGCAGATATAAGTACGTATACGATTGCAAAGAGTACCAGACAAAGCAGGAGAAAAACATTAAGGTATAAAAGAGACAAAGTTGAAAGTAAAAGAGGGAGAAAGAAAGAAAAGATAGTACAAGAGAACAACTTAAACGTAAACATTTAGCAGCTAACATTTGTTTTAGAGTTCAGACGTTTAGATTTTCAGCAGTCTGCAGTAACAATACTTTCCAAGTACTCCTTATTCAGCACCCTGAGAGCTTTGCTTCTTTGTTGAACACGCACATAAACACACCCACGTATTGAGAAAACAGCAGCCAATCTCTTTTGCTTTTTTAGCTGCAGTGCAAAGTGCATTAGCTCTCTGTTGCTTTTGGTGAGACTTTCATGCACAAATATTTTCCCAACAGTGGTGAGCCCAACATCTCTTAGCAGCAGGGACCTCTTTGCCTCTTTACAAAAACGATTGATCTGAAGAGTTTAGAGCGGTCATCAGGAGATCCAAGTTTAATTATGACAGGTGCGGCAGCATTGTTGTTGAGATTTGGCACCCGAAAAGCAGTGCAAATGCGAAGCGGAGCCAATTTTACAGAGCGGCACAAATTGTGGAAGATTTCCTCAATACTCTCACCATCAGCTCGCGGAAGATCATTTATAATGAGATCCGCAGACACAGCATGATTCTGGCATACATTGAGCTCCTCCTTGAGTAGCAGAATTTCATTTTTCAGCAGCTCATTCTGCACAATTTGCGCTTCTGCCTTTTCCACACGCTCTTCGAGGGTTTTTATCGCCTTCTTGAAATTAGTAATTTCCGCCGACATCTCGCGAAACCGCTGCATAACCCGTTCTTCGTATTCCCTCATGCGCTCCGTAATCTGCTCAATAACATTTTTTCTCAGCGAGTCCAACTGCTCCTCCATACGCGCGAACCAAGCCGAATGTGGTGAACTCTCAGCTCTCCCCGAACTGCTCAAGCTGTTCTGTGGCGTAGAAACCGTTTGACGCATAACTTTTGCAGCTCTGGTTGTCATGCTCATATTCAAATTCAAGTCCAAAGCTATTTTTATTTAATATAAACAGCGTTTATTGCGCTAGAACTTCACTTAGCAAGGGCAGTTGCAAGTATCGCCAAAAATCACTCCACAAACGCAATTAAGTTGACGGTGGTATATACAAACAATCAATTTACTGCAGCACACCAAAAACACGTCTACTCACAACGACTCATCTCATGTATATTCAATGAGAATCATGAGGATAAAAAATAGTATTCCCACTCCACAAAATGCATTGCCTCGACAATTCACTTCTGAGGAGGCTTTGGCGCTGTTTATGGATCTTGGATTGTCGAAGGGAAAATATATAATGCTGCGTGAGTCATTATTACAACATAATGCCAATCTTCTTCCTGGATACGGACACATAAGTCAAGCCAAGAAGGAAGCAGTACCTCTTAATCCCAAAATTACCGAAGTATCAGCCGAAGTGAACCTCAAAGACCTGATGGAACATACTTCTAGACGACTCTTGAAGACAAGTTGAAATCTCTTCCAGAAAGCATAACATTGGTTAGCAAGTGGGGCTGTGATGGATCATCAGGACAGAGCGCCTATAAACAAACAATAAATACGGACGATACAACTGTTACAGATGCTAATATGTTTATGGCTTCTGTTGTTCCCCTACGACTAAAAGGTGAGGCTTCAGAATATTGGAAAAACCCACGGCCTTCATCAGTTAAATTGTGCCGTCCGATATTGTTTAAATATGCGAAGGAGTCTTCGGAACTCATAAAAGCCACAGTCAGTGATGTAAAAAAACAAATTGCCGAATTAAAACCAACAGTACTTGAAATCGACGAAGGGAAATCTATTACTATAAAGTATGATTTTCTCCTGACTATGATCGACGGGAAAGTTTTAAATCAATTAACTTATACTTCATCGACAATGAAATGTGCAATATGTTAAAAATATCAAAAGGACTTCCAAAAATTCGATGAATCAACAAGTGACGAACATAATTATGAGTATGGAATATCTCCTTTGCATGCACGGATAAGATGTATGGAATTTGTCTTGAAGTTGGCGTATATGCTACCACGACATGGGGAAGTTTTCGAGGACAAAGCAACACCCAAAGAAAAGCAGAATATCAGGAAAAACATAATTCAATATGTATTCTTCAAAGAGCTTGGGCTGAAAGTAGACTCTCTAAAGTATGGGTATGGAAATACAAATGATGGCAGCTCTTCACGCAGGTTTTTTGAAAACGATGAAGTGGTCACAAGTGGTCCCCCTGCAAGTCACAATTAGCGCATAGACGCCGTTTTGGTACCACATGCTCACCGAAAACTAAACCTGGTTAGTTGTATGACTAAGTCCACCTGGTAGAATTTAGGTATCCGAGAAGATTCCCCAGACTAACTGTCGAGCAATCGGTCATACAAGTGAAAAAGTGTTTCCCTAGAAACTTAAATCTTACCCTTGCCAGAGCTGGGCAATGACAGAGGAAGTGATTTGGTGTTTCTCTCTCTTCTAAATTCCCACAGCTCCTGCAGGTGGTATTGAAGGGGATGTTTAGCCTCTCCGCATGTGGACCTATAGTCCAGTGGCCTGTTATGATCGCCGTAAGCCTAGCGACGTCTGTGCGTGGTTTGTTAATAAGCTCGCGAGATCTCGGCTCGTTGTAGGAGGGCCTCCCGCAAGGTACGGCAGGAAGACAGCGACTTCCACCTCCGATTGGCAAAGCCGAGATAGTGCAGATAGCAGCCCCTCCTGACGACTCCCAAAGGCGTAGAGAGACACCCAGTGATACGTCAAGCGAGGCCCCCGAGCGCGCCAATTCGTCCGCTCTCTCATTCCCTTCAATGTTCCTATGGCCGGGAACCCAGATGAGGACGATATCAGCGCAGCGATTTAGCGCGCCCAGAGCTGTCCTACACTCCTCTACCAACCTTGACTGGACCGTGGTAGAATGTAGAGCCTTTATTGCTGCCTGACTGTCAATGAATATTGCAACATTACACCTATCAATGATGTGTCTCTCTACCAGTGGCCGAAAGACCGTGGCATCATTGGGTAGACGTATGGCTTCATTTATCCCCACGTGCTGTGAGTATACCCCCGCACCCACCCCGCACGCCATTTTGGATCCATCCGTAAAGATGTGTATGTCGTATTCGTTGAAAAGGCTGGTTCTTTCCTATTCGGCCCTCGTAGGGAATTTCGCCCAGAAATCCGTTTGAAAACTTAGGTACGGCACGATATAATCGGTTATCCCACTAAACTTAACGTTTGGTAATGTGCTTAGCACTTTGCTGTGCCCATAACTACGTTCCGCCCAACAGCCAATCGCCTTAAGACTTGCTGCGGAGTTGAGAGTGATATGCATTATGTGTAAGTCGATGGGGAGAAAGTGTAAGAGCACGTTCAGGGCATCCGTGGGGCATGTGCGTAGTGCCCCCGTGATGCCAACACATGCCGATCGCTGAACCCTGCTGAGCTTCTGGACCAAATAGCTCTTGCTTAGAGCTGGCCACCAAACCAGTGATCCATAGGTCAGGATTGGGCGCACTATGGCCGTGTACATCCAGTGGGTGATGTGGGGGTGTACGCCCCATCTTTTCCCAAACAGCCTGTTACAGGAGTAAAAAGCCACATAGGCCTTCCTGACCCGTAGCTCAATGTTTGGTCTCCAGTTTAGCTTTGCGTCCAGCAGAACCCCGAGATATTTTTCTTTAGCTGATAGCTTCAGCTGCTGCCCGTTAAGCGATGGAAGGTTAAAAAGTGGAATTTTGGTCTTAGTGGTGAACAGTACCAGTTCAGTTTTGCCCGGATTCACACTAAGTCCACATCCTGTGGCCCACGTATGGATTTTATCCAGAGCCCCTTAACACGATGAAGTGACTGCTCGAATAACTGGAGTTGATAAAGATATTATGCGAAGATTGGGAGTAATTTTGAATATTTTGAATTCCAAGGAAATGGTTAATGGACCTAAATTTGGTGAATATGCATCCAAAACTGCCGAACTGCTGCTTCAGAAGTATCCTGAGAAGAAGCTTACTCCTACGGTACATAAAATTTTAGCACATGGAAAGGATTTAATAGAATACCAGTGCTTACCAATAGGAGAATTGTCTAAAGAAGCTCAAGAATGCAAAAATAAGGACTACAAAAGGTATAGATGTATGAACACTTGCAAAATATCACGAACTAGACAAAATGAAGACTTTTTCAATATGTTAGCAGTCTTTTCTGATCCAGTTATTTCATCTATGAGATCTGTAAGATCACAAAAAGAACTTACAGATACTTATAGCTTAGTAATGATTTCATTATTAGACATTCCTTCCAGCGTAGATAGCGATTTTGAAAAAATCTAACTTTCAAAAAACTTTTTGGTAACAAATTACGTTATGAATCAATAAATTATATTAATTGATTAGAAAAAATATATAACAAAAATTATTTTTTAATGCAAACAAATAAATATTCATTGTAGTATGCAGTTTTACTAAATCTTAACTTTGGCAACGAATTTTAAAGCCCCCTGTTACTGTGGCACCCTGTTTTTTGCCCATTTTAAAGCTTAGATATTACCCTATCAGATGCAGTTTAAATTTTTTAAATATCTTTATTGGTTCAGAAGTTATGATTTTTGCAACAAAAAATGGAAAACCGGGCCATAGTGCGTCGTCGAGCTCAGAGCTTTTATTGCAGCCTGGCTATCTGACATTATGATTATCCTCTTTCTCCTGATATTGAGAGGCAGTATTTTTCTGGCACATTCGTTTATGGCAAAGACCTCAGCCTGGAAGACTGTGGCCGTATCTCCCAGACTCACTGCCAATTGGGAGCTAGTATTAAATACTCCAGCTCCCGTCCCGCCTTCCATCTTTGAGCCATCGGTGAACCAGGCAATGTTATCGCATGTGAGACTGATCCTATTAGCAGCCCAGTCTTCCCTATGCGGTATGTACGTAGCGTAATTTTTCCTGAAGAGGTGTCTCGGTGGCATCAGATCCAGAGGCATCTAGAAGCTTCCATCTCGCCTCCTGTCCTCCTATGGATACCTCATATGAGATTAGTGCTTTGATGGCTGCTTGGCTGTCGGAGCAGATGACGATGTCCTGCCCTCTGTACGCACGTTCAAGGTTGACTTGCACGCAAAGCCTGATAGCATAGAGTTCAGCCTGGAATATGCTGGGTGTTTTCCCCATGGGCTCATAGTGCTTGAGGCGAGGTCCAAACACCCCCGCCCCTGTTCCCTCGTGCGTTTTCGAGCCGTCTCTAAACCACTTAATTGTGAGTGGTTTAAAATGGATTTGGTGGTCTTCCCAGGCCCAGTCTACTTTATTGCTCATATAAACTTCGAAGTGTTTTCGTAGTTATATGTTCTTGTTATTGTATCCATCGGATAAAAAACATAAGGGTTACTAGTGGAAAGCACATCTAAGTCTCTATGGATTGTACGCTTGGCCGCCATCTCAATTGCTACGTGCAATGGCGATATATTAAGTATCACCTCCAGTGCCGCCGTGGGACAGGTTCTCATAGCTCCTGTAATGCACGTGCACGCAAGTCGCTGGACCTTGTCAAGCCTTTTCCTCACTGTCGTGAGTGTGGCTCTTGGGGCCCATGCCACTGTTGCATATGTGAGTGCTGGCCTCACAATCATGGTATACATCCATTTCAGTATGCTCGGTTTACATCCCAAGTTATGCCTGCTAAGGATCTGCATACCATGACCGCCTTTGTTGCTTTACTGATAACTGCCTCCGCGTGCTTATTCCAGAGTAACTTCGAGTCTAGTGTTACACCTAGGTAATTCACCTCTGGTTTATAAGCTATGCCCTTCCCAAGCAAGCGTATTGTCCGCATTTGTGGCAGCTTTCTTTTCCATGTAAAAGGTACTATGGTGGTTTTGTCCGGGTTTATTCGCAAGTCTACTCGGGCACACCATTCTTGGGTTATTTTTAAGCTTCTCTGGATTATGTCACAGCGAGTGTCTTCAAACCTTCCTCTAGCAATATTGACAATGTCGTCGGCATAACCTGACACGTTTTGCCATTGCTTGTCAGTTGTTCAAGGAGCTCGTCCACTACCAGACTCCACAGCAGCGGTGATAGTACCCCGCCCTGTGGACATCCTCTTTTTACCAGCACGCTCCTGGTGGTGGTGCCCACCTTTGTTATGGCCGATCTGGTGGAGAGCATGGCTCTTATCCAGCGGCTAAGTGAGGCTTCTACTCCTCTCCTGCTGAGCGCTCTTCTTATCGCCTCATGCGAGGAGCCTTCGATATCCAGAAAAGCGCACAGGGTAATCTCTTTGCTTTTAAAAGTTTCTTGGATTGAACTCGTGAGCTGAAATAGGGCAGTCTCTGTCGATCTGCCTGCCCTATACGCATGCTGTTTTGCGTGCAGAGGTGTTCTCTTGAGCGTCACGGTTCTAATATACTGATCTAACACCTTCTCCATGGTCTTCATGAAGAAGGATGTTAGACTGATTGGCCTAAAGGACTTCGGCTCCGTATAGTCTTTTTTACCTATTTTTGGTATAAAAACTACCCTGGGCACTTCTCCAACTAGCAGGGATGTACCCTGTTGCTAGACAGCTTCTCATTATGCCAGTGAGATGCCTGAGTAGGCCCCCTGCTTTTTTGTAGAAAGACAGGAATTGGTGTATATGGGCCAGGGACTAGATACTCGAAACCTACGGGTAAGCACACAACAATATTTCAAGCGGAAATATACGCAATTGAAAGGTGTGCATACTTCAACTTAGCGAGGAATTACCGGAATCGGAGAATTGTGATCCTGTCTGATAGCCAAGCGGCAATCAGGGCACTAAATTCGTGCCAGGTATCCTCGAAACTGGTGATAGAATGCCTTGAAAAGCTTAAGGGGGTCTTCTACCTTGTGGCCTCGTTTTTGATACTGTTTTTTGACAATAGATTGTAGGGGAACCAATAATGCAATCAAGGTTCGGTTTTTTGCATTGAATTCGTTTATTTCTATACTTCCAACATTAATTTTTCTGAAATTTTACTGTCTCTAGTTTGACCGTGATTTGACCTTGAAATGTCCCTTACGAAAAATTTATACTAAAACGGTTGTCACGATTCAGCCCATGAAAGTCGTCTGAAACAAAAAAACCAAAATGATTTAGTTTCTTTATGACTTTGGCTATCGTTTGACACGAGGTTTTTGAAAAATTCCAAAATTTCACGAAACAGGCAACAAACAAACAAAAATGTCTACGTTTTCAAGGTCAAGAATAGCTGTAAAAATCGTTAAAATGAAAAAAATCTAAAAAGCTCGTGTCAAACGATAGCCACATGTTTTCCGCAAATTTTGATATATCACTTTAGTTAATTGATCAATTAGTTCTCGAGATATCTTGCCAACCAGTTGCAAAAACACAACTTTTGGGAAATTGCATTTAAAGTGGCGATGAGCGCTGCGATAACAGCATGCGGAGCTATATTCGATGACTCTAAAAACCCCGAAATAATAAGATTTCGAATATACCCTTTGAATATTATATTTCTAGTACCTTCTAGGCCACAAAACTGCAAAAAAAATAAAATCGATTTTTTTGAACCAACAAGGTAGAAGACCCCCTTAATGAGCTAGGTCTGCACAGGTATGGGTGTCGGGCCAAGCAGTTATAGTAGGAAACGAGGCGGCCGACGAACTTGCAAGGGTCGCCTCAACCCCATTCGTCGGCCCAAAACCTTTTTGTGGATTGAGAAAAGGAGCTTTATCAATCCTAACCAGGAAAGACGAGATAATCAGCAGGAATAAATACTTGGACAATCAACCAGGTCTGAAACATTCAAAGGCGATTATCAGGCCCTATAGTAGGAAAAGATTCGAGGAATGTATGAGTTTATCAAATAACCTGGGAATTATTACAGGTGTCATAACAGGGCATTGTAGCTTGAATTATCACCTAATTAAACTAGGAATCCGTGCAAACGGATATTGCAGGCGGTGTTCGCAGGGAAATGAAACTGCAATGCACATACTAGGAGAATGCTCTGTACTTATGCATGATCGTAAGAATAGAATAGATACGGGAGCCGAGCACCAACTGCCCGAGACACTGCGTCCAAAGAGAACTATTGTGTCGTGTTCCTTTATTATTTTTTCATCTCCCCCAATGCTGTCCAGGAACTCCTTGATTTTCCCCAGATTAGTTCCTTTCCAGTATACGCTTCCTTGCGTGTAAGAGGGCGGGACACTCGGATATGATGTGCACGAATGCTTCGTCATCTTACATGCAGAACCTGCATAGTTCGCTATCTGTCAATCCCAGTCGCGCTTTATGCATATTTAGCAGACAGTGCCCGCTCAGGATTCCCGTCTTAAGCTCCTTTCTGGTTAGGTGCAATAAGTATTTAGATTTGCCTTCCGAATAAGCCGTAAAGAATAGCTTGGAACAGCGCTGTCCCACCATGTTGGACCATGTCTGGTTTTCCCGATTTTTGAATTCCTGTTTAGCACAATGCGTGAAATGAGCTCTGCTGACACCTATGATCGGCTAAGGTCCATAGGGTCATTTTGCCGCCCCTTCCTTTGCCAATCTGTCCGCCTCCTCATTTCCATCGTGCCCACGGTGCGCAGGAACCCAGTGTATTATCACCCGGTTATCCTTTGAAATGTCTTGAAGAAAATTTGCTGTCTCCCAGACTAGTCAAACGTCGCACTATGGCCCAACGGTCGGTAAAACGTTGCAAAAATCAAAAATTTCATGAAAGCGTTCGATAAAATGAATACACGCATCTTTTCCAGGGATTACGAATATAACTTTCATTAAATTCAGATTAGTAGTTTGGGAGGTAGAGCCGCTCAAAGTTGACAATTTTTCCACATCGAGAAAAATGTGTATTTTTTGGGTTTTTTTTTCCTCTTTAAGATTGATTTGTATGCAAATGAGGCGACCAATCGGTAACTTGTTGGTTTTTCTAAAAGATACGTTAATTGTTAATATAATAAAAATAAAAAAATGTTTATTTTGTTTTAAAAGTTGTTCGATCTACCGATTGCTCGAAAAGTCTATATTTCGACCTTTTTTTCAACTTTGATCGAAAATAAAAAAAAGACCAAACAAGACCTCCGCGAAATTGAGGGAGGTTATTTGCTATTTAATTATTTACTTAACTTCCAAAGCTCAGCTGCCGCTTTTTGCCGCTTTACTTTCCAGAGCAATAAAAGTGAAGCAACCTCGGGTCGAAAAACACGCAGGTATACGAAAAATCACGCACATTTAGTTCGGTCAAAAACCCATTTTGTGTTGCTGGCATTTGTATATGAAGTTATATTTTTTGGTTACGAATGGCATAATACATTTGCTATCCATGTTTTGCTTATTTTATTTAGAAAAGTGTTTCCTAACAAACAGTTGTGAATTTTTTCGCAATATTTGGGCGGCGCTCCATATACTGAAGGAAGATTTGTTCCTAGGCAGAGTTTCCTCTGAAATTCCACGTCCCATGGTTTTTACAGCTTAAAACAATATTTTTTCCATCATAATACTTACATTTCCACGAACAGCTTAGTCATATTCAATATTTGAACAAAAACGCTGAAAAAACGGCAAATTCTCTTAGATGCAGCTACTCGCTTCAAATCGTTAAAGGGAAATCCCATCACGTTTTCAGTGCGAATTGTTTCCGAAAACTATTTGCAGCACATGCCTTATGAACTTACATTTCGTTGTCTTGTCACAGTCGTTCTTTCACTTTAAAGCTTATCGCAAGTATTCTGTGCAGCTTGAATTAGCCGTGAATAGTATTTTTAAATATAATTCGTAGTATATTTTTTATTGAGTCATACGAGTGTAAAGCTTATCGCAAGTATTCTGAAGCTTGAATTAGCCGTGAATAGTATTTTCAAATATACAGTGCGTTTCGTTTATAACGAACCCGCTTAAAACGAACCAATTTCAAGTACGCGCTTTATCTTTTCACTTATTGCGGACACCTTTTGAAGCGTACTTCCGGTTAAAACGAACCATTTTGCCCAGTCCCTCGAAGTTCGCTTTAAGTGAAAAGTTCTGTAATTCGCAGTAAATCTTATTGAGTGATACGAGTTTACATTACGAGTGTAATGTCTCTAGCAAATTCCAAATTATTTGAGGTGTTTAGAGCTTCACAAACTGAGCAAGACTACGTTCCGGCTACTTTGAAAGAATTAAGTACTAAAATACATAACAGAAGAATACGAGGACATGACAAGCCAAATTCATTGTATTTACACCAAAACTAAAACCAATTGGCAAGCCGCGAATCGTTGCGCGAAAACATTTGAAAAAGAGTATGAAAAGTGGCTAACAGATGTTAGTAGATTTGACGAAGAGCAGCCCCATACATCAACCGACCGAACTAGAGGGAGACCAACAAAAACTATAGCCGAATGTTCGACCTTCAGAAGGAAAAGGAAGTTGTTAGATGCTACTCAAGATATCGCCACGGGTCATCTTTCTGATTGACATTGGCATTGTCCATGAAATACAAAAAGGACGAAGAAAAGATTAAGGCTCATATAACAGAAGCAGCTGGGTTAGCAAGTCCAAAGCGAATTATGAGGATAAAAAATAGTATTCCCACTCCACAAAAGGCATTGCCTCGACAATTCACTTCTGAGGAGGCTTTGGCGCTGTTTATGGATCTTGGATTGTCGTAGGGAAAATATATAATGCTGCGTGAGTCATTATTACAACATAATGCCAATCTTCTTCCTGGATACGGACACATAAGTCAAGCCAAGAAAGAAGCAGTACCTCTTAATCAGCAGAACCTCTTAAATTACCGAAGTATCAGCCGAAGTGAACCTCAAAGACCTGATGGAACATACTTCTAGACAACTCTTGGAGACTTTCTCTGAAGACAAGTTGAAATCTCTTCCAGAAAGCATAACATTGGTTAGCAAGTGGGGCTGTGATGGATCATCAGGACAGAGCGCCTATAAACAAACAATAAATACGGACGATACAACTGTTACAGATGCTAATATGTTTATGGCTTCTGTTGTTCCCCTACGACTAAAAGGTGAGGCTTCAGAATATTGGAAAAACCCACGGCCTTCATCAGTTAAATTGTGCCGCCCGATATTGTTTAAATATGCGAAGGAGTCTTCGGAACTCATAAAAGCCACAGTCAGTGATGTAAAAAAACAAATTGCCGAATTAAAACCAACAGTACTTGAAATCGACGAAGGGAAATCTATTACTATAAAGTATGATTCTCTCCTGACTATGATCGACGGGAAAGTTTTAAATCAATTAACTAATACTTCATCGACAATGAAATGTGCAATCTGTAAAAAAATCAAAAAGACTTCCAAAAATTGGATGAATCAACAAGTGACGAATATAATTATGAGTATGGAATATATCTCCTTTGCATGCACGGATAAGATGTATGGAATCTGTCTTGAAGTTGGCGTATATGCTACCACGACATGGGGAAGTTTTCGAGGACAACGCAACACCCAAAGAAAAGCAGAATATCAGGAAAAAAATAATTCAATATGTATTCTTCAAAGAGCTTGGGCTGAAAGTAGACTCTCCAAAGTATGGGTATGGAAATACAAATGATGGCAACTCTTCACGCAGGTTTTTTGAAAACGATGAAGTGACTGCTCGAATAACTGGAGTTGATAAAGATATTGTGCGAAGATTGGGAGTAATTTTGAATATTTTGAATTGCAAGGAAATGGTTAATGGACCTAAATTTGGTGAATATGCATCCAAAACTGCCGAACTGCTGCGTCAGAAGTATCCTGAGAAGAAGCTTACTTCTACGGTACATAAAATTTTAGCACATGGAAAGGGTTTAATAGAATACCAGTGCTTACCAATATGAGAATTGTCTGAAGAAGCTCAAGAATGCAAAAATAAGGACTACAAAAGGTATAGATGTATGAACACTTGCAAAATATCACGAACTAGACAAAACAAAGACCTTTTCAATATGTTAGCAGTCTCTTCTGATCCAGTTATTTCATTTATGAGATCTTTAAGATCACAAAAAGAACTTACAGATACTGATAGCTTAGAAATGATGTCATTATTAGACATTCCTTCCAGCGTAGATAGCGATTTTGAAAAAATCTATTTTTAAAAAAAAATTTTTTTTTTGTAAAAAATTACGTATGAATAACCATGCCATCTATCCTTTTTTTCGCGGGATACTCCTTTTTTTCAGCTTCTAAAAACCGATCCCGCGAAAATTTTCTAAATCCTTTTTTTTCTATATAAATCCTTCTTTTCTCATACAAAATTCCAAACGTATACTGTTGGAAAACAAATGACAAGGAGATGGCGCTTCACAGCTTTTGAGTGTTGCCACCATTTTAGCGCCGACTGTCAACCACTTTCATATGCTGACAGAGATACAGAGGGCGCCTTTACAGTTTGGGAACACACTAGCCACCTAGTGTTGAAGATTGTTTTGACAGCTGTTCGGCGTTCGACTTCGAACTTTCAAATGCGAACTGGCAGTTGGAATGCCAGCAGGCGTTGACACGTTTTTCCTTATTATTCTAAGTTAGTCGCGTTGTGAAACGTGTGTAAAACGGTTATGTTGTAAAAATAAACGTAGGCGCAACACCTGCAATTGGTGACCCCGTATTGTTTTCACCTAAGCGGTCACCTACAATTGGTGACCCCGCATAGTTTGCAACATAATTCTAACAATTACACGCCGTCAAGGCGCTTATTCGGCCCGAGATCAAAGCAGCCACAAAAGAGGATGTTCGATCTCTACACCAGGAGCACCCAGCGGGCGACGCGACTCACACAACAACACGTCATTCAGGCGGCACAACCACTACACACACAGCAGCAAACGGCATCGCCTCCCAACCACTCGTAAACCGTTGACTGCAGCAAGCGCCACCACGAAGACTACCACAATGCGCACCACAACCACTTCCAGTAACGCCCGGAGACAATTACTATCGTCGAGGCGGCACCAACAACAGCTACGACGACGGGCTACAAGAGAGCCCCGAATCTGGGGGCACGGCAAACGCGCAACAGTGGTCGCAGCACAGCAGGAGCAACTACATCATCATCTGCCGCATGCACTAATTGCACACTCCCACCCCAGCAATAACAGCCAACTCATCATCAGCAGCGACAACAACAACAACGATCGTCGTCGCAAACGCAGCGACAGCAACAAGAACGATCGTCGTCGCAAACGCAGCAACAACAACAAGTGCATTTCTACCGGACGCTCTCCAGCAGCGCCGTAGCAGCAACGCCGCTGCCGCAGCCGCAGCTACGTCCTCACCGCCTCTTTATCTGTGACCGCATCACCGGAACGAAATTCCTCGTCGACACCGGCGCGGATATTTCTGTAGTTCCCGCAACTCCAGCGGACAAGAGGTGGTCTTCCGACTACCATCTCTGCGCAGCCAATGGAAGCAAAATCAACACCTACAGCGACCGGGCCCTCACTCTCCTTATTGGATCAAGCCGCCCTGTCCACTGGGTCTTTTGCTTCGCAAACATCCTTCTAATCAGTCACCAGCAAAACACCATCGTCAACGTCACCTGCTACATCAGCGACGACTGCGAGCATTTCTAGCCACATTGACTGCATCGCCGTCGCACTCGCTTAGCAGCAATACATTCGACATCCCATCGTCAACGTCATCTGCTACATCAGCGACGACTGCGAGCATTTCTAGCCACATTGACTGCATCGCCGTCGCACTCGCTTAGCAGCAACACATTCGGCATCCCATCGTCAACGTCTTCTGCTACATCAGCGACGACTGCGAGCATTTCTAGCCACATTGAATGCATCGCTATCGCACTCGCTTAGCAGCAACGCATTCTACCACATTCCAGTAGCCGAGGAAGACACACCAAAGACGGCCGCCATCACCCCCGTTCGGTCTCTTTTAGTTTGTCAGTATGCCCTTCGGCCTGTGAAGTGCTGCACAATCATTCCAGCGATTCATTAACGAAGTGCTCGCTGGATTTGATTTCGTTTACGCTTACATCGACGATCTGCTGGTGGCGTCTGCCACCCACGAAGAACACCAAACTCATCACCACCGATCAAGGTCACAGTTCGCGCTCTTTACATCGCTTTCACGCTTACTGGGCAGCAAGCGCGTGAGTTAAATGCAAACAACCGATTTGCTTTATGTCTAGCTTCAGACTGCCTTCCAAACTCAGCCACCTCGATTCTGCTTCCATGTTCGGCACCTTGCGGTATCGTACATTTTCACATACTCAAAAAATGCTGACTTTGCGGCTTAAGTTACATACTGGCGGTTCATGCGATATGGTGCACAATTGCATGCCGTCAGTAGACGCAACCTGAGATGTAACTCCACCAGGGCCAGTCTGAGAAGTCTCCTGACTTCTTTTATTAATAATTTTGAAGCTCGTGTTTCTATTTCTTCTACACATTACAATAATAAGAATACTTATAATGAGACTTATGATTAGAAGTATGTCAATGCCATACGATACATTTTTATGGTACTGTAGCTCTTTTATCATTTCAATGTTTTTAAAACTCGTTATATTAATATCATTAAAGTGCAGTGGATGTACATAACTTGTGTTTATCATTGTGGCCGGATAGTGATACTTTTCAGTGAATTCGATTTTCTGGTTTTTAAATGATCGATTATGTATATGTATTTTACAATTGGTGAAGCTAATTAAGTAATTTTTGTTAATCGTTAAATCCCTATTGTCACAGTTTTGTATAAGTTTTTCTTCGTTGGCATTTGTAATTAATATTGTATCATCTTCCAATATTTCTAATTTAGTTCTATTGTGAAATTTAAATATGCAGTTATTTTTAAAGATACAGTTTTGACTAAATTTTAAGTCGCTTATAGCTAGGTCTTTTTCATATTTGTAATTCTTATTATTAATTGTCACAATGAATTCATTTTCTGCATCGATTTCTAAATTATTTTTATTAGGTAGTGGCACGACAAGTTTTAAATCTGTTAATATATAATTTTTTGGTATTTTCACTGCGATTACAATTGATTGGTTTTTGATAGTTTTAGTTTGTAGAAGTCTATTTGATAGTAATCAATTTCTTCCTTAGTTAATATTGCAGGGTGAATTAAATTATGTCTTGCAGCGGCAATATTATTTTGAATTTCATTAATTTTATTCTCTAAATATCTTAACTTATTCATTATGTCATTAAATAATAATTGGTTAGCAATGTCTCGATTTTCTTTTGTGACATCATTTAAGATTATATTAAATTTATTTCTGTCTTCTTCGACAGTATTTTTTAAAAGATTTATAGTATCATTAAAATGATTATTAATGGAAATTTGTTGGTTTACAGTTTGAATAATATTATGATCATTTTTGTGTTGAATATCTAAATACTTTAAAATTTCTTGTCTGTCATTATCATCCATCACCCAAACAGCTAGTTGTATGTACTTCCAAGTTCATTAATCCTCTTTTTCTTCTATTTATTTGGTTTGGACATATTGTTCTAATTTTTGCTTCTATTATTTGTATTTCGTTTAGGAGTAACTCCTTTCGGTTGATTTTTGCTTTTTCGATATCTTCCTTGAATTGTTTTACTACTTTTAAAATTTCGACTGGTTCTATAATGTGTAAAATAGTAAGGGAGAGGGCTGGGTTGTGAACCAGGCTGGGTTGTGAACCATTACTGTTTTTTCTTTCCCTAATTGACATATCGCCAATCTTTCAACTGTCAAGTTTGTCTTATGATATGACTGCTTTTGTGGTCACACCGAAGTACAAACGCGTATTGCTTGTGGCAGCAATCTAGTTTGAAAGACATCGTGTTTGAAAATCGACTGCGAAAATTTTTTTTGCTTTTTTTAAAGTGCTATCCAAGTGACTGAAGTTATTGCAAAAATATAAGTGTAACACATATTTATTTAGGGTATTGATTCTATTTTACGATCCAATATTTGTTTATGTTGAAATATGATTGAAAGTGTCGTTATTTTAAAAGTTTACAAAATGGCATCGTGGTTGAGCTGTGAACCACTGTGGGGGCTGGGTTATGAACCACCTGTTTTTCGGACTACATTTGCACTAAGACGGTCAAATATCGCCGGATTTATTAAAATAAAGTAATTTTATGTAATTTCACTCGATTTCGGTGAGTTCACTTGAAGTGGGCCCATGCGAGAACGCGTTCGTATTTCATATGCAAACATTGCGACACCGATTAGGATGAAAAAAAAAACAAATATTGAGCACTTGCATTCATTGCGATTTTTTGGCCTAAGTGGCGTCATTATAACCTTTTTTCACGTCTTGAGCCTTCCTGATTAAATAAATTTTCAACTTATTTCAAAATTATGGGTGTTTTCTTCGTATTTCTTGACTTTAATTGCGATTTGCCAGATGGTTCACAACCCAGCCACTTTTTTGGAAAAGCGAAAAATCATATCCTTAGAAAATTGGACGTAGAGAGTTAAATGTTAATCAGAACGGTAATCTGTCTTCATAACAAATTTGCGCGTTATATTTACCTTTCCAACGGTATCTTCGATTTTTCGATATCTTTATTCTGTGAAAAGTTAGAGCCAAAAAACAAAACCCGGTTCACACCCCAGCCCTCTCCCTTACTAGTTTCATTTGCTATTTCTGCTTGGCCCATGTGAATCATTGTATATCCTGCCTCATCCAATATTGGAGTCGCCTGCAAATGCCCTTGTGCTAAATTGGTCATCATCAGGAGTACCATTAGGTATTTGAGCATCTGAAAATTTTAAAGGTCGCTTAACATTGGCATGGTGAACATTTCTTAATGAAGTTATTCTAAAATATGGTTCGTCCTTGTGTCGTACCCTTCTGTAATTTCTGATTGGTCCTATTGCTCTCCTTTCTGAGTAATTTTCCCTATCTCTATTTCTTTTGTTTATTATGTTATGTTTAACTGTGTTTATTCTGTTGTGTAAAATGTCGGGGGGAACCTCATTGTGTGCTGATCGGGGGGTACTTTTGATGGTTGAGTGATATCGATCATTATAGTTTCCTATAACGATCTGTATCCTCATTCCTGTTGAGAGACTTGGATCCTCAATTCCTGTTAGTTTTTCCAACAGGGTTGAGTGTAGCCTCTCAATATCAGCATTTCCCGTATGGTTATTAGGTTTAGTAAGATGGACTTATATCCCCTCATTGTTAAAGTATTCAAGTAGTTGTTCAGCTCTGAATTCGTTGTCCATAATAATTTTTTTTGGTTTGCCAAATTTTGAAAAATGTTCGATTACTATTGCTTTTTTTGTTCGCCAATTTCTATCTACAATGTTACAGGCAGCTGCAAATTTTGTAAGTTTATCTATGGTTGTGACGAAGGATTGTTTTTTGAAGTGGAAGATATCTAGATGTATAATTCCGTTTTTCTCGTTTGGGGTTTCTGTAAATTGAAATTTCGGTCTTATTGGCTTCCTATCATATTTGATCTTTTGGCATTTTTGACAATTGTTAATTATTAAGTGAACGTGGTTTTTAAGTTTTGGAAAATAGATCTCATCTTTCAATGAATTGTATGTTTCGCTAATTCCACTGTGCATTGATTCGTTACTATGATGCAAAGAGATTTGTTTATGCAATTCTTCTTCAGTTACTATTTCCTTTGCTCTTTTAGTACATTTGACAAATTTTAAATTGCTCTGCTGAGGGAATGTTGAAATTATTATAAGTTGTACTTTGTGATAATCTGCTTCTGTGACATCTGAATAAATACCTACTCTTCCAGTTTTAATATAGGTCATTAATGTGTTTTTGATAATGGATTCACTTTCAGTAGGGTTAATTTCGATTATAACTCTTTTGTGACAGGTTGTCATACTATTTTCAGGACTATAAGTTATTATGATTTGAGTTTGGTATTTGTTAACGATATCTTCTTTTATAATAATATGCTCTCGCAATTCTTCTTCGGCTGAGTGAACCGTGTCAGATACCTCGAAATTTGACTCGCAATTTTGATTTCGTAGTGAGTAAATACTTTGGGACATTGCAAAATTTGATTCTTTGTCATTTTCTTCGTTTATTTTGGGTGCATTTGCTATACGACTCAGAAAATCTGCTACTACGTTTTCTTTTCCATTAAGGTATATGATTTCATAGTTGTATTCTTGTAGCTTTAAGAGCCATCTGTTATGCCGTTGTGATAATTCTTTTCCCTTATATTTGCTATTCAGATATTTTATTGGGCAGTGGTCTGTAACAATTTAAAATTTTTTTCCGTGTATGTAGGGCCTAAAATATGTAATAGCGTATATGATTGCTAAAAATTCCTTGTCGGTGGTTGCGTAATTTTGCTCATGACTATTCAGTGTTCGAGAAGTGTAACATACTGGCTGACCATGTTGGGACAATACCGCCCCAAAAGCAAAATCACTAGCGTCCGTAGTTATGGTGAATTCCTTATCAAACTCTGGAAATTTCAATATTGGCTGCGTCGATATTAAGGATTTTAAATTTTCGAAGCTGGCGATATACTGTGGATCGTTTATATTAATTTTGCAACCCTTCTTTAAGTATTTAATCATAGGATAAGCTATGGCTGAGTAGTTTTTTATAAACTTTCTATAGTATCCGGTAACTCCTAGAAAGCCTTTTAATTGCTTTTCTGTTTTGGATATATTTAGGTCTTGGATTGTTCTTATTTTCTCAGGGTTTGGTTTGATTCCCTCCTTTGTGAGAATGTGACCTAAAAACTGGGTTTCCTTTTTTAGAAATGAACACTTATCAGCCTGCAGTTTTAGGTTATGCTCGTGTAATTTTTTTAATATCAGGTGTACAACTTTGCTTCCGCCGTTTTCCGATAGGTGGCTGTACCGGCTGAGGCTGGTTGAAATACATAGATGGTAATGCCTTTAAAGTGAGTGTGGACAGTGCCTAACGAATTGTCATCGCCGTTTCAGTGACAGTTGTTCTTGTTTTCGTATTATTCACGCTCGAAAATGTCCGTTTATGTGCCCAATTCTCGCCATTTGCGGGAAGTTTTACTTTTCTGTTACAATTCGAAAAAAAATGCAGCTGAAGCGCATCGAATGCTCTCAGAAACTTACGGTGATGCTGCTCTGAGTGAAAGAACGTGTCGGGAGTGGTTTCAACGTTTTAAAAATGGTGATTTCGACATGACAAAGTCATCCTCCAACACGACAATGCTCGGCCTCACGTCGCAAAAGTGGTCAAAAAGTACCTGGAAACGCTGAAATGGGAAGTCTTGCCCCACCCGCCGTATTCCCCAGTTGTCGCCCCTTCTGACTTCCACCTATTCCGTTCGATGGCACACGGCCTGGCAGATCAACATTTTCAATCCTTCGAAGAATTGGAAAAATGGATTGCTTCATGGATAGCGTCAAAAGAGGACTCCTTTTTTCGAGCCGGGATCCGAAAATTGCCGGAAAGATGGGAGAAAGTTGTCGCTAGCGACGGACAATACTTTGAATAATACATCTGTAAGCACTTTTTCGCAATAAAGCTTTTAATTTTGGAAAAAAACGGCGGAAGCAAAGTTGTACACCTGATACTTTTTTTAAATTTTTTTCATGTTCTTCGAGGGATGTGGAGAATATCAGAATATCGTCTAGATAGACCACACAAATTTTATTTATAAATTCTCTCAATATTTCATTCATTAATCGCTGGAATGTTGCAGGGGCATTTTTCAGCCCAAACGGCATTCGGACATATTCGTATAAGCCAGCTGGAGTAATAAATGCAGTTTTTTCAATATCCTTTTCTGCCATAAGAATCTGGTGATAACCTTTAGCTAGGTCCAAAGTACTGAAATATTGTGCTTTGCCCAGCTTATCAAGGATCCCGTCAATATTTGGCAATGGATATTTGTCATCAACGGTTAGTTGATTTAGTCTTCTATAATCGACAACGAGTCTAAATTTTTGAACTCCAGAGTTGTCTATTTTTTTGGGAACTAAAATAGCCGGTGAGCTGTACTTGCTCCTACTTTTTATAATTATACCCTGTTTTTCCATATCAAAAACCTGTCTTCTAATTTCTTCTTCTTGATAAGGTGGTAGTCTATAAATTCTTGAGTTTATTTGTTGATCGTTAACAGTTTTGATTTCGTGGACGACGGACTTGGTATTTGTGAGAGAATCACCCTCCTTGTAGATCAGTTTATTGTATTTTTTTAAGAGGTTTTTAATCATTTTTCTTTCTGGCTCATTTAAATGGCCCAAATGTATATTTTGCACCTCATTTATTTCTAAAACCTGAATTTCTTCCAAAGGTGTCTTTGAAAATGGAAGATTTATTCCATTATTGAGAATAACGTTTTGACTTTGCAAATTAATTGTTTCAACGTTTTTTGCTATCCAGTCCATACCTAAAAGTACATCAAAAGGTTTATCATAATTGACAAGTAGAAACCTCATTCTTGCCTTTTCTGGTTGACCGAATTCTACTGGACAAGGGGTAGCTACTACTTGGCATGGCTTACTAGTTTCTCCAGTAATTGTTCTTAAAATCGTTCTGGGGCTTGAGTCTATCATTGGGAGATTAAATTTGTGAAATGTCTTTTTATTAAGGAGACTAATTGTAGATCCAGTATCGATTAATGTTGTAAATTTTTCACCATATAATGTTAAGCTTAAATAAATTTTTATCCTCTACCTCTACGTTTTGCCCTAAAGTATTGTTATGTTCAATGTCACTCATTGTGTCAACATCCATAGCGGATTGTCTTGTTTGCTGTGTTGGGTTATAGTTAGATCTGTTTTGCCCATTTTGGTTGTTATGTGGTCTGTTGTAATATCTTTTATGATTATTTGAATTAAATGAACTTTGTTGGGGGGTGTTTTGGCGAGAATTATTGCTGTTGTTATTCCGATTGCTACTAAAATAACCACTATAATTATGTGACAGATTTGTTTGTCCTGTGCCGCCACTTTGTCTACTTGGTTTGCTTTTATCGAACTTAAAATTATTACTATTTTTAATTAGAAAATTGGTGTTTAAATTTCCTTCATCCATTCCGATGAAGTTATAAATAGTGTCGGACAATTCTCTTAAAGAAACACAGTTTCTTATTGCAAAGGCTAAGGTGCCTGCCGAAAGGGTTTTGACTCGTTCATCACGTCCCCATTTTGATTTGTTGTGCCATATTCGGCAATGTCTTCTTTTAACTTTAAGACTTTTTCGCTTAAGTCCTTCACGCTGCTTACCTTTAACAGTGAAATTTCTTTGGTCAGCTGCATTTGGTCTTTGGACGACTTATAGTGCTGCCTAAGTCTTGACTTGCACTGTTCCCAACCATTGGGGTCATCCACGTCTAAAACGCTCCTGGCTGATCCTTGAAATTTGGTGTTGTAGACAATTTGAAACACCAGGTCACTCCTTTGGGGATGGTTGCCAAGTACTCGCTCCACAGCTCTGATGAAGGATGTAAGGTTTTTCCTTTCGCCGTCAAATGGTTGAACATACTTCAACTCCTTTTCGATGATGCTTGCCCAACTTGGAGAGTTTTGAATTGATTGTTGTTGCAGAAGCTGGGTTATAGCCACTAGGCACTGTTCAATATTATTTGCCATTTTCGTTGTTGTTGTTGTATTTTTTGTGTTTTACTTTAAATGTCTATTACGATTTTAAAGCACCACGAGACTGTGAAGTGTCTGCGAAAATTAGTAAATTTTTCTTTAATTTTCTATGTTTCTTCACTTTGTCACTTTTTTGTTTTTGTTCGGCTCCGCGACTGCGCCAGTTAAATGCAAACAACCGATTTGCTTTATGTCTAGCTTCAGACTGCCTTCCAAACTCAGCCACCTCGATTCTGCTTCCATGTTCGGCACCTTGCGGTATCGTACATTTTCAACTCCTTTTCGATGATGCTTGCCCAACTTGGAGAGTTTTGAATTGATTGTTGTTGCAGAAGCTGGGTTATAGCCACTAGGCACTGTTCAATATTATTTGCCATTTTCGTTGTTGTTGTTGTATTTTTTGTGTTTTACTTTAAATGTCTATTACGATTTTAAAGCACCACGAGACTGTGAAGTGTCTGCGAAAATTAGTAAATTTTTCTTTAATTTTCTATGTTTCTTCACTTTGTCACTTTTTTGTTTTTGTTCGGCTCCGCGACTGCGCCAGTTAAATGCAAACAACCGATTTGCTTTATGTCTAGCTTCAGACTGCCTTCCAAACTCAGCCACCTCGATTCTGCTTCCATGTTCGGCACCTTGCGGTATCGTACATTTTCACATACTCAAAAAATGCTGACTTTGCGGCTTAAGTTACGTACTGGCGGTTCATGCGATATGGTGCACAATTGCATGCCGTCAGTAGACGCAACCTGAGATGTAACTCGTGCGTACCACCGCATATCATTCCGAAGCTAACGGCAAGGAGCTCAATGTAAGCGTCGAACGACTGAAGCCAGCCCATCTCGCTACCGACGCGTCAAACACGAGCCCTCTACGAGCAGCGCCACATGCAGCGGGCGACGCAACCATTAGGCAAGGACTGCCTCAGCCACCCACCCAACTCCGGACATACTCAAGGAAATCAAGGCCCGCAAACGGCGAGCAGCATCCCTCAAACGCTCCACTCGGGGGTGGGTGCCATGTGGGAACCAGAGATCAGCAATGAGTACCGCAACTTTGGATACCACCGCATTAATACTTATTTTGTTTACTACCTGCTACTCATAAGCACCGCATAACATAAGTATCGCAACCGCACGCATACAAAACCTGAACGAGTTTGCGATCATCGACTCATTTCGCGTATTGCTTACACGACCACTTCGTAATCGTATGCATATTGCACAATTCGCGTCGCGCAATTTTGGTCACCACCGCATTGATACTCATTCTTTTTACTAGCAAATCATAAGTATCCCAAATTCAATCATTATGCGGTATGCGTTGTTTGCAGTGAGCGAAAGCGATAAATACAAGTATACATAATTCACAATTCGCGAAGCGTATGAAGCAGGTATACGCATTTGGAAGAAATGTTTGCGGCATGAATTTTGCCAGCTCAACTGCTCCTATTTTTTAAGCAAGTTCAAGTCTAAAAGTTATAGAATCATGCAAAACAAAATTGGTTAAATACTTTAAAAACACGATGGAACTCCAAATATATGATGATTGAATCAATTGTCGGTAATTGGACCCACATCAATGAAATACTCTATGACAACGGGCAAAGCCATCGACTTTTCGACCATTCGTACTCTAAAAATTTTTAACATTACAAATTATTATTATAATCTACTAGCTGACCCCGCGAACTTTGTCTCGCACGACATTTGTTGTTTTTTTATAATGAAATACGCGAGGTGGCGAATCTATGGCGATGCAAATTGACGAAGAAAACCAACTGAAGGAAGAGGAGGAGCTACTGATTAACGCAATCAAGGCCCACATATAAACAATGTTGCTGTTAAGTTTCAGTAAAGAAATGGACTGCGCTTGAACCGGATTTAAATTATATGGGCGGTGCCATGCCCTCTTATTCAATGCCTGCCCCTTATTCAATGCCCTCTGTCAAAAGAAAAAATGGTAGGTCCGTACTAAGTTTCATTGCTGAGCGACTTATAGTTCAGCAAAATATTCGGGTCACAAAAAATGTGCCACGCCCCTTGTCCAACGCCCATAAAATCTTATCATTAGAATGACTCATCTATGGGACGACGGGGTACTAAATTTTAATGTTGTGCTACTTATAATTTCGAAGATATTATATTTTAAAGATTTTGCTTGTATGGGTGGTGCCACGCCCCCTCGTCCAATACTTGCCCCATTCCCTCTGTCGAAATATATGAATAAATTGTAGGTTCGTACTAAGTTTCATTGCTGAGCGACTTATAGTTCAACAAAATATTTGGGTCACAAAAAATGTGCCACGCCCCTTGTCCAACGCCCATAAAATCTTATCATTAGAATGAGTCATCTATGGGACGACGGGTACTAAATTTTAATGTTGTGCTACTTATAATTTCGAAGATATTCTATTTTAAAGATTTTGCTTGTATGGGTGGTGCCACGCCCCGTTGTACAAAACCCGCCTCATTCCGTCTGTCGAGAGATATGATTACATGATAGGTTCATGCTAAGTTTCATTCCTCTGTGACTTGTAGTTCAGCAGAATAATTGGGTCACAAAAATGTGCCACGCCCCTTAGGGGTATAAAAAATAGTTAGTAGCCGATTCTCAGACCTACTGAATATGCATGTAAAATTTCATAAAAATCGGTCAAGCCGTTTCGGAGGAGTACGGTAACAAACACTGTGACACGAAAATGTTATATATAAGATTACACGTATTATGAATTAAATATTATTTCGTTCGATAAAGGACATTTTTTCATTTCATGTTTAAAGCTATTACATTAAATTTATTATTTAAGTATGTATACATTACATACCATTAAACAAAATTGGGTATATCCTAAAAAATGCCTGTCATTTCTTTTCTTTTCTACAAATGCTTAATCACAATAAGAGTCAAAGAACAAGGGCGAAGCGAAATAAAAATGCGGTGGTATGCGGTGTTTCCATCTTTCCTTTGGATCATTCGCACCACCGCATTCTCATATCGCTTCGGAATGCGGTGGTGCGAATGACTCAAACGAATATTTCCAACTTTCGTTTGGATCATTGCCAATCATTGCCGTCTTCGTTTGAATCATTTGCACCACCGCATTCCGAAGTGCATAGTTCGTTTGGATCATCGGCAGCACCGCATAGCCGAAGTGAAATGAAGATGCGATAGTTTGCGTTCGTTTAGTATTGCAAGCTGATGATTCGTTCGTTCGGATTACTAGTATTCGGAATGAATGCTTCGCTTGCGGTGGGGATACATACTTATATCCGTTTTTTTGAGCAGTGGCACATATCGCACCGCATTTTACGCGAATACATACTGGGCGATTAAAATATGACCGCATGCAGATCTCTGGTGGGAACACACTAGCCACCTAGTGGTGAAGATTGTTTTGACAGCTGTTCGGCGTTCGACTTCGAACTTTCAAATGCGAACTGGCAGTTGGAACGCCAGCAGGCGTTGACACGTTTTTCCTTATTATTCTAAGTTAGTCGCGTTGTGAAACTTGTGTAAAACGGTTATGTTGTAAAAGTAAACGTAGGCGCAACCCCTACAACAGAACAGATGTGAGGTCAGCGGCGTGGCAACACTGTTTTTTGAAATGGTTCTGTATCGGTTTTTTTGAATTTCTGTTTGTCGTACATAAAAAACCAAAAAAAAATGCCTAAAGGTCCTTGTACACTAGGAAACATTTCACATGGAAACATGCTATTGGAAACACATCGGAAACATAAATGTTTCTTGTTGTGCGGAAACATGTTTTCAGTACCTTGTACACTAGAAATGAAAATCATCGGAAACACGTTGCCGGAAACAATTTGAAATGTTTCCAAGTTCTTCCCCTACGATGTTTCCGATGTTTCCAACCAGGTATGTTTCTGCCCTTTGTACACTGCGTCTTTGTACAATGTTTTTGGAAACATGTGGTGCATGATTTCAACGTTTGAAATTTGATATTGTATGTCGGTGAGTGAAAAAATATATAAAAATAAATAAATAAATAAATATGGAAATAAACAAATAATTTTCAATAGAAAAATGTCTTCAAAAGAACAAGAATTGGTTGCAGTTGCAGCAGCAGTATATACTTTGTGTAGTGGAAAGAACAAAAAGCGAAAACTACGTTGGTGGACAAGACCTTGGATTCAACGTCGTGACAGTGAAGGACTATACGCCAAACTACTTCGAGAACTGTCCACAGAAGATCCAATCCAGTTTTCAAATTTTCTGAGAATGTCGACTGAGAGCTTTAATTACATTTTGCACAAAATCACGCCAAAAATTCAAAAGACAGATACACAATTGCGTCGCGCCATTACAGCATCTGAACGTTTGGCATTAACTCTGCGGTTCTTGGCAACAGGAGATAGTTATTCTTCGCTTCAATACACATTCCGCATCCCTCCCTGCACCATATCAAGAATAATTCCGGAAGTTCTCGATGCATTATACGATGTGTTGGTAGCAGATTACTTGAAGGTATATATTAAAAATTGTGTTGTTCATGTGCAATGTGCAAGCTCTAAATATTTGTTGTATTTTTCAGACACCAACTACTCCCGCCGAATGGGAAAAAATCGCCAATGACTTTTTTCAAAAATGGCAATTTCCGAATGGAATTGGCGCTGTGGACGGCAAACATGTGCAGATGATCGCACCACCGAACAGCGGCAGCGTTTTTTTTTTAATTATAAGGGAATGCATAGCATTGTAGTAATGGGGGTTGCTAACGCCAATTATGAGCTTATTTACATTGATGTCGGTCGGAATGGACGTATTTCGGATGGAGGCGTATTTAACAACTGCTCGTTTGGTCAAGCTATGGATTGCGATGCGTTGAATTTGCCTACACCAAAACCATTGCCAGGCCGATCAATGCCTATTCCATTTGTTTTAGTGGGCGATGATGCATTCGCGTTACGCGAAAATCTAATGAAGCCATATCCAAATCGAAACTTATCGATTTCGAAGCGAATTTTCAATTATCGGTTGAGCCGCATGCGCCGAATAATTGAAAATGTTTTTGGAATCATGTCTGCTCGTTTTCGAGTACTCCGTTCGCCGATCAATTTGGACGAGATCAAAACCACTAAAGTCGTTAAAGCGTGTTGCGTTTTGCACAATTTCTTCATGGCAGACAATTCACAGCAGTACGCATCTTCTGGATCCTTTGATCGAGAAGATGAAAATGGACAAGTGATGCCAGGCGAATGGCGTCAAGGACTACAGAGCTCGTTGCCATGTTTCCGTTCTACAAACAGAATTCGACAAGAAGCGCTCGCAATTCAAAATGAGTTTCGCGACTACTTTTGCAATGAAGGTGATTTGGAGTGGCAACACAGGATGCTTTAAATATGTTTTCAATTTGATGATCAATTTATTTATTGCAACACATAAATGCATAAACATTTCAGAACAAAGTTGTTGAATTATTTATTCATCGTCAGAGATCGGGAGAGGACTTTCGTTGTCTGCAGGGCACAAAACGAGTACTCCTGGCAGAAGTGGTTCGTTTTGCCAATAATTGGTGACAGTCGTCATCAAATTACGGCGAAGTTGTTGCGCTCCTTCTGAATTTCGAGCATACGCCCGACGCAGTTCGTCTGCAAGCATGTCACAGAAGCGTTGATGTTCGTCATTCTGTGATTGCTGTTGCAGCGCTTTCTGCAATACAGCGGCAGCTTGGCGTTTAACAACATCTTCATCGAATTCTACCACTTTCGCCCCTTTTCGTTTTCGGCTGCTAAAATTAGAAATCCCGCTACCCTTTGAAGTTGATGGTTCGTACTCATTTTTCTTGGACGGCGAGCTATTGATTAATGGAGGAAACTGCTGAAAATATATGTATACGTACGATGTTGAACACAAAATGAATATAATACCAAAAAGTAATGGGTTGTGGAATATTATGTGTACCATGTTTGATTCTGAGTCCAATGTGGTGGCAACAGTCGAGACCTGGAGGAACTTCATCATTTGATAATAACGCCAAGTCACCTTGACGTTATCATCCGTAGATTAGCCAGATTTTTTGTGGGTTTTGGCAATGCGATTGAATTGCACACGAAGGGCCTTCCACTTTTTTTTGCAAGCGTCTACGCTTGGCGCACCACTTACAGCGCTTGCCACCGTTTGCCAAACCGAGAGCTTATTTCCGCATGTCTTGTGGTCAGGGCTGGAAACGTCCCAAAGGCAACGGTGTTTTTCCACGGCAGAAATAAGTTCGGATTGGCATCCATCGCTCCAATCAAATAATTCGCTCTGTGGTCGTTGACTCTCGCTGAGGTCGGGGACGATTTCCATGTCAAAAATGTCTACTACCGACATGGTGCGTTGCGAAATTGAAAAATTGTTCTATAGCTCTCAAAACGAAATTTTCGGGAAACTTGAAATATTTCCTATGAGTGTTTCCATTGACACCGGAAACACGGAAACATACGGAAACTTGAGAAAATGTTTCCCTCATGATGTTTTCAAGTATTGTACACTATGTGGAAACATTTCAAAATTTCGTTGCCCAGAAACAAGGAAACAATGCCGGAAACTGTTTCCATTTTCACAGAAACAAGTTTTCATGACCTTATACACTATGGAAACGTGTTTCTTGCCTGTTTCCGATATGTTTCCTTGTGAAATGTTTCCTAGTGTACAAGCACCTTAAAGGAAAATGCGTCTTTAACGCAAAACTTTGCTTCAATCTAACAAATTTTTCGTGTTCGCGAACGAAATGCCATGCTATTGTCACCGGTATCTTTGCGCCGTATGCAAAACAAACGCTCAAAAACGAATTAAGACAGTGCAACTATGTATCAATTTACACCGACTCCTCGAACCACGAAAACGTTAAACTGTTCTCTATCCTCGTCCGATATTTCTTGCCCAGATTCGGTGTACGTGTCAAAGTGTTGGAGATTTCATCTGAACCTGGTGAAGCATCGTTGATAATATCCGACCTTATCAGATCTGTTGCACGTGAATTTGACCTGGAAAAGAAAGTCATCGCTTTCTGTGGCGATAATGCCAAAGTAAACTTTGGCGGAATTACTCGCGGTGGCGAAAACAACGTATACCGTAGATTGCGAGAGTCATTTCCACATTTACTTGGCATCGGCTGTACTGCTCATATCGCACACAACGCATTGAAAAAAGCATGTGATGCACTTCCATTCGACATCGAACATATTGTCGTAAAGATTTACTCGCATTTTTATCTGTACACCGTTAGAACCGAAGCATTGAAAGCATTTTGCGATGAAGCCGACCTTCAATACCAGAAGCTGTTGGGCTACGCAAAAACAAGATTTCTTGCTCTCGGACCAGCCATCAAGCGCATTTTGCAACTTTTCGTCATGAAATATTTGAACGAGCTTGGGGATGCAATGAAACGCCGTAAAAGGGACGAATTTTTAACACCAGCAGCTGCAGAGGCGAAGCAAAAACTTATTGAATCTGAATGTGATTTAGATTTGATCACTCACATGCAACGAATTTTTTAGTAATTTTCTATTTTGTCTTCACAATATGGTTGAATACAAGTGAAATTTACAGCAGCTGAAGATATTTGAGTGGGCAATGGTGATGAGGACTCCAACATGGGAGGATGTTAAAGTGGTGATCAAAACAAACAGCAGCGAAATTGCACGCACAATATGGATACATTGAAAATTACTGCATTGATGATAAAATTAAGTAGTGGAGAAATGACAATGTCTGCATTCCGAAACGATGGACAGAAATATTCAATCATTTGTATGCTGAAAACTGCGACTACACCGAGATAGCCAGTTTGATTGAGTATATTTTGTGTTTGCCAGGGACGAGTGCTTCAGTTGAGAGAGTGTTTTCTGCCGTCAATAAATCTTGGACGGAAGAAAACTCCCGACTAAAACTTGGGACTCTGAAAGCTATGCTTATGATGAAATGCAACCTGACATATTCGTGTGTAGAGTTCTACCACTTTTTGAAAACGAAATCTGATTTACTCCGCCAAAGTGCTAAAAAGGGGAAATATTCCACCATATGTGATGCCAATGCGTCTGCGATTGAGTTTGAAGACGATGATGACGACGACGACAACGATGAAGTTGTAGCAATGCTAGTTGATATCGATAAATAAAATATGTATTGTTTTTCAGAAAATTTTTAAATTTTGTATTTCCTTTTTTTATGCTTTTTTTCCAATACGATATCCCGCGAAATCGTCAAACCTAGTGGGTTTATCCTTCTTTTCAGCCAAAAAGAGATGGCATGGTTACGTATGAATCAATAAATTATATTAATTTATTAAAAAAAAATATATAACAAAAATTAATTTTTTAATGCAAACAAATAAGTAATTTCATTGTAGTATACAGTTTTACTAAATCTTAACTTTGGCAACGAATTTTAAAGCCCCCCTTTTACTGTGGCACCCTGTTTTTTGCCCATTTTAAAGCTTAGATATTACACTTTCAGATGCAGTTTAAATTTTTTAAATATCTTTATTGGTTCAGGAGTTATGATTTTTGCAACGAAAAATGGAAAACCGGGAAAAGCCTGATAGCATAGAGTTCAGCCTGGAATATGCTGGGTGTTTTCCCCATGGGCTCATAGTGCTTGAGGCGAGGTCCAAACACCCCCGCCCTGTTCCCTCGTGCGTTTTCGAGCCGTCTCTAAACCACTTAATTGTGAGTGGTTTAAAATGGATTTGGTGGTCTTCCCAGGCCCAGTCTACTTTATTGCTCATATAAACTTCGAAGTGTTTTCGTAGTTATACTACTGTGATCAAACTGAAAGGTGAATTTTGTTATATTTTTAAAATCTTTATTTATTCTTGCAAATCCATTTCATCTCCTTCAAAGTAATCCCCTCCCGCTGCAATACACTTATGCCAACGAATTTTCCATTCATCATAGCACTTGGAAAAATCCTCCGTCGGGATGGCCATCAGAGCCTTCTTCGATTCAGCTTTTATCTCCTCAATTGAGTCAGAACGGTGCCCTCGGAGTGGTCTTTTGAGTTTGCTGATCAGCCAGAAGTCACACGGGGCCAAATCAGGCGAATACGGTGCTTGCGGAACGATATTTGTTGAATTTTTGGCGACATGATCACGAAGAACCAATGCAGTATGAGATGGTGCATTATCGTGGTGCAAAAACCAAGAGTTGCCGGCCCACAATTCTGGCCTCTTGAGGCGAATAGCTTCACGTAAGCGGCGCATAACGCTCAAATAATATTCCTTGTTGACAGTTTGGCCCGGCGGAAGGAATTCATAATGCACCACACCACGATAATTAAAGAAAACTGTCAACATGACCTTGATTTTTGAGCGACTTTTACGCGATTTTTTTGGTCTTGGCTCACCTTTTGCACGATATTCGCTCGATTGATCGGTTGTTTCGGGATCGTAAGCGTAGACCCAAGTCTCATCTCCAGATATGATGCGTTTCATTACGTTTTGATAGTCAGAAAGCATTGTTTTACAGATGTTAACACGACGGTCTTTTTCGAAAAAATTGAGTGTTTTTGGAACCATTCGAGATTTGACTCTTCTCAAGCCCAATTCGTCTTTCAAAATCGCCTGCACCGATCCAAATGATATGCCCAAACTATCAGCAATGTCTCTAATAGTTAATCGACGATTTTCAAGCACCATTTCTTTGACTTGTTTGACGTGATGTTTATCAGTCGATGGTTTTGGCCGATTTGACACCACATTTTTCTCAACACTCTCACGACCGGCTTTGAACTCGTTATACCACTTGTAAACACTTTTAGAAGACAGAGTTTGATCACCAAAGGCTTTTTGCAACATCCTCAACGTTTCTGGAGGCGAAATTTCATTCCGCAAACAAAATTTAATGCAACTTCTTTGTTCAATAAATTCAGACATAGTAAAAATCGAAGAATTCACTTTTAGAGCCTCACAAAACGACGCGTATCTGAAATACTAATGAATATTTTGACGTGAAATTTAGCATAGATGTCACTAACAGTGCTACCAACTTACAGAAACAAAAAATTTACCGATTCGAAAAACCCGCGAAGTTTAAATTAAAAATTCACCTTTCAGTTTGATCACAGTAGTATGTTCTTGTTATTGTATCCATCGGATACAAAACATAAGGGTTGCTAGTGGAAAGCACATCTAAGTCTCTATGGATTGTACGCTTGGCCGCCATCTCAATTGCTACGTGCAATGGCGATATATTAAGTATCACCTCCAGTGCCGCCGTGGGACAGGTTCTCATAGCTCCTGTAATGCACGTGCACGCAAGTCGCTGGACCTTGTCAAGCCTTTTCCTCACTGTCGTGAGTGTGGCTCTTGGGGCCCATGCCACTGTTGCATATGTGAGTGCTGGCCTCACAATCATGGTATACATCCATTTCAGTATGCTCGGTTTACATCCCAAGTTATGCCTGCTAAGGATCTGCATACCATGACCGCCTTTGTTGCTTTACTGATAACTGCCTCCGCGTGCTTATTCCAGAGTAACTTCGAGTCTAGTGTTACACCTAGGTAGTTCACCTCTGGTTTATAAGCTATGCCCTTTCCAAGCAAGCGTATTGTCCGCATTTGTGGCAGCTTTCTTTTCCATGTAAAAGGTACTATGGTGGTTTTGTCCGGGTTTATTCGCAAGTCTACTCGGGCACACCATTCTTGGGTTATTTTTAAGCTTCTCTGGATTATGTCACAGCGAGTGTCTTCAAACCTTCCTCTAGCAATATTGACAATGTCGTCGGCATAACCTGACACGTTTTGCCATTGCTTGTCAGTTGTTCAAGGAGCTCGTCCACTACCAGACTCCACAGCAGCGGTGATAGTACCCCGCCCTGTGGACATCCTCTTTTTACCAGCACGCTCCTGGTGGTGGTGCCCACCTTTGTTATGGCGATCTGGTGGAGAGCATGGCTCTTATCCAGCGGCTAAGTGAGGCTTCTACTCCTCTCCTGCTGAGCGCTCTTCTTATCGCCTCATGCGAGGAGCCTTCGATAGCTCCTTCGATATCCAGAAAAGCGCACAGGGTAATCTCTTTGCTTTTAAAAGCTTCTTGGATTGAACTCGTGAGCTGAAATAGGGCAGTCTCTGTCGATCTGCCTGCCCTATACGCATGCTGTTTTGCGTGCAGAGGTGTTCTCTTGAGCGTCACGGTTCTAATATACTGATCTAACACCTTCTCCATGGTCTTCATGACGAAGGATGTTAGACTGATTGGCCTAAAGGACTTCGGCTCCGTATAGTCTTTTTTACCTATTTTTGGTACAAAAACTACCCTGGGCACTTCTCCAACTAGCAGGGATGTACCCTGTTGCTAGACAGCTTCTCATTATGCCAGTGAGATGCCTGAGTAGGCCTCCTGCTTTTTTGTAGAAAGACAGGAATTGGTGTATATGGGCCAGGGACTAGATACTCGAAACCTACGGGTAAGCACACAACAATATTTCAAGCGGAAATATACGCAATTGAAAGGTGTGCATAATTCAACTTAGCGAGGAATTACCGGAATCGGAGAATTGTGATCCTGTCTGATAGCCAAGCGGCAATCAGGGCACTAAATTCGTGCCAGGTATCCTCGAAACTGGTGATAGAATGCCTTGAAAAGCTTAATGAGCTAGCTCTGCACAATCAGGTATGGGTGTCGGGCCAAGCAGTTATAGTAGGAAACGAGGCGGCCGACGAACTTGCAAGGGTCGCCTCAACCCCATTCGTCGGCCCAAAACCTTTTTGTGGATTGAGAAAAGGAGCTTTATCAATCCTAACCAGGAAAGACGAGATAATCAGCAGGAAAAAATACTTGGACAATCAACCAGGTCTGAAACATTCCAAGGCGATTATCAGTCCCTATAGTAGGAAAAGATTCGAGGAATGTATGAGTTTATCAAATAACCTGGGAATTATTACAGGTGTCATAACAGGGCATTGTAGCTTGAATTATCACCTAATTAAACTAGGAATCCGTGCAAACGGATATTGCAGGCTGTGTTCGCAGGGAAATGAAACGCTGAAAAAACGGCAAATTCTCTTAGATGCAGCTACCCGCTTCAAATCGTCAAAGGGAAATCCCATCACGTTTTCAGTGCGAATTGTTTCCGAAAACTATTTGCAGCACATGCCTGATGAACCTATATTTCGTTGTCTTATCACAGTCGTTCTTTCACTTTAAAGCTTATCGCAAGTATTCTGTGCATCTTGAATTAGCCGTGAATAGTATTTTCAAATATACAGTGCGTTTCGTTTATAACTAACCCGCTTAAAACGAACCAATTTCAAGTACGCGCTTTATGTTTTCGCTTATTGCGGACCCCTTTTGAAGCGTACTTTCGGTTAAAACGAACCATTTTGCCCAGTCCCTCGAAGTTCGCTTTAAGTGAAAAGTTCTGTAATTCGCAGTAAATCTTATTGAGTGATACGAGTGTACATTACGAGTGTAATGTCTCTAGTAAATTCCAAATTATTTGAGGTGTTTAGAGCTTCACAAACTGAGCAAGACTTCGTTCCGGCTATTTTGAAAGAATTAAGTACTAAAATACATAACAGAAGAATACGAGGACATGACAAGCCAACTCCATTTTATTTACACCAAAACTAAAACCAATTGGCAAGCCGCGAATCGTTGCGCGAAAACATTTGAAAAAAAGTATGAAAAGTGGCTAACAGATGTTAGTAGATTTGACGAAGAGCAGCCCCATACATCAACCGACCGAACTAGAGGGAGACCAACAAAAACTATAGCCGAGTGTTCGACCTTCACAAGGAAAAGGAAGTTGTTAGATGCTACCAAAGAATATGAAGTAATATAGAACGCGCATGTGGGCACAAAAGTGTTCTCGGCAGTTATGATGCGAGCGGGAAGAGCGAAGCGTAGGCATTTGAGAATGTTAAGTTCATAACATTTTCTGTTAGATTTTCGTAGGACAACAGCAAAAAGCAATGTTATTGTTCGCAACGGCTTCACTCGTGTACATTGAAATGGTTGTGTTGCAGCGTAGTGTTTGCTCAATCATTTTTTGCATGTATGTTTCTTGATCCTGTTTGCCGAATCGCAAGCAAAGAGCAAACAACGAACCAAAGCATCGTCATCATCGTTTCAACGAAAATGACTCGGGATTCGCTAATGTTTTTGTTGTTGTCGATTATTTTGGTTTTGCTGCCCAAATTGCTATCATATTTCTATCAATCGAATCTTTGCGGTGTATGGCTTTTTGATGGCCAACGCTTTGATTAATTTTAAAATTTGGTGGTTGATTCCAATTTAAAATGTTTACAAATATTTTTACGTGGCGAGTTCGAAATACAATTATTAGTTTATTTTTTCACATGGTTAATTACAAGTTTGAGAATATGGGAAAACTACGAAAAAAAATTAACTGATGGCTATATTGACTTCAAAATTCATAAAAACACTTGAAATCAAAAATAATTAGATACGTTTTTTTTTTAAATCGAAATCTAACGGACAAACCAAGGGTTAAAAGATTGTATGGACAAGCATAATTTAATAGGTGTATTGACTTTCAATATGTCGAAAACACTACTAAAGCGAATGATGTGACCATAACGAGCCTTAGTCACCAAAATATCGTAAGCGCCAAATTCGTAATTTTACAGGAAAAGGTTTTTTGTGTTTTTCTTTTATATTATGTTATTAAATGCTTCCATTTTGTGCATGCATTACTGGTTTAAAGTTATTTGTGGAATACCGATAAAAAAAATTGGATTCGCATAACAGGAGCGTATTTAATGGCGCTTACGATAATTTTGCTACCACGAATATTGTGAAGCACGCACAAGCTGTGGCGCTTACGATAAAAATGTTTGACGTTGGCTTCCCTTTTAATTTGTTTTCTTGTCATGTTTATAATAATATAGTCGCAAAAGTTATTATGAATTGGAAAATATTGTAAAAGCATTATGAAAACTAGCAGAAAATAGTGGGTTAAAATTAACAATTAAAAACAAATTTGTAGTTTCAACAATATTTATTTAACTACAAAAGAAGTAACAAATGTAATAATACCAAAAAAAAACATTTCAACTTCAAATTACATTTCAGCTTAGAATAAAATTTAACATTTCACAGTAAAAAAAAAGTTTATTCAAAAAAGTTATAAATTATTTGCTCTTCAGTCTTCAACGTCAGTCTCTGCTTAGGTATCCTGGACTTGTGCATTACAACTCATATCCAGGTATTCTTTATGATACCTTTCGGGTATTATCCCCTTTTCACATATACTTTTCAAATCCTTGTACTTAAGTTCAGAGATGTACAAACGATTGTTATAGAGTGGAGTAGGGCCATTTGCGACAACCTTTGAGTTCTGTCTCAATCGAGTGTTTAACTTCATATTAACCACTTCAACTTCGCTATCGTCAAAATATCCGTACTTAATTTTTATATTAGAACTTGTTTTATCAAAGTATGCCGATCGCAAACTTTTAAATTTTATTTTTCTAGTCGGTGGTAATAATGTTTGCGAAAAGGTTTTCCAATCCATGAAATCTTTGTGAGTCATTACAATGCTTTCATAGCATCTCGGATTTGTTCGAGAATTAGAAATAATTGTTGGCCACTCTGAGGGAGCCCAACCTTTTCTTGCTTTGGTAAAGGATTCAATTGTACTGTGTATGGAATCTACTGGCATCATTGTGTGCCCTGGCAATAAATAAATTATTGTAATATTTTTAATGAAACCAGAAGTTTTAAGGAAAGAAGCAAGCATAGATAAGAAAGCTCTGTTGCGATTTTGACCTGCACAGCTGTCGCTGTAAAGACTCACTGTGCTGTACATTTTTCTTTCATCTACTATTTTTAAATATCTAAACATTACAGAACAAATCTCATTACACCCCCGTCGACCATCAATTTCACCCCACAGAAAACAATAACCAGATCTCGTTCCACTTTTATAAATGCTTACGTTGTAGTATGCATATTTTCGGGAATAATAAAGGTTAACGCTATTACCATGAGGAGTGTTCAGCACTTTTTGCAAATCAAAGCTTGCACATAAAAACTTTGGGTTTTCTGTTTTGCTTGTTGCTTGGTCAGGTAAAAAAAGTTGTTTTGACCTTTCTTTATCTTTAATATGATTTTTGTAAATGTCATTTTGCTGAAATCTGATCTGCTCGTCTCTGTTCATGTGAGTAAATTTCTCACACAAATTGCATTTGTCCTTCTTTGGAATATGAAACCCCAAATGGAAATCTTTATGAAAAAATTTTCGAAACACATGTATAGACAAAGTGTTAGATGCCTCACCACTCGTCTCTAAACTTTGCTTATATAACTTGTAAAAAGTAGATATATTTCGAAACTCTTGCGGTAAATAAAGTTTCCTACTTTTGTTGCGGCAATAGTGTGACGGGACGGCCGGCAAATCCTGAATATATTTTCTTAAAAGTTCTACTTTGGTGGCATCGGATTTATTATGAGCCGAACGTTTTCGTTTAGTAGCGGCACAGGTGTTTATGATTTTTGATTTAGCTCTGGCAGAACGCAGAGTCATTTGCGAAATCTCAAGAGTTTGTAATAAAAACTGTTGACAAACTTTGATTTGCCTTCCTTGGAAACGAATGTAATAATCATAAGATATTTTCTTTTTTTGTCAGAGGTGCACTCTTCTTCTCCCAATGTTCTTGCACTTGCTGCATGAAAGAAGCCAATCTTTTTGTCGTTGAGAACTTGCCATCCCCCAATAATGATTGTGAATGTTGATGCGATCTACTTCCGAAAAATATTCTGAACACATATTTCCGCATTTTTTACCCTGACATGGATTAGGTTTCACCGACTTATTTACACCAGTGCAATTTTCCCTCCTTCCCAGTATTTTTTTGTGTGAGTATTTTCGTGTTTTTTTCCCTCGTGTTCCAACACAGTTTTCCCCATCGAATTCCATTAATGTTGATCCTTCAGAATCCATATCTTCGTAATCAACAATTTTTCTTATTCCCATGCCAGCTTCCTACAAAATATGATATCTTGTAATATTTGTAACTCATATTATAGATAAGTATTTAAAAACATTGACAGACAGCCGCCGTGGCTCAGTTGGTTAGTGCGCGGTCCAGCGAGTCGCATGCAGAGCGACGCAAGTTCGAATTCTGCATGTAGTAACACCTAAAAAAAAAAACGGGAAACTCGTTTTCTCTTTCGGTGGCTGTCCTCTCAGCTGGAAATGGCAAACCTCTGAGAGTAAAAATTGCCTATGAAAAAGCTCCCAACCTGCCGTTCGGAACCGGCATAAAACTGTAGGTCCCTTCAACCCGCGTACAAAATTCACACGCACAACAAGGGTGGTTGCGGGAAGCTAGGCCTCAGTCTCGCGTAAGCGGGCTGTCGTGCCAATCAATTATTATTATTAATTAAATATTTAAAAACATTGTACCTTTGCAGCCAAAGATTCCATGATTTACGTGGATGTTTTCTCTACCAAAATTAACCAAACGTTTGTAATCACGCACAAAACAGAATGTGTAACAAGAAATAAAAAATTACAGTTAGTTATTTCCATATCACTTGCGGAGCTGTTCGTCTTGACAAGGTTGCAGTTGGAAGTTGCTTGTGTTCATAGTGGCGCTTACGATAATTTGGCAACCATGCAAACAAGTAAACAATTCAAACGATAAAATTGACGACTCGTTTTCTCGGGGGTTATTCATTACTGAGATTTGTAATTTTGCAGACAGGTCCGTCTGATGTGAAACTTTCACTTTCAATAAAAACAAAAATTTCGAAAAAATGGCGCTTACGATATTTTGGCGACTAAGGCTCGATAAATTTACAATATAAGATTTTCTTATTTTAGTTCTTTTAAGCAAGCATTATATGTGGGCAGTAAAAAAAGTTCCAAAGAACGGGACGGAAAATTATTACGGGCTAATAAAAACGTCTTCCTTTATTTCCAATTTCCCTTTTTAATTGTCTTTTTTGATTACTTATTATTTATTTTGTATTGCCTGTAGCGATCATATAGGTCACGACGCCAGCCATATTTTATTTTCTTTTCTATGATTACGCGCACACTACAGTTGGCAGTGAGTTCAGGAGCAATATGGAACGCCGTGCACGCTTATAGAAGAAAAACAAAAGCCAGCCGCCAGAAAATATAAATCGTTTTACAATTTCAGCATTTCGCCAGCGCAACAACAACAACAACAGCACATCGTCCTCATCTCCCAATCACCCACGCCGCAGCAGTGTGCTAACGCAGACTCGCTGCAGTGAGCGCAACCAAAAGCAAGCCTTCGTATGTTTATTTTCTTTGCTTCTACTCACATGTTACGCCGAAGTTACAGAGATTTCTGCTGTTAGTAACAGAGAGTTCTGCTGTCAATAACAGAGGGTACTACCAGCAGTACCCGCCATACAACGCGTTTGCTTCTATGAGATGCGCGTTCTATATTACTTCATATTCTTTGATGCTACTCAAGATATCGCCACGGGTCATCTTTCTGAAGCATTGCCCATGAAATACAAGAAGGACGAAGAAAAGATTAAGGCTCATATAACAGAAGCAGTTGAGTTAGCAAGTCCAAAGCGAATCATGAGGATAAAAAATAGTATTCCCACTCCACAAAATGCATTGCCTCGACAATTCACTTCTGAGGAGGCTTTGGCGCTGTTTATGGATCTTGGATTGTCGAAAGGAAAATATATAATGCTGCGTGAGTCATTATTACAACATAATGCCAATCTTCTTCCTGGATACGGACACATAAGTCAAGCCAAGAAGGAAGCAGTACCTCTTAATCCCAAAATTACCGAAGTATCAGCCGAAGTGAACCTCAAAGACCTGATGGAACATACTTCTAGACGACTCTTGGAGACAAGTTGAAATCTCTTCCAGAAAGCATAACATTGGTTAGCAAGTGAGGCTGTGATGGATCATCAGGACAGAGCGCCTATAAACAAACAATAAATATGGACGATACAACTGTTAGGTTAGGTTAGGTTACGGAAGGGGTGTGTGCGTCAGGCACTTCCACTCGGAGACCCTGTTGGGTCCATTGTGAATCCCTTCATTTTTCGGAAACCGATGTCCTTCTCTTATCTGTTTGGATCCCTGTAGATCCAAACGGGATCTTTTGGGAACCATTTGGTCTTTGCGAGGAAATTGTGTAGATCGGTTATCTGTGCATCTGCTACTTCCTCGAGCCCGTCAAAGAACCTTGCCCCAAGAGTCTGGAGCCGTCGTCCTTGTAGTGATGGGCAGTGGCATAGCAGGTGCTCGACCGATTCGACTGCATCCTCATCTCCACAGCTTCTGCATAAATCGTCGGTCGCCAAACGCCATTTGCATAACATGACACCAATGGCGCAGTGACCTGTGATTACCCCCGTAACCATGCGTACAGCATGTTTGTCGAGGCGCAGAAGGCACTTACTTTTCCTCGTGTTGAGTGCTGGCCATAGGGTGCGTGCAATCTTGCAATCGCACCTGGTTGTCCAGGCTCTATTCGTGGCTCGTGTAAGCCACTCTCCTATTGAACCCATCATAGCAGAGATCGGTGGTAGCACCGTGTTGACCGCCTCGCACGCCGGCATAGCTGACCCTGCACGGGCTAGTTCGTCCGCTTGCTCGTTCCCTTCGATATCACTATGTCCGGGAACCCAGCACAGACGAACCCTGCATTGCCGTATGCCACCTAGTGCTTTCCGACAGTCTAGTACTACCTTTGACTTCACTACAGTGGATTCAATTGCTTTAAGAGCAGCCTGACTATCAACACAAATGACGGCCATACTAAGTGCCGAATGTTTTATGTGTTCCGCTGCTTTCATGATGGCGAAAACCTCCGACTGAAAAACGCTGCAATAGTCTGGTAGTCTATAAGACCAGTAGACATTTTGCGTTTCACAGAAGACACCCGCTCCAGTTCCATCCTCTGTCTTCGAGCCGTCGGTGAAGTAGACTCCTGCAGAGCCTTCCACCTCGGGCTGTTGCCAGTTGTCCCTGGAGGGGTAGTCAATGGGAATCTTCGATTCGAAGTCACTGCGCTTTACCAGGAAGTCAGTGGCCTTATCTAGAAGACCTTGTCCGGTAGAGCTAGGCATAAGAACGTTCAGAATGCTGGAATGTCCGTAGCCGCCTTGCCTCAGCTGGTTAGACTCCCTCAATCTGAGGATTGTCTTTGCTGCGCTGGCCTTTACGAACAGGTCCACTGGGGGAAGGTGCAGAAACATCTCCAGAGCCATTCGTGGAGCGCTTTTAGCCGCCCCTGTAATCGCCAACGTGGCAAGTCTCGGCACCTTTCCCAGATTGCTCTGATTGCTCTTTTTGTCCATGGCTGGCCACCACACATGAGAACCGTAGGCAATGATGGGTCTGATTATCGCCGTATACATCCAATGGATAATATACGGTTTTAATCCCCATCTTTTACCGAAGGCTCGCTTGCAGGCATACAGCGCATTGAGCCCCTTTTTCATTCTTTCCTCAATGTTCCGCTTCCACGAAAGTTTTGAGTCCAGAATTATGCCAAGATATTTGGCCTCTTTTGATAGTTTCAGGGGATGCCCTTCCACACAGGGAAGAGCAAATTCCTGAATCTTCGTTTTCTTGGTGAACAGGACCAGTTCGGTCTTTTCGGGATTTATCCCTAGACCGTTGTCTCTCGCCCACACTGACAATTCGGCTAATGAGGATTCCATCAATTCACTGATAGTAGGCAAAAATTTGCCTTGTATCATGATGACGATGTCGTCCGCGTAGGCCACTATTCTAATGCGTCTTCTCTGAAAGACTCTTAGAATCTCATCAACTACCAACAGCCATAAAAGAGGGGATAGCACCCCACCTTGGGGTGTTCCCCTTGTGGCTCTCCTTCTGATGGAAGCCGGTCCTATCGTTGAGTTGATTATCCTGTCTTGCAGCATCGTTTCAACCCATCCGATGACGAAGCTTTCCACGCTATGTGCACGAAGTGCTCTTGTTATGGCCTCAGTGGTGACATTGTTGAAAGCCCCCTCTATATCGAGGAAAGCAGCCATTGTGTACTCCTTTGAGGCCAAAGAATTCTCTATGGGATCTACAACGCTGTGCAGTGCACTGTCTACCGACCTCCCCTGGAGGTAGGCGTGTTGTGCACTACAGAGTTCAGAAGATAGTCCCCGGTCGTCTCTTATATGTCTGTCCAGTAACCTCTCCAGCGTTTTCAATAAGAATGAGGAGAGGCTGATAGGTCTATAGTCTTTAGCCGTAGTGTGGCTGGGCTTTCCTGCCTTCGGTATAAAAACTACTTTGACCTCTCTCCACTGCTTTGGAACTACATTCCCTAGTAGGCATCCCTTGAAGATGTTTACCAGGGGTTGTAGAATACAGTCTCCGGCCTGTTGTAGCATTGCTGGAATGATACCGTCAGGGCCCGCGGACTTGTAGGGGTCGAACGACCTTATTGCCCATTCGACCTTATCTTTGTCCACTATTTTGGCGACAGTTTCCGGTGGTGTAGTGGTTCCGAGTTGCTCACGGAGATTATCCGAGTCAGTAGGAACCTGACACTGAGGAAAGTGTGCCTCCATTAGAGTCTCAAGCGATTCCTTACTGGACTCTGTCCATGATCCGTCCGGCTTGCGGATGCAGCTAAGAGCGCAATGGTGCTTAGACAGAACTTTCCTTAGCCTGGACGCCTCATTGACACAGTCTATGGATTCGCAGTAGACTCTCCATGATTCTCTTTTGGCTTTACAAATAGCCTTCTTGAAGGCGTTGAAACTGGATCGGTACGCGTCCCAGTCCCTTTCCTCCCCGCTTAGCTTTGCCCTATTGAACAGTCGCCTAGTCTTCTGACGTAGTAGTCGGAGTTCAGGATTCCACCAGCTGTCGCTGTGCTTCCTCTTGACACGACTTATCGTACAGGAAGACTTAAAAGCAGCGTTCAAAGTTCCCGTTAGGAGTTCAACCGAGTTCTCAATCGCGCGTTCGTCTGTGACTAGGGCGAAACGTTTCGGCCTCAGTCTTGAACGAACGATGGTCGCGAATTTCTCCCAGTTTGTACTCCTTGGGTTCAGAGGTGGTGGGGTGCAAGCCGTGTCAAACTTGACATTGAAAAGTATTCGGTTGTGGTCCGAGAAGGAACAGCCGTCCGATACCCTCCAGTTGTCAACCCCGACGTCGCTTGCCTCGGAAAGTAGAGTCAAATCAATTACCTCTTCCCTGACCCTATTCTGAAAGGTGGGCGTGTTGCCCTTATTACAGATAGATAGAGAGGTGGAAAGGATAAATTGAAAAATTGACTCACCTCTAGCGTTGATGTTGCTGCTTCCCCATTGCGTGTGATGGCCGTTGGCGCCGCAGCCCAGCACCAGCGCGTGCCGTTTCGCACTGGCGAAGCCGACCAGGTCTCGGACCTCCTGGGATGGTGGGTCCAGCTCCTCGTACGGCAGGTACGCTGACGCCAGAATCAGGCTATGCCCTCCTCTTCGTTCAACCATACCCGCCGTTAGGTCTCCATTGCTGTATTGGGAGAGAAGAAATAGATTAATGTCATTCTTAACCACTATACAGGCTCGTAACCTACCTTCGGTTGAGGGTTGATATGATTTATATCGACCTGACCCCAATCCAGAAATTTTTGATCTTACAATCCACGGTTCCTGAATCAGGGCCACATCGATATCCTCCTCCTCCATGAACCTCATCAAGTCGTGGGTTGCTGCTTTGGAGTGATGCAAGTTAATTTGCACCACTCGTAGCTGTTCCTTCAGTGGCTTGCTCACGGTTACCCGGAAAACGTGCCTTGATGGAACCCAACCCGAACTTGATGACGCCCGAGCGTTGAATGAGGTGGGTGTATGACTGACGATCGATAGCGATCGTCAGATCATTTCCCATGCCATTCCTGCTCTTCGTGTTCGTCAGAACTCTCGAATTCTGGACCGCCAGCTCCCTGTTTTGCACGCCTATAATCTTCAGCATGGATTCAGCCTCCGGAACCGGGGGCGGAATCCAGACCGAGACTATAGGCCTCAAAGGGAGGATGGATCGGGAGACGACCTCTAACTTGGCGCCCGGCCAGAGTTCGCCCAGGCCACCGATTGCGGAACGGATGAAATCCAGAGATTTCGTGTTCCCACAGCCGATGACCTTGACGCCCTTCTGCCAGCCCGCTCCGTCGAAGACGGTCTCCTCCCCATCAGCCCGAACTATGGCATCCAGAATTTTTGATTCAACAAGCAGCCAGTTGGCGGCCGAAATTTTCCCGTCGGGATCGTTCCGGTCAATAACAGCTGCTTGCAACTCATTGGGGACGGAAAAACTGGTAGACTGGTGGGTCTTTGGTTTTTTCGCCTCCTTCTGAGCATCCTCACCGGATCTGGCCCTCTTGGCAGCCTTGCCAGCCTTGGGGGTAGCCGTGGCTGTTTTTGGGCCGTCCCCGGTGATGATCGGCTTGCTAGTCCTTTTGGCAGCTTGAACAGCAGCAGCCGCAGTATTACCAGCGACCACTGCTGTCTTACCGCTGACGGCGGGAACCGCGCCGGCTGGGTCCTTAGCAGCCTTGCCACTAGGTGGCTTGTTGGCTGCAGCGTGGACTGCCGTCGCGCTCTCGCCCCCCGCGGGAGCTGCCTTAGGGCCATGTGGGGCCTCAGGTTTCCCTGGCTCCGCCGATCCGACTGTTGCCGTTTTCCTTTCGAACTTTGCAACAATCTTCTGGTGTTTCTTGATGAGAAGTTTGTCCCTGTTTGTCAGGGACGACGGTTCCACCAAGCTCATTTTGCGGAGGTACTGAGCTGAACATTTGTAAGCCTTACGTGCTTTCTGATCAGCGGTTCTCTCCTCAGCTTTAGTCTCCTTCGGGGGCTCACCTAGCAAAGTGGCTTCCAGATCAGGGTCCAGAGTTTCGATGCTGCTACCTTGTGATAGGGTGGTAGCCTCATCGTCGGTGGCAGCACCGATTCGCAGACCGCACAATCTGGAGCCTATGTCTAGGCCCTCCTCATTCGACTTTAAGGCTGGTTGTCGCTGAAGCGACATTGCCTTCTTCCCAGTAGCATTAGTAGACTGCATGACCTGGGGTCCCGTCACACAGCCTGAGAAGTTGCTGGATATCGACGCCAGGTGGCCTTCTCGCTCACCACCTACCGCCGGTACTGGGCATCCGACTCCCTGCACCGTAACTACGTTCTTTTCCTCAGCCACCACAGACGGACGGAAAGACACCACTTCCCTGTGGGATTTCTTTAAAGTCTGCCATCCCACGCACAAAAAGACTCGGACTCGACCGCCCCTAACCTGGGGAAAACAGACGTCGTTGTGTGCCGCCCCTAACCTGGGGAACAGACGCACACTGGGTAGGTCTTAGTTGTTGCTCCTCAACCGGCCTGCCTAACGTGGGAACCCCTGTCAGGAGGCAGCGCAATTGCTGCCTCCGGTCAGTATAGTCCGGTGAATCATTGCTAACGTAAGCCTACTCACATGTTACGCCGAAGTTACAGAGATTTCTGCTGTTAGTAACAGAGAGTTCTGCTGTCAATAACAGAGGGTACTACCAGCAGTACCCGCCATACAACGCGTTTGCTTCTATGAGATGCGCGTTCTATATTACTTCATATTCTTTGATGCTACTCAAGATATCGCCACGGGTCATCTTTCTGAAGCATTGCCCATGAAATACAAGAAGGACGAAGAAAAGATTAAGGCTCATATAACAGAAGCAGTTGAGTTAGCAAGTCCAAAGCGAATCATGAGGATAAAAAATAGTATTCCCACTCCACAAAATGCATTGCCTCGACAATTCACTTCTGAGGAGGCTTTGGCGCTGTTTATGGATCTTGGATTGTCGAAAGGAAAATATATAATGCTGCGTGAGTCATTATTACAACATAATGCCAATCTTCTTCCTGGATACGGACACATAAGTCAAGCCAAGAAGGAAGCAGTATCTCTTAATCCCAAAATTACCGAAGTATCAGCCGAAGTGAACCTCAAAGACCTGATGGAACCTACTTCTAGACGACTCTTGGAGACAAGTTGAAATCTCTTCCAGAAAGCATAACATTGGTTAGCAAGTGAGGCTGTGATGGATCATCAGGACAGAGCGCCTATAAACAAACAATAAATATGGACGATACAACTGTTACAGATGCTAATATGTTTATGGCTTCTGTTGTTCCCCTACGACTAAAAGGTGAGGCTTCAGAATATTGGAAAAACCCACGGCCTTCATCAGTTAAATTGTGCCGTCCGATATTGTTTAAATATGCGAAGGAGTCTTCGGAACTCATAAAAGCCACAGTCAGTGATGTAAAAAAACAAATTGCCGAATTAAAACCAACAGTACTTGAAATCGACGAAGGGAAATCTATTACTATAAAGTATGATTTTCTCCTGACTATGATCGACGGGAAAGTTTTAAATCAATTAACTAATACTTCATCCACAATGAAATGTGCAATCTGTAAAAAAGGGAAGGGAAATCTATTACTATAAAGTATGATTTTCTCCTGACTATGATCGACGGGAAAGTTTTAAATCAATTAACTAATACTTCATCCACAATGAAATGTGCAATCTGTAAAAAAAATCAAAAAGACTTCCAAAAATTGGATGAATCAACAAGTGACGAACATAATTATGAGTATGGAATATCTCCTTTGCATGCACGGATAAGATGTATGGCATTTGTCTTGAAGTTGGCGTATATGCTACCACGACATGGGGAAGTTTTCGAGGACAACGCAACACCCAAAGAAAAGTAGAATATCAGGAAAAAAATAATTCAAGATGTATTCTTTAAAGAGCTTGGGCTGAAAGTAGACTCTCCAAAGAATGGGTATGGAAATACAAATGATGGCAACTCTTCACGCAGGTTTTTTGAAAACGATGAAGTGGTCACAAGTGGTCCCCCTGCAAGTCACAATTAGCGCATAGACGCCGTTTTGGTACCACATGCTCACCGAAAACTAAACCTTGTTAGTTGTATGACTAAGTCCACCTGGTAGAATTTAGGTATCCGAGAAGATTCCCCAGACTAACTGTCGAGCAATCGGTCATACAAGTGAAAAAGTGTTTCCCTAGAAACTTAAATCTTACCCTTGCCAGAGCTGGGCAATGACAGAGGAAGTGATTTGGTGTTTCTTTCTCTTCTAAATTCCCACAGCTCCTGCAGTGGGTATTGAAGGGGATGTTTAGCCTCTCCGCATGTGGACCTATAGTCCAGTGGCCTGTTATGATCGCCGTAAGCCTAGCGACGTCTGTGCGTGGTTTGTTAATAAGCTCGCGAGATCTCGGCTCGTTGTAGGAGGGCCTCCCGCAAGGTACGGCAGGAAGACAGCGACTTCCACCTCCGATTGACAAGGCCGAGATAGTGCAGATAGCAGCCCGTCCTGACGAATCCCAAAGCCGTAGGAACCGAGACACCCAGTGATACGTCAAGCGAGGCCCCCGAGCGCGCCAATTCGTCCGCTCTCTCATTCCCTTCAATGTTCCTATGGCCGGGAACCCAGATGAGGGTGATATCAGCGCAGCGATTTAGCGCGCCCAGAGCTGTCCTACACTCCTCTACCAACCTTGACTGGACCGTGGTAGAATGTAGAGCCTTTATTGCTGCCTGACTGTCAATGAATATTGCAACATTACACCTATCAATGATGTGTCTCTCTACCAGTGGCCGAAAGACCGTGGCATCATTGGGTAGACGTATGGCATCATTTATCCCCACGTGCTGTGAGTATACCCCCGCACCCACCCCGCACGCCATTTTGGATCCATCCGTAAAGATGTGTATGTCGTATTCGTTGAAAAGGCTGGTTCTTTCCTATTCGGCCCTCGTAGGGAATTTCGCCCCGAAATCCGTTTGAAAACTTAGGTACGGCACGATAACACTTCGTTCAATAATGTGTGTGACTGACACATAGATGGCGGCACTAATACTAAATCAATATTTTTTTCGAAATTGTGAACCTTTTTAGGCTTACTGTCAAAATTATATGTCAATCCGACCATTAGTTTACAAGTTACAGTGCTTTAAGTGACACTACTTTTGAGTTTTCAAAAAAAATGAATTCAAAGCAATTCCGTGTGCTGATTTATCATTGTTTTTTAATGAAAAAAGATACTGTTCAATGCCAGGAATGGCTTGAAAAACATTATTCGGACTCTGCTCCATCAAAAAGAACCATTTGTTATTGGTATGCCGAATTCAAACGTGGTCGTTCAGACACCGATGACATTCCATCTACTGGACGGCCAAATGACGCTGTTATTCCGGAAAACGTTGAAAACACACAGAAAATCATTATGTCCGACCGTAAAGTGAAAGTGGGGGAGATTGCTGACATTCTAAAGATATCAGCAGGCAGTGTACACACCATAATACACGAACATTTGGCTATGAAAAAGGTGTTTTCGAAATGGGTGCCGCGTTTGCTCACACCGGAGCAAAAACAACAACGAATCGATGATTCAAAGAGCTGTTTGGACATGTTTACGCGCAACAAGTCGGAGTTTTTGCGTCGGTACATCACAATGGATGAAACATGGATCCACCATTTCACTCCAGAGTCAAATCGGCAGTCTGCTGAGTGGCATGCAACCGGTGAAAGCCGCCCAAAGCGTCCAAAGGCACAAACATCGGCTGGCAAGGTTATGGCGTCAGTATTTTGGGATGTGCACGGAATAATATTCATCGACTATCTTGAGAAAGGCAAAACAATCAATAGCGACTATTATATAGCGTTGTTGGAACGTTTGAAAGAAGAAATCGCGATTAAGCGGCCCCATATGAAGAAGAAAAAAGTGTTGTTTCACCAAGACAATGCACCGTGTCACAAGTCGATGAAAACGATGGCAAAAATGCATGAATTGGGCTTCGAATTGCTTCCTCATCCCCCGTATTCTCCAGATCTGGCCCCCAGCGACTACTGGCTCTTCGCAGACCTCAAAAAGATGCTCCGTGGTAAGAGATTTGGCTCAAATGAAGTAGTCGCCGAAACTAACGCCTATTTTGAAGGCAAAGAAAAATCGTTCTACAAAGGCGGTATCGAAAGATTGGAAAAGCGTTGGAATGATTGTACCTCCCTAAAAGGGGACTATGTTGATGAATAAAAACGAATTTTGGCAAAAAAAATGTGTTTTAATTAGTTAGTCACACACATTATTGAACGAAGTGTTATTATTAGATAATAACAAGTTTTTCTGAGCAATTTGAATTTTTCACTCGTGGTGGACCTTTTTTGGGAGATGCCCATATTTGTCCACCAGCCATCTCAAAAACGCAGGAATAAGTTTACAATAAATTAAGCAAATCTCTATTCTACTTCCACCCAAATTTGACAAAGATGTGAATATCTGGATTAATTAATTATATATAATTATTTTCCACGAGCAATTGTTTTCCTATGGATCCTGTATTCGCAAGTTCTGTACTAAAAAAAACAAAAAACCTTAAATAAATACGTTAAGTAGTAACTGGATTTGGAAAAGTACAATGAATTGTGGTTTTTAGTTGTTTAGCTCATATGAGCCTGGCAGTCTCACTTCTGGGTTAACGTTACGTTAAAAATTCTAGGAATAAGGGTTAATCCTTCTACGGGCATTCGGTTCTGGCCAGACCATTGGCTCATATTTCACGATTTCCTCAACTCATCCTTTCTAAGCACAAAAACCGAAACCATGGCCTGGCCAGACCATGGTGTATGTTCATACAAATTTGCCAGTTAGTTAAAATTTGTTTATTTCCCATGTAATTATTGTCAGAATGGCTAAAAAATTGTTTTCGTTTGTTCCTCATTCAGTCCTTTACGGAGCATAGGGCTTCAACTAGGCTTTTCCATTTGACTCGATATGAAACCCTTTTTTCGTGCCATCCCATGTAATCGTGAAATAACTTACGTGCTGCTAGCGAAAAATCTACCGTGGCCGTGTTTCACTCGCCTTGGCTTTTATTGTCTTTTGGGTTAGTGAATTATAATTTTTGTTGGAAAATAATGTCGGAACATATTCAAAGTTAATATTTATCCATGGTATTCATGGGTATATCCGTGTTTTGGTGTCAATGCAGTTACATTCCTGAAGTGAAGTGAATTTTTATCAATTCGATTGGGTGTTTTCTGTGGCAGAGATGAAAGGAAAGAAATGCTATTTTGAGCATCAGGTGAACATTATTTCTGAACTTCGACGTAAGAGTTAAATCAGAGACGACAATTTCTAAGAAAAATTGTCTAAGCAATAGCGGAGACTAATGCTTTAGAGCAACAAAATTAAGATATGAATTAATTTGCTGCTAGAAGTAATAATAACGGTGCTGCAATTTAATGCATTCATTTGGCCTGGAACAAAATGAAGCTTCTGATACCGATAGAAAAAAGGGTCGTTTAGATGGTTCAATGAAGATAGCGACGACGGTGGCGACAAGGAAAACGGTATCCGGCCAGTTCAGCGTAAACAATAACATGTTGAGCATGTTTTTCTTTGGCAAAGCAATTCAGAATTGTTAACAGTGCATCCAGAATCCAACAGAATCCAGAAATAATAAAAGATATATCAAAATACGATTTGTATGTTTCCAATGTAAAATCTAAATGTGTTTAAGCTGTTAGTATTGCATTATATCGTTTGTATTGGTCAAGCAGTTAAAGCAGATCTATAAGTAACGTATTATACATTTATATATTTTTTTATTTTCTTGCTTTACCTTACTCCTCCTTATCTTTTGAACTTCAAAATTAATTCATTGATGTTGAAACTCGCTATTTACTTAAGTATTCAAGAATATTTGTTTACCGTTTTACGTAAAAAAAGGCAAGCAGAGGAGATAAAGCAAATTAAAAATTTTTCATTTCATTTCATATTGTTACATCAAATTGGATAAATGAATTTATCCACCAAGGGGAGGATCTATCCCCCTATCAATATGCAATGGTTTTGATTTTGATTATGGGAATCGTTTTGGTTTCCGTGCGCTTTAAACTCAGCTGTGTTCAATATTGAAGACTTTTTGCTTTGTGTCAGAATATTCTTTTGTATATATCATCTAGATAACCTGGTTAACTTCGTATCACCCAAAATTGTTTTAACTCCACGGCATTGTAAAGCACACTGTAAAACGAGACGGGAATTGTTTTCATAGTCACTCAAATCTGTCGTTCTGTTTTCTTCAGAACTTTATATTCTTCTTAAACTTAATCCGAATTCGTGGTTATGGCTAATACTACGTTTACATTGAGCCCAAATGCGTGATTTGGGCAAAAATTCTCAAATGCGAAGCCAAATCACGCATTTCCCCATACAAATTCAAATCTACGAAATGAATCATCTCAACAAATCGACGAAGCAAAAGCGATAAAACATGACCAATTTTATCGAATGCATCACAAAAGGAACGCGGTTTTAAAGGCTTCAAATGCTTTTCTTCTTTTTGACAGTTCAAAATCAAAACAAACGAAAATGATCAAAATGGAAATTTTCGTCTGCTTCATATATGTAGAATATTCTTAACATGTAAGGTATGTAATATTGTAACGACAAGACAGTCTGTCGCTGTGCAAAGCAACCCTGTCGCTACGGGCCGTGCCATAATTCAACCTGGCAATGATGACCGCGATAATGGAAACTTTTAGTCCAACCTGACAATGATGGCCGCGATAATGGAAACTTTTAGTCCAACCTGGCAATGATGGTCGCGATCATCATGGAAACCTTTAGTCCGCTTTGGAATGTGCGAGAACGATCTGCGCGATGGCCGGACAGGTATAAAAAGCAGCTGGGTGCGGCGTAGCGAGTCAGTCTGATTTTGACTAGTGAAGGTGCCACACGGAGTAATTGAGCAAATACTAAGTGTAAAGACAGTGAAGTGTAAATCTGTGACATAAAGTGATTGTTGGTTTATTTTATTGACTGCGTTTAAAAAACTAAGTGTGATTTATTTTCAAATTACACAATCCAGAGATACGTACTAGTCCACTAGAACTAGCATTGGTAACATTTGGTGTCAGAAGTGGGATTGTGGGAAAATTGAAACTAAACAAAAAAAACTAAATAAATAAAATTATAAAAGCAGGGACATGGTTAAACTCGAGCTGCTGAAGGTGGACCAGCTGAAGAAGGAGCTGGCTGCCTGGAATTTGCCGACTGCTGGCGGGAAAGTGGAGTTGCAGCTGCGCTTGCGAGAGGCGTGTGAATCACGAGGCATCGATTGGGCTGCACACGAGTTTGGAACGCAGGAACAAGAGGCATCGGCCAAAGTGGAGGAATCGCCTGTGGGTGCTGCGTCGATGCAAAGTACAGCGGCTGCGCCACCACAAGCAATGGACATAAGCCAGCTAATAGTTACATGCCTCTCATTGGTATGTTTCAGGAAACTTCTGCGAAAATTGAGAATGTCAGTCGTGAAAATCGTGAAATGTCGGCGCAGATGGCAGCGAAAATGGAAACTGCGAATCAAGAGATGGCAGCGAAGCTGGAAACTACGAATCGAGAAATGGCAGCGAAAATGGAAACGGCGACCCATGAAATATCGGCGCAAATGTCAGAGCGAATGGAAGTCAAGCTTCAGGAAAATTCTGCGCGCTTGGAGCAGAAAGTGGAGGAAATCTCAGATAGGATTAAGGGGGAAAGCCACTGTGACGGGTAAAAAAATCAAATGTTTTAAATCAAAGCTTATATATTCACAAATATGTGTACAAAATGTCAAGTCAAAATTTCAAAAATTAACTAAGTTACAACGATTTTAAAAGATACATGATTTCATTACGAGAGAAATGGACTCAAAACTTTAAACGCGTTTTTCTCGAAACGACTTTTTTTGAACTGGCGGCATCAATAACTCGAACAATTATGAACCGATTTCTAATTTTTTTTGTTTTGTTCGTCTTAGTAGTGGTTAAGGTTAAGCGTAGCCGATTTGGAAAATTTTGTTTTTTACTATTTTTTAAACTGTCTCAAAACCAAAAAAACAAGGTCGAAAACATGGAAATATTTTCAATCGGTCGCCATTTTGTGAAAAATCAAAATAAAAAAAAACGGCTACGTACAAAGATAGCTACATTCATACAGATTACAATAAAATTTTATTTTATTTTTCTGAGTACGGGTTTTTGAGAAATCGATGCCGCCATGGAGGGGGAATTTTTTTTCAAGCGCTACGGGATCATCTCTATTGTTTAAACTATTTAATATTTTTTAATAAAAATTTGTGGAAATATTATTAGATGTCTGCTTAATAAAACACAAAAAACCCGATCCAAAAATTCCTCTATTTACTCGGTCAAAAAAAATGTTTAAAATCACTAATTTTTTGACCCGTCACAGTGGCTTTCCCCCTTAATGGAAAAGTCGAGCACCTGGAGACGCGACTAGAGCACTTGGATAAACGAGTCGACGACCTGGATGATTCCCTAAACAAACGAGTTGGCGACCTGGATGATTCCCTGAACAAACGAGTTGATAGTCTGAAAGACTCGATGAACAGAAAAACTGACGAGCGGAGCGAATGGAGGTACAGCCGCGAGAATGGTTGCCGCCGGTTCCGGAAAGTGTTGCCCCCCGAGCCGAAGTAGCTACTTATGATGGGGCTACGCCGTTCGATACATTCAAGCTGCAATTCGATCTGGCTGCTCTGGAAAATCAGTGGACCGATGTAAGAAAAGGTCGGAGATTGGCGCTGGCTCTTAAAGGTGCTGCGGCTGAGGTAATAAAATCAGTTCCAGAATGTTTACGAAGTGAGTACGAGACCGTCATAAGGGCGCTGGCAGCCAAATACAGCGACGAGCACAACAGAACGCTGTACTACTGTGAGCTTAAGAACCGCAGGCAAAGAGCCAACGAAGCGCTGCAGACATATGCAGCAGACATTGAGCGGCTCGTGCAGCTGTGCTACCGGTCCTTCGGCCCTGATGATCTCGAGAGGATGAAGATTGAGTCGTTTATTGAAGGTCTTCATGATCCGGAGACACGTCGCAGTACGTTGATGGGCAAGCCGACATTTAGGGAGACGGTGACCAGCGCGATGACATATGAGGCGACATGGATTCGGAGCACTCGGTATGGACCTGCAAGGATACGCCAGATCCAGAAAGACAACGACATTACGATCCAGGCCATCATAATCCACCGGACAGGCCACGGGTGGTCTCCTCTAAAGTTGTTTGCTGGGTATGTGGCAAGCAGGGCAACATATCACGAGACTGCCGCCAACGAAAGAGGTGTTCCCGTTCTCGATCGCAATCGCCTGAAGCGAGGAATACTGACAGTCAAGGCCCAGCCAACAAGCGCAAGGCTGAGGACGAGGAGCCGTTAAACTAAAACGGGTCAGCCCAAAGGGGCGTGAGCTGATCCCCACAATCTGCCGCCCCACCGTCCTTGTCTCACAGCTGAAACGACAGCCCAGCAGCTTGACAACTGAAGGAAGGATAGATGGAAAGTTGTTCGTGTTGATATTGGATACTGGAGCGTCATATTCGATCATAAAAAGGAAGCTGCTGAAGAACTGGGAACCGCTGCATGGCATACAGCTGCGGACTGCGACTGGCGAGCGCGTGCCGGTGAGAGGGAAAGTTACAAAAACGATTGCTATCGGCACCAGCAGCCTGGAAAATGAGTTCATCGTCGCGGATATAATCGACGACGTGATTATCGGAGTGGATTTCATGATTAGGCACGGTTTTACGCTGGACCTGAAAGAAAATGTGCTGAGGTATGCCAACGTTGAATTCCCTCTGCACACCGTCTATGAGCGAAGGGTGGCGGTAACACGACAACATCATCATCGGCCGTACATTAGTGGAACCTAGGAATGGCAGAATACCAGTCAGAATTTATTTATTATTAATTCAGTCTATGAACAACAATTCTTACAGACTATAACAATTTCCTAGTATGTACTAAGGTGCTAAAACTGAAAAACAAAAAAGCCTGTAAAAGAAAATTCCAAATGGGCTAGTTAAGGGCAAGGTTGAGACACTGTAAGAATTTGGATTTGGGAAGGGCAAGGTTGAGACACTGTAAGAATTTGGATTTGGGAAGCGTAAAGTCGAGGTCCAAGGACACAAAAAGTCCATTGAACTCGATCAATGCTCTGGAAAGAGGAGCATTCTGCGCATACGTCGTTCTTACGAAGCTGACATAAAACGGTACAGGGCTCCGGAGGAATCTCAGTGGCGAATTAAAGCAAATCCTGCCTAACAGAGCCGGACAATTAACAGTACCATTAATAATATCGAACACGAAAGATAGTGGTAGGATAGTTCTCCTGCTTTGAAGGGACTTTAAGTTAATAAGTTTAAACCGCGCTGTATAGGAGGGGAACGGTTCCACGAAACGAAGAGAGCGCAGGGCGAAGCAAAGAAAGACTTTCCGAAGGCCCTCAATACGATTAATGTGGCAAACATGATAAGGCCTCCAAATGAAAGACGCATATTCGAGCTTTGAGCGGACAAAAGATGTGTAAAGCAATTTGAGCGTGTATGGGTTAGAAAATTCTGAGCTATTGCGTCTTACAAACGCCAACATTGCATAAGCCTTAGAAATAGTGGAATTAATATGGCCGGAGAACGAGAACTTTGGATCAAATATTACACCCAAGTCTTTGGTCTCCGATACCAACTTTAAGGGGAAATTGGAAATGCGGTAAGAGGTTTTCAAGACAGTTGGACACTTAGAGTAGGTTGAGTAATGACATTTGCTGATGTTTATAGATAGACAATTACTGCAACACCAGGCGTGGACATTGTCAATGTCCGCCTGGAGCAACTGAGCATCTGACAGGTTTTTAACTTCATAATAAATTTTAAGGTCATCAGCATAGAGCAAAAAGCTTGCCGTCGAGAAGCAACTGCTTATGTCGTTGATGAATAAGACAAAGAGCAATGGCCCAAGAATACTACCTTGCGGAACACCAGAGGAGGCTACAAAGGGGTCAGAGCGAACATGGTCAACAATTACCACACAATGACGGTTCCTTAGATAAGACTTGACCCATTCCAATAAAGCGGAGTGAAAACCTAACAGTTCTAATTTCTTTACAAGGATCGAATGTGACACCCTGTCGAAGGCCTTGGAAAAGTCAGTATATATTGTATCCACTTGAAAACCTTTCCGAAAAGCAGTGAAGCAATCTTCGGAGAAAGCGGCAAGGTTGGACACAGTGGACCGTCCAGGAATAAACCCATGTTGATGAGGAGAAATAAGACTTTTTACGGCGAAGAATAATTTGTCCTTCACAATGCATTCAAAGAGCTTAGATACAGTCTATAGTTTAAAGAGAGGCCTATAGTTACAGACATCATTTTTATTCCCACTCTTGAAAATTGGCGTGATAAATGCTAGCTTCCAGTCATCTATAAAAATACCAGAGGCTAGCGATTTATTGAAAATCATGGTTAACGGATGAATGAGCGACGCGCAGTTTTTAAAGAGTACTGCCGATAGACCATCAACGTCAGTTTGGGAAGAGGACTTGAGCCGAGCAACCCCGTTTTCCACACCACTGGAGGATAGTGATAACGAACCAAAATCCAATGATGATTCCTGATAGCATGAAAACTCATCCGGGGCTTCAGTACTGGGGATAAAATTGGAATTAAAAAATTCAGCGAAAAGGTTTGCTGCCATTGCAGCAGAGTTGCCTGATTTATTATTAAAGATTAAAGCAGAAGGAATATTTGAGCAATTTTTCTTCGACTTGATAAAACGCCAGAAAGCTTTAGGATTCGACTTAATATTAGCTTAAAAATTTAAGATGTGATTCTTGTATAAAAATGTATCAAGACAGTTGAACTCCTTTGTGTAATGTTTGTACTTATTAAGAGAGTTCACGTCACCCGTTTTTTTGAATCTGCGAAAAAATTTGTTTCTCAGATTTTTAAGCTTTCTCAAACTCTTGGTATGCCATGGCAGTCTATACCTTTTCGTAGAATTGAGCGGGATATTGGCATGGCAGACTTCAACCACTTTAGATCTAAAAATATCAAAGCAGCGCGAGACGTCTGGGCTAAGAAGCAAAGTGTCCCAATCTAAATCAAAAAGCAAATTATCTAAGTTTACAAAGTCGCACAGGTTGTAGTTGAAAGATGGGTTCTGATTTTCACTACTAACACGGAAGAACTCGTAGAAGCTCAGTTCAAGTGTCAGAGGAACGTGATGAGTAACAGCCGAGGAGAGTGGGGACAGACACTCCATAAGGTTAACATTTAAGTTATTGCCAATGAAGATTAGATCCAAAGTTTTTTGAAGCCTGTTTTTGAAACAGTTAACTTGCGCAAGAGCTAAATTTAAGAAGTTGTCAACCAAATATAATTCACAGGCGCTATTGACATTGCAAGGGATCAAACCTAAAGAGTTATCGTCATGAGTCCAAGCAACACCACTGAGATTAAAGTCTCCCAAAACACAAAGGTGATTGTCACCAATTTTATTAAGCGCTAGAGATGTCACGTTATCATCATGCCCTCGATAAAGTTGTTCAGCACTATTCGGCGGAATATAAGATGCACAGATGAATAGGGAACCCGAAGACCCCTGAACACAGACACAGAGTTGGTCTAAAAGCGAGTCAGAATTGTCCAGTATAAGGTTAGACGCACGATGTTTACACTGTACTGCAATAAGAACTCCACCGCCCCTTGAGCATCCCGTACTAACAGCGTCTCTATCTTTGCGGAACACTTGGAAGAGATTGGAGTCGAAGAATTCGTGGTCGAAGAAGTTAGCATTTAACCACGTTTCAGTGAGAACGACGAACTCCACAAAAGAACTGATTGAGACTTAGTCCTGAGACCAGACACATTTTGGTAGAAGATTTTTAGCTGATTATTGTCTAAAGTAACGCCATTAGCACTAGTTAAAGGAGCGGAGGTTGGAGACTGGATTTCGGAAAAAACTGAAACGGACGTACGGTAACACTGGCGGGCCAGAGATCAGGAACAAGTAGCTTCTCATATGCCGAGTCAGAGACGCCCAACTTAAAATTGACTCGCCTCAATGAGTCCAGAGAGGCATCTTTTTTCACCAACTTATAACAAGAGAGGAGCTGTTTATCTATGCATGCATGCTTAGCAATATAATTAATAATATTATCAGCAGTTACAGAAGGCGTAAACGACGAAATGTGTAGCCACTTTAATCGAACCGCAACATCAAGTTCGGAGCTCTGATTTGAACCAACAACAAAAGGTTGTTTCTTCCTATTGTTCTTCTTCACCTTAATCCACTCAGAGGTCTAATGTTTCGGCAGCAGGGGCGGTGTAGTGGGATGTCGCACAGCAGAGGGCTCAACATCTAATGGCGGTAATCCAGCAGAATTATCTGTGGCAGCAGGCGGCACGATCCCAGCTACAGGCGACGACGCGTGAGCACAAACAGCAGCAGCAGCAGCAGGCGCATCCTCAGAATGTTTTGGAGCGGACGAAGAGATCGATGATTTCGCAGAGTTAACGACTAGAGCAGGCGGCGCACTCGCCCCTTCACCAGGTAGAGCGTTTATGCAAACAGCAGCAGGCGACGAACTTACGTTCAGCACCGAGGAAGCATTATGAGCAGCAAGAACAGCATTCAAATCCGTTGTTTGAGAATTAGCGGCAGAGCGTGACGACGAACCAGTGTGGGCAGCAAAAGCGGTGATAGCTGGCGATTGAGAGCGCACGGTCTTGCTCGCGGCTTTAGATGGCAGCGGCGAGCATGAGGCAGTAGAAGCTCCCTTAGCAGTAAGCACACGAGAATCAGCAACCTTGGCGCGGGAGCGAGTGACAATCGACTTAGCAGCCGCTCGCGAGCCCAAAATCAGCTTGTCATCACTCAAATGATCAGAGTGTGACGTTTTGAATGAGCAACAAAGGTCACGCAACTCACTCAACTTGTCGAGCAATAACGGCACCAAAGAAGCGCAAGGTGTGCGCGGAGAAGCTATACAGGAATCACAGCAGAAAATCAAATTAGGATTTGATTTAAAAAAATCAGCAGCAATGTTCAGTTTGGCGCACTTTAGATGCCACGAAGTGCAACAGGTGCAGCACGACGCAGAGTCCACAACAGAGCACGGCAGTTTGCACTTATAACAACTGACCATACTGTGAATGATGAGCAGCGATTAGGAAACACGTCCGAACTTGAAGAGTGACTCAACTGAACTGAATACTGAACTCCTTGAATACACCCAGATATGTCGGGAAAGATGAGGTAATTGGCGAGTGTAAGGAAGCTGTAGCAGTGGTCAATTGTGAGAGTAGCCCACCTGGAGGTAATAAGAAGAGCGGTTTTAACATGGACGTCATACCGCAGGAGAACCAGTGGAGCAGCGAGTTGACGGCCAAGCAGAAACAGAAGGTGAGGTCTTTCCTGCAGCACTATGGGTCAATATTTGCGGCAGAAGCAGGCGGAAGAACAGCCATAGTGAAGCACAACATCGACACCGGAAGTGCAAAACCGATTCGCCAACCGCCAAGACGACTTCCTCTGGCCAAGAGGGAAGAGGTCACAAAATTGATCGAAAACATGCGGAAAGAAAAGGTCATAGAGCCTTCTTCGGGCCCCCGCCACGTTAGGCGAAATGGTCAATCTAGCGGAACTTAATTAATAACTCTTGAATGTGTAACGATATCGTGGTGAAATTTTGTACGGATACTGCTGGTGTTTCACTTGAGAACTGGTATAAATATGGGCATGGTCCGCCCACTTTCAAGTAGGGTTGCCATAAAGTATAAAAGTTTTTATATAAACTCAATTAAAATAAACTATAAATAAAACTCAAACTACCTATACTTTTTGTGAATAGAAATAATCTGGCAGTTAAAGGATGTTTATTATTATTTTCTTTCATTACACAATATTAATGAAAAGTTAATCAGAATCTCAGCTACTATCACAATTTGACAATTCAGATTGTAAATTTGCATCTGAAAGAAGATTTATCACTTGTTGATCTAATATTATGTTCTTTTTTGCGTAGCTGGAAGAACTTTTTGATAATGAAGATATTAGTGGATCAGACGAAGTGCGTGCGCCAAGTTCTCCATTGTATTTTGTCGCGACGCACTATGGCCCAACGGTCGGCAAAACGTTGCAAAAATCAAAAATTTACTGAAATCGTTCGATAAAATGAATACACGCATCTTCTTGAGAATTTTCCAGGGATTACGAAAATGTAACTTTCATTAAATTCGGATGAGTAGTTTGGGAGGTAGAGGCGCTCAACTTTGACAATTTTTCCACATCGAGTAAAATGTGTATTTTGTTGGTTTTTTTTTCATCTTCAAAATTGATTTGTATGTAAATGAAGCGGCCAATCTGTAACTTGTTGGTTTTTTCTAAAAGGTACGTTAATTGTTAATATAATTAAAATATAAAATGTTTGTTTTGTCTTCAAAGTTATTTGATCTACCGGTTTCTCAAAAAGTCTATATTTCGACCTTTTTTTCAACTTTGATCGAAAATAAAAAAAATATACCAAAAATAACCTCCGCGAAATTGAAGGTGGTTATTTATTATTCAATTATTTACCTAACTTCCAAAACTCAGCTGCCGCTTTTTGCCTTTTTACTTTCTAGAGCAATAAAGGTGAAACAACTTCGGGTCGAAAACCACGTAATTATACGGAAAATCGCGCACATTTAGTACGGTCAAAAACCCATTTTGTGTTGCTGGCATCTATCTATATCTATATATGCAATGACGCTCAAACGGACTGGTCGATTTCAATAAAATTTTCATTATTGGATTCGCCTTGTGTCAGTTCAGGTTCGTGCGAAAAGAAAATTCCGGAAAATCTATTGGAAAAGTCGGAAAACCCCTGTAATTTTTGACTGTGAATCCTGAAAATTGTCAGACGATAACGTTGGAACTATAAGTCACACATCAATTAAATTCACTAGGAACTTACTTTTTAGTCGTGTCCTTCGACAGAGGGAATAGGGCGGGTATTGGACGAGGGGGCGTGGCACCACTCATACAAGCCAAATCTGAATAATGGAATATCTTCGAAATTGTAAGGTGCACAGGATTGAAATCTAGTATTGTGTCGTCTCATGGATGAGTCATTCTACTGGTAAGATTTGATGGGCGTTGGACAAGGGGCGTGGCATATTTTTGGTGACCTAAATATTTTGCTGAATTATAAGTCGCACAGCAATGAAACTAAGTATGGACCTACCATTTATTCATAACTTTCGACAGCGGGAATTGTGGTTCAAGCGCAGTCGATTTCTTTACTAAATTTTAGCAGTCTCGATTGCAGAGAAAAAACTTACTCCTACGGTGCACAAAATTGTAGCACATGGAAAGGATTTAATAGAATACCAGTGCTGACCAAAAGGGGAATTGTCTGAAGAAGCTCAAGAATGCAAAAATAAGCACTACAAAAGGTATATATGTATGAACACTTGCAAAATATCACGAGCTAGACGAAATTAAGACCTTTTCAAGATGTTAGCAAACTCTTCTGATCCGGTTATTTCATCTATGAGATCTGTAAGATCACAAAAAGAACTTTCAGATACTTACAGCTTAGAAATGGTTTCATTATTAGACATTCCTTCCAGCGTAGATAGCGATTTTGAAAAACTCTAACTTTAACAAAAAAATTTTTTTTTGTAAAAAATTACGTATTAATCAATAAATTTTATTCGAAAAAAATACATACAAAATTCATTTTTTAATGCAAACAGAAAAGTAATTTCATTTTGGTATGAAGATTTAGTAAATCTTAACTTTGGCAACGAATTTTAAAACCCCTGTTAATGTTGCACCCTGTTTTTATGCCCATTTAAAGCTTAGATATTACACTTTCAGATGCACTTTAAATTTTTTAAATATCTTTATTGGTTAAGAAGTTATGATTTTTGCAACGAAAAATGGCAAACCGGGCCATAGTGCGACGTTTTGCGTGTATGGTGCAGCCGGAAATTTCGAAAGTCTTTGTTTCTTGCTTCCAGTGCTTTCTCCGACATCACACAAATTGGCAGCGAAACATTCTGTATGATATTAGTACCATGTATTAAAATTTTGTGTATGGAAGAAGGCATGTAAAACCAAGGATATTCCTCTACGAAAATTGTTGCTGTTTGAAATGAATACTGGCGAAAAGCTTCTGCATTTATTGCGTATCCACAAGCCATACATCGCAAAATTACACTAAATCTCGTAATGATTGTTTCACTTACGCCAGTTATTTGGGAAGCCAAAATCGGTTGTTTGTATTCCCGGAACCAGCCATTGGTATATCAACTAACAATGCCATTTTTTCCTTTAGTTCATTTTGTATTTTGGCTTTGTTTTTACTGATAATCTCCTAATCTAAGCCGTGAATCTGCCACTTTTTGATTGGGAGTCTGTACGCAATATGTATGATACACTCAAAACGCCGGATCCACCCATGAAGAGTTGATAAGCCATACTCATATAAATTTTCATTCTCCGGTAGACTTTTAATCAAATTTAGATTGTTCATAATTTTTGGTGTCGCTTTACACACATGTGATGATGATTCTGCAATTACACTAAACACTTTCCCATCAATCATGGTCATGTGGAACTGATGACGAACTTGAACTTGATATTTGAGTTTTTCAATCTCGGCACGAACCAATTCAGCTGTTTCCTTCTGAAAAAGTATTTTGATTAGTCTACAGTAGCGAGTTGAAGAAGGTCGGCTATTTTTCCACAAAATCGAAGATCCCAATTGCATTTGCAATGGCACAATGCAAACTGTAAATAAATGTTCGTCGGACATATCAATTTCAGCATCGCTGTCACTCTGCCGGTAAGTTGAATGCCCACTACTGCCATCACAACCCCATTTGTATATTGCAGTTATTCTTTCTTTGTCATTCTTATCATCAATGATGTTCTGAAAAGCTTCTGGATGCGATTCAATTATCCTCGCAACAGTATGGTCAACAAAATTTTGTAATGGCACTTCAGCAGAAAAATTCGTTACATGCATTCCATTCGAATAGCACTTCATCTTTGCTGGTCGCAAAACATCATACGTCGGATAAATGTTCGCCTTTCGCCCTTTTGCACCACTTTGCAACAATTTGTACGAGTGCTTTGTAAAACATCGGTCTATGTAAAAAGCCAAAGCTTCCTCTGGCGTATATTGAATTGGAAGTTGGATATCTGAATCAACACACTTTATTATTTTTACACCCATATCTGCATCGGCTTCCATCATCGACACTACCCTAGATATATTTCTTTTTCCAGCCTTGTATAAGCTAGAGCACGTCGCCACCACAAGTTCCTCGCACGGAGTGTTATTTACTAGGGCAGAAACTTTGCGGAGTTCGCTTTTCGTACTGCAATCTGAGAACTCCTTTTGTCGTCGTCCAACATTTATAGAATTTGTTGTTTCAACTAACACAAGGTTCCCATCTACCTAATCGCAGTTTTGTTTTTCAAAATGCATTAAATTCCTTTTACATGCTTTTCACTTCTGCACTAACCGGCTTACGAAGTTTCTCAATTTCCTGCTGATTTCTTGGAATTGCTCAACACTATATTTATTTTTGTCAATGATATTAGCAAATACATGCATCTCCAATGCTGAAAATGTCTTTGAAGGGACGTTTTCATTGTGCCATATGGAAAAAAGTTTTCGTTTAGACACCGACATTACGCCTAAAAAATGCGTTGGACTGTAGAGTAGCAGGAAATAGCAAACGAGTTTCGCCATTTTACAATCACAATGAATCACGTAAACAAAAACAATTACAACTGGATTGAATACGGCTGAATTTCAAAAGTTGCACTCCACGGAAGTCTAGTCTTTGTCACTCAAAATACACTATCACAAATGTTAACTTCAACGACGATTTTTTGTTAGAAAAACTAAACACAGGCTACTAACATTTATACCATGACAAATACATACCTTTAACTTTAATCAAAACAACTTTAATGATTCAATAATTGACGAAATACTTTTTTGGACTTAAAGAAGTGAACTGTGCAAAAAGCGCGCGAAACTATGTTGGTGTACTTGCTCCAACATATGTTGTGTTTGAAAGCTCACAGCTGTGCGAATATAGAGAGCAAAACAAAATGGAAAACATCGATAAACTCGATATGGTATTAGCAAAGAATATGAAGTAATATAGAACGCGCATCCCATACAAGCAAACGCGTTGTATGGCGGGTACTGCTGGTAGTACCCTCTGTTATTGACAGCAGAACTCTCTGTTACTAACAGCAGAAATCTCTGTAACTTCGGCGTAACATGTGCTTTAGTAGTGCTTTCGACATATTGAAAGTCAATATACCTATTAAATTATGCTTGTCCATACAATCTTTTAACCCTTGCTTTGTCCGTTAGATTTCGATTTAAAAAAAAATTAAAACACGTATCTAATTATTTTTGATTTCAAGTGTTTTTATGAATTTTGAAGTCAATACAGCCATCAGTTAATTTTTTTTCGTAGTTTTCCCATATTCTCAAACTTGTAATTAACCATGTGAAAATATAAACAAATAATTGTATTTCGAACTCGCCACGTAAAAATATTTGTAAACATTTTAAATTGGGATCAACCACCAAATTTTAAAATTAATCAAAGCGTTGGCCATCAAAAAGCCATACACCGCAAAGATTCGATTGATAGAAATATGATAGCAATTTGGGCAGCAAAACCAAAATAATCGACAACAACAAAAACAGCGAATCCCGAGCCATTTTCGTTGAAACGATGATGACGATGCTTTGGTTCGTTGTTTGCTCTTTGCTTGCGATTCGGCAAACAAGATCAAGAAACATACATGCAAAAAATGATTGAGCGAGCACTACGCTGCAACACAACCATTTCAATGTACACGAGTGAAGCCGTTGCGAACAATAACATTGCTTTTTGCTGTTGTCCTACGAAAATCTAACAGAAAATGTTATGAACTCAACATTCTCACTCCCACTCGCATCATAACAGCCGAACACACTTTTGTGCCCACATGCGCGTTCTATATTACTTCATATTCTTTGGTGTTAGTAATCAGGAAAATACAAAAAATTGGGCAAATCGAAATTTTAAAATTTGAATTAAGTTCCGCTAGATTGACCATTTCGCCCTCTGTGCCCTGGTGCTCGCCGGTCGTGCTAGTCAAGAAAAAGGATGGCAGTACCCGGTTTTGTGTGGACTATCGGAAGCTCAATGATGTGACCAAGAAGGACAGTTATCCCCTACCTCGGATCGATGACACCCTGGACACACTGTCAAGCACGCAGTGGTTCTCCACGCTCGAATGACGCAGCGGCTATTGGCAGGTAGAGCTTGCAGACAAGGACAAGGAGAAAACAGTATTGGCGATGGTTTGTGGCAGTTCACCGTCATGCCGTTTGGACTCTGCAACGCACCAGCAACATTCGAGCGGGTAATGGAACGCGTGCTAAAAGGGCTGCATTGGCGGACGTGTCTGGTGTACCTCGACGACATAATCGTGATGGGTAAAAACTTCGACGACCACCTGGGAAAGCTAAAGGAGGTATTCGAGCGGATACGAGAAGCCGGGGTTAAACTCAACCCAAAGAAGTGCTCGCTGTTCCAAAAGGAGGTCAAGTACGGAGTACATACGGATGAAGGCAAAATCACGGCGGTGAAGGAGTGGCCCCGACCACGCAATCTACACGAACTCCGTAGTTTCTTGGGCCTGTGCACATACTACCGCCGATTTGTTCCGGGATTCGCGAACAAAGCCAGCAGCTTGCACAAACTAACGAAAAAGAGCCAAGCTTTCGAGTGGAACGAAGAGCAGGAACAGGCTTTTGCACGTCTGAAGGAAAAACTGTGCAGTGCTCCAATTCTGGCCTTCCCCGTGCCTGGGGAGATGTTTGTGCTGGATACAGATGCAAGCGGGAATAGTATTGGCGGTGTGCTATCACAGATAATAGACGGCCAGGAACAAGTGATAGCGCACTACAGTAGGGGTCTATCGAAACCGGAACGCAACTACTATGTGACACGGAGAGAACTGCTGGCGGTATTGGACTGCGTAAAACACTTCCACAAATATCTGTATGGACAAAGGTTTCGCCTGCGCACAGATCATGCGGCATTGAGATGGCTCCTGAACTTTAAAGATCCTGAAGGGCAATTAGCGCGGTGGATCGAGCGACTGCAGAGCTACGACTACACGATAGAGCATCGCAAGGGCAGTAGCCATGGCAATGCCGATGCCTTGTCACGCCGTCCGTGCAAAGTCGAATGCAGGCAGTGCGCGCGAGCCGAAATCAAACAACAGATAGTGGACGTCCGGTTGGTAAGCGTTATGCCAGAGGAAGAGTGGTCTGCGGAGAGGCTACAAAAGGACCAGCGTGAGGATGCGGATCTTGCAAAAATCGTCGAAGGCAAGGAGCAAGGCGTACGTCCAGACTGGCAGGAGATGGCCGGTGAAAGCCAGATCGCTAAGGCTTACTGGGCACAGTGGAAAAGTCTGCAGCTGAAAGAAGGATGCCTGTACCGCGAATGGGAGAGGGCGGATGGTCGGACTAGCACCTCCCTAATGGTAGTGCCGAAATGCAGAATCAACGAGGTCATCAAGGCATACCATAACGACTCCAGTGGAGGGCAACTAGGCATCACCAAAACCGTCGCCAAAATAAAAAGACGATTCTACTGGGTAGGATGTCAGGAGTCTGTAGCCGAGTGGATTAAGAGCTGCGACCGATGTTCAGCTGCGAAAGGGCCGACAAGAAGATCTCGAGGCCGCATGCAGCAGTGCCCTTCGAGCGCCCTTCGAGCGGATTGCTATGGACGTCGCCGGCCCATTCCCAACCAGCGCTCAAGGCAAAAAAATATGTGCTGGTGGTAATGGATTACTTCAGCAAATGGCCCGAGGTGTACCCTATTCCTAACCAGGAGGCCACTACGATCTCGGAAAAGCTGGTAAACAACTGGGTAGCCAGGTTCGGAGATCCGTTGGAGTTGCACTCATATCAAGGCCGGAATTTCGAGTCTGCGGTATTCAAAGAAGTGTGTGAGCTGCTGGGGATAAATAAAACGCGTACCACTCCTTTGCACCCACAGTCCGACGGCATGGTGGAACGCTTTAACCGGACACTGGAGGAATACCTGCGGAAAGTGGTAGGCAGGAATCAAAAGGATTGGGACACGCATATCCCCCTGTTCCTGATGGCGTATCGATATCACTCACTCCAGCCCGAGCAGTGTTCGGCACAGAGTTGAGGTTACCCGCTGACTTGAAGTTCGGGGTAGTCAGCACGACGGGAGGCGCTAAGACGGACTACGTGGTCAATAAGCGGGCGGAACTGGAGGAAATTCACCAGTTTATAAGGAGCCGCACCAAACTGGTCAGCGATAAGGCGAAAGCCAGATATGATCTACGGGCCAACTCAGCAGGGTTCCAAGAAGGTGATCTGGTAATGCTCTACAACCCGCAGCGGAGGAAAGGTTTGTCTCCGAAACTTCAAGCGTCATGGGAAGGACCTTACGAAGGCGTGACTAGGATTAACGACGGTATACAGGATTCAACGTTGCAGCAATAAAGGCGCTAAGCTGAAGGTAGTCCATTTGGAGCGCCTGGCGCCTTATCACAGCGGAACCTCGGCACTTGTTCGGGACGAACAAGTCTAAGTGGTGGGCAGTGTAACGACAAGACAGTCTGTCGCTGTGCAAAGCAACCTTGTCGCTACGCGCCGTGCCATAATTGAACCTGGCAATGATGACCGCGATAATGGAAACTTTTAGTCCAACCTGGCAATGATGGCCGCGATAATGGAAACTTTTAGTCCAACCTGGCAATTATGGCTCGCGATCATCATGGAAACCTTTAGTCCACTCTGGAATGTGCGAGAACGATCTGCGCGATGGCCGGACAGGTATAAAAAGCAGCCGGGTGCGGCGCAGCGAGTCAGTCTGATTTTGACTAGTGAAGGTACCACATGGAGTAATTGAGCAAATACTTAGGTGTAAAGACAGTGAAGTATAAATCTGTGAGCTGCGGCAAGAGTACATGAGTATAGAGCATTTGACATTAGCAACCAAACAAAATGCAAATGAGGTAGTGTAAACACTTAAAAAAGACTCATTTGAAATCACGCATTTGGGCTCAATGAAAACGTAGTATAAGCCTGCAATATGAATTTACCTGATCAATGTCGATGTTTGCAAAATGCAAATGCCGAGAATAGTGCACTGCGACCTTACAGTAGTATATTAGTTTATTTTTTAATCGCTGGAAATCCCAAATTGAACCTGTTATGGGGAAATCCCCCAGGTTGTTTCATTGCATTCTCCTAGTATGGGTATTACAGTTTAATTTTTTTGCAAGCAGAACTTGCAACATTCATTTTCAAGAGTTCCTAGTTTAGCTAAATAATAATTCAACCTGCAATGCCCTGCCAGCAAGCCTGTACTTCCTTAGATTATGTTTTGAAAGACCCATACACTTACATTTCTCGAATATATTCTTGATGTACGACCCGATAATCGCCTTGGGATATTCTACAACTTGTTGGTTTTCCTAGTATGAATTCCTGCTAATTGTCTCGTGTTTCCTGTGTAAGAGTGATAAAGCTCCTTTACCCAAACGATAAAAAGATTCTGAACCGACAACGGGAGTAGAAGCCCCCATCCTTGCAAGCTTATCGGCTGGTTCATTTCCTTCGATTCTAGCGTGACCCGGAACCCAGAGAACCCATATCTGACCTCTACAAGTTCGTTTAGCTTCTTAAGGGGGTGTTCTGTAGTAAAATTTTCAAAAAATCGATTTTTTTTTTGCATTTTTCAACAGGTAATGTTGTTATCTATCGTATAAAAAAAGGTTTTTGATGAATTCGGACCGGAAAGTCATTTGTAAAGGAGGTTTCGTCACGCGCTCCGCCGAATTTCCACAGTACTTTCAGCGCGCTCACGGCGCGCCGTGTTTGGCGGCTTTCCATCTCTTTTGTTTCAATCTGTAGGTATGAGATTAAAAAGTCCAGGAAGCTGTCAGATATGAGTTGGCAGAGATCGAGGAAGGTTTTTTGTACGGCCCCGGCATCGCCGATTAAATGTAAGTGTGAACATGAAAAAAAAGTGAACAAAAAACTTTAAACGCGTTTTTCCCGAAACCATGTTTTTCGAACTGGTTCACACGATTACAAATGATTGATTAGACGGATTTTGATAATTTTTGTTTTTTAATGTTTCTAAAAGTTGTCGCTATCGTCCGACGAGCGTTTTTTCGATTTTGTTATTAGTTAGTGTTAAATAAATTTTTTTCATTTGAAAAAATGGGGAAAAAAAATGTTTTACTTTCAAGTCGCGCCATTTTGAGAATTTTGATGAAAAACAAAAAAGCTCCCGTCGGACGATAATCGCACTCATATAGATTACAACAAAAAAAAATTTCCGATTTCCATGTTTCAGACTGGAGCAATCGTGTGAACCGTCAACGCATGTTTTTTTGGAGGGCATCACTTTGCGGCGCTGCAGTGCAGCAACGAATCAATATTTTTTCAAACCTTATACTGAATTTTGTAGTTAAAAGTATAATAAAACATTGAAAAAAAAACCGCATAAAAAAAAATTGAATAGTTACTTCACAGTAGAATTTCAAAAAACACCAGCCAGAAAACGAGCTGTTACTACAGAACACCCCCTTAAGGCCTTCTGACACCGGTTTTGAGAATTCCTAATCCTAAGGCCTTCATTACCGCATGACTATGGGAAAGAAGCTTTCTATTCCGGTTCCGATATTTCCTCGCTATATTGAAGTAAGCACGCCTTTATATTACGTATATCTTCTCCTGAAATAAAGTTGTATGCATACTAGACATGACTTAGTGCAAGATTTTTTGATTTCGATGCTCCGAAACCTCTAATTTTGTGCGGTTGGGTGAAAAAGTGCATGAGCCAAACAATTTTGGAGCTGGAGTGGGGATAAATGGCATCGCACCGAGGTCAAAGTTTACAAAAAAGCTGGGAAATTCGGCAAATTGCTCCACAACTGGTCAGAAGTTGCTCTTAGAGGGTTAAAATCTATGACTGACCCCCACTAGTTTTCTCTACTGAACATTTCTTTCAAACATATTTATACCCCATCTCCAACCCTTAATGGGGCTCTCATACAAAATGGTCGTTTTTACGAAATAGGCTCCTACTGCTCCCAGGTTGCCCCCAGACGTGTCAAATGTATGACCGACGCCCATTTATTTTCCCTTCCAAATGTTTCTTTCAAACATACCTACCCGCTATCTTCTTAAGTCTTAAGGTAGCTGCCATACAAAACTGGCAATTTTCTATGCCATTGGCTCCCCACTTGTAAATGTAGTAGTTAAGTAAGCGAGAAAACATCGTATCTCGGAAACTACTGAACGTCAACATTCTTGAGTACAAAAAATACAAAATTAATTAAGGTTCAAGGGCGTCTACCATACGATCGGAGATTGTCAACTTTTGGGTTTCTACAAAGCAGAAATCCAAATGTATTGTCGGAACCCCATTAAACCCGTCGATGCGACGCCATTTAGCCCCAGTGGTGGCAGTATTTTGTGGCAGTATTACATGCACGTGAAAAGTTTTAAAAAACTGCGGCGTACATGAATTCCTTAAATGTAATTCAACACGATTTTACATAAGAAGCCCTGATATTTTATATTGCTATCACCAGGGCAAAGAAAGCTAAACAAAGTTCTCATATATATGTTGGTTTTCAGCAAACTTTATGAACAAATTTAAAGTTATTTCGTTTGCTCTTCAAAAGCAACTCTGCCTAGGCATATATATTCACCACAAATAATTGTGTGTTGAAAGTTGAAATTTAATTTGAAATTCTGCTTAAAACTGGAATTGGTACATAATGAAATAATTTAAATAATTTAAAACACATAATCGGTTATTTCAGCGTCGTAGCTCAGCTGGCTAGTGCGTTGGGCCTCGAGTCGAATGCGACGCTCGAACCCAGGTTCAAGACTCTGTTGGTGCTAACATCGAAAAAGAAGGAAAACCAACAATTTTTCTTTCGGCAGGTGTGCTCTCAGCAGGAAATGGCAAACCTCTGAGAGTAAAGTTGCCTACCATCGCTGTATGTACACGGTTTTTCATTTCGAACCGAAAACTTTGGCAGCCCTGCGTTCGACAACCGCAGCTGTCATCTGTCGTTGCATTGTGTTAATATTGTAGTTTAGTGTTTGCCATTTATGAAAATTGACCGATTTAGCATCGCTCAACGTGTAAACATAGTGAAGATTCACTACAAAAATGGTGAAAATTTGAGCACCACTTTTCGCACACTAAGGAAGGATATCGGACGTCACGGAAGGCCTGTTTTGTCAACAATTTCGGATTTATTGGCGAAATTCGAACGAACTGGTTCTTTACAAGATGTACAGAGGCCAATACGTAATCGCCCTGCTCGTTCGGCCGAAAATATTGCTGCTGTAGCTGCCAGTGTTGAAGATGACCCGAATTTATCGCTTCCCCGGCGTTCACAACAATTGAACATCTCCATCACCTCAATTTGGCGTATTTTGCATTTGGATTTCCATTTTCATCCATACAAAGTTCAGTTGGTGCAGAAATTGGAGCCGGGTGATCACAGAATGCCTCGTAACTACGCCGAATGGGTGCTTGAAAAACAGTCCGAAAATCCCAATTTTTCGCACAAAATTTCACCACCTTGAGTCACTGTTTGGTGTGCATTATGGTCCGGTGGTGTCATAGGGCCATATTTCTTCTAAAATGACGAAGGACAGACCGTTACCGTCAATTCTGAACGTTATGGCCGTATGATAACCGAGTATTTCTGGCCAGCGATCGAAGATATGGATGTGGAGGAGATGTGGTTTCAACAGGACGGCGCTACACGCCACACAACACGACCGAACATGACAGAATTGCGAACGAGGTTCGATAAACGCATAATTTCGCGTTTTGGTGATGCCAATTGGCCGTCAAGATCGTGCGATCTGAACCCTTTGGACTTTTTTCTTTGGGGCTACGCGAAAGACCAAGTCTATGCAGACAATCCGCAGACTCTGGAGCATTTGAGGGACAACATACGTGCAGTTCTTGGCGCCTTACAGCCTGCTATATGTAAAAAAGTCATCGAAAATTACCTAAAAAGAATCGAGGGGTGCCAGGCTGCTCGTGGCGGTCATTTGAATGATGTCATATTCCATTACTAGTGACACAAACCAAATATTGTTTTGATAATAAAGTTTAATCAAAATTCAAATTTTAATTGATTTTTTTTCTTTATTTACTTTTTCGGCTCATGACGGAAAACCCTGTATTATATATTGTGTGGTGAAAGTAGTAAAATTAGTATTAAAAAAAATGTAATGTAAAAATTAGTAGGGGAATTCTTTGTAAGGTGCCACTCTTTGTAAGGTGCCACCCCTGCTCGATTTCGACGTTCCAGCAATCCAAGAAAAAAATTCCTATTGTCATTTAAGGTATTTACACTATGATCAATAAGTACCGTGACTGTGTATTTTAAATTTTCCGCCGTTGCCCGATTTTTTTTAGGTCGGTAGGACCTTAACCTTCATCTGCTCCTCAAAAAAACTTACGTTGTGTACCCTCATGTGTAGATTTCTACACAGATGGGATTTTATTGCATTTCTGCAACAATAATTGAAATGTAGGCCTCTTTTTGATTAATTTTCTTTAGATAACATGAACAAAGATTAAATTTGATTCCAGAAGCTTTTCTTCAATGCATTTTACGCAAACATTTCGATTGTGGTCTTTTTTGCATGCGGATTTTTTACAAAAGCAGCAAATAGTTTCATATACATTATTTTTGGATAGAGAATTGTTGTCATAGCATATATGGCATCTTGCTCTGCCTTTTGCTTGTGGCGGAACGCTCTTTAATCTTTTTGGTGGGATGCGGCTTGAACTATTTGATAGTAACGATGTTGCAAAATCTGATCTAGGCATACCAGTTCTGGCTGTCATGTACGGTTTGGCTAACAAATGCCCAAGTTCCTTTAAAAAATTTCTTCTGATTGTGGTTTTTTGGGTGTTTTGCCAATTTGGGTTGAGTTCTTTGAAAATTATCAGTGCGTTCAAAGCAGAAATATCTATCATGTTTGAGAATACAACCATAGGCCATCTATTTGTTTTTCTTTTACAGCTGTAATAAGAAAGCATTTTGTCGACTGTATCAACTCCACCTAAAGTGAATGATAAAATACAAATTTTGAATTAAGAAAGTATTGTTAAAACTATTTATTATAACAAACCTTTAGTTTTGTTATAATATTCTATTCTTGATGGCAGCTTTTTTAATCCAGATTCAATTTCAATAGAGTTATGCAATGTGCTTTGCAGTATAGTGCATTTGTTTTTCCTACCAATGTAAGATACAAGTGCTGTATTTGCAGTGAATGAAATGTTGATTGGTACAATGGAAGCTTTTTACATTCCAGAAGCTTTGGTGGTATACTGCGCTTGTTTTTCCTCATTGTGCCAACCATAGTTATTTGTTTTGACAGACGTCGTTGACCAAGCTCATAAGGGGAAAAGAAATTGTCCATTGTCACATTATGCCCTTTCAAGCCCTGAACGAGATCCATAATAACACGTTCGCCCTGTCTTTTCCCGTAAATCGGTTTGAGTAGCTTTTCCAAGGTATGGCTGTATTTTCCAGACATAACATGTATTCGAGCACACACACAACCAAAACTTTATGCCATATTTTTCAGGCTTTGATGGCATATACTGGCGGAACTTGCATCTTCCTCGAAAACCCTCCCGACTCAAGTTACCGCTTCGTGGAAAGAGATTTGAGTCCATAGAGGTCATAAAAGAAAATGCGACGCGAGAGCTGAAGGCCATACCTACTTCGGCTTACCAGAAGTGCATGGACGATTGGATTAAGCATTGGCATATGTGTATTGCTTCAGATGAGGCTTATTTTGAAGGGGATAAAATAAATTGACCAGAAGAATAAAAAAATTTTGTTTTTTTGACACAGTCCCAGTACTTATTGATCATAGTGTATGTCAACATCAATTTTAATGTGGTTTTTGAGGGAACAGACGCAATAACATGGTCTGGGTAAATAAAAGTGTCAAATTTGGTTAAGAAAAAACAGAAAAATGAAAACTGAAGGTTTTTCTTGCGGTGAAAAAGTAACCAAAAAATTATAAAAAACTAAGGTAAATATCAGTGTTGGACTTAATTTTTAATGGTTTTTCATAATCCGAAATGATATCCGAGCATATCGTATAAAGAAAAAATGTATGCAATAATTTCCAAAATGGCATAAAAATGTAAAGTCCTAAAGTCCTTTGTTTCTTTGTAAGGTGCCGCCCCCCTTTTTTCATTGTTTTGTGGTCCTATATCGGTAAAATGACTTTTTATTGCTCGGGATTGTCATTACAATGAATTTAAAGTGTTCTTAGTCAATTTTTCTCTAATCCTATCATGAGGAATAAATTAGTTCAGTTTTGTTTATTAATTTCCTTACAATTATTCGTTTTATTCGTTACCATTCAATTTGTATTTTGCTTTCGGTCATTTTCTATTCAATTCAAATTAAATTCAAAATCTTTCGTAAATTTTTTAAATCATGCATTTCGACTTGAGATTTTTACGTTTTTAGCGGTTTTTTTAGGGGGTGGCACTTTACATTAAAAAATTTTAGGGTGTCGATTTTGAACACTTTGGGAAATTGCCTGTAAAATTTACGAAAAATTCAAATGAAGTGTTACCTTGGATCAGCCGGCCTCGATAGTCAAGCGGGTAGCGCGCTGGCTTCTCATACCAAAGACTCCAGGTTCGATTCCTGGCTCGGGCTGGTGAACAACTCATCTACTTCTATCGCTATCCACATGAAGGAAATGAGAATTACAAGAATCGCACAAGTGCGCTCTTGGCAGGCAATGGCAAAACCTCCAAGTGTGAACGAAAAACTGCCAATCGCCGTTCGGATTCGGCGTTAAACTGTAGGTCCCCTCCCCCCCTTTCCCCATCCGCTTGAAATGTGTGCTGTAACATATGTTGGCAAAACAGTGTTGCATACACAGTTCAAAAACGGGTGAAATATGTGGTATCACAATGGGCCTTTCAGGCCTCCGAGTGTGTCTCTTATAGAGGCAGCCACCGCAACCTAACCTACCTTGGATCATAGCTCTTTAAATCCTCTTTCTAACGAGTTATGCGCAAAAAAGCTATGGGGTGGCACCTTACAAAGAATTCCCCTATAAAAAAAATGTATTTAAATGGGAAATGTTTGTAATGTTTCTGATTTAGTTTTAATTATTTCAGTCAATTCAGTCGCATCAAAGATATGAAATAATGAATACAAAAATGTTCTCCTGAATACATTAATCATGTTTTGATGAAATCATCATGTCGTGCGCTTGTGTTGAATATAAAAATGAATAAAAACATATTTTTAATACGTATTAAGATTTATAAAGATGCACAACATTACTATTACCACAGAATAAACAGTATACAGAAGGCGCATCTGAAATAATTTTGCGATTTCATTTCAGACGCGGGCGGGAAGCAACAAAGGTGGGGACAACGTAAAGGGAACCGAGGGAGTAAGCGCGAATTGATGTACGCACATAGATTCGATGGGTTTGTGCTTTATTCTCATTTCGATAACACGCAATGTCGTTGCTTTCCGCAGCAAGCCAGCTTGGCTTTAGTCGTGCATTGAAATGGTGGATGATTTGGCAAAGCGATCACCAAGGCAAATTCAATAGGTAGTTGCAGCACCAGAATTGATTAAACTTTTTTCTTTGATAATTGGCACGACATTGTATAGCAATACTTTTCCACTTATTATCACTTTCTTAATGCCCCTTGGTTGTTCCAATATTTTCCAATTCCAATACACATATATTTATTTTCATTTTAGCCATTTTTACTTTTAACGACTTGTTTCACACAAGCAGACCAAAAGAACTAATAAATTTCAATTCAATTTAATTTTTAATTTAATTTTTCAATTTAATTTTCAATTTAATTTTTAATAAATTAAAATCCATTGAATTTTGGTTTTTTCCGTAGTGCTACCACCTTATTTATGCACCTTGGCGATCGCTCAATCAATTTTCCTATGCAAACTTTGCCTGTCCACTTCTTGTTCTTGTTTGTAAAAAATCTGAGCAAGCACGAGCTTGGTGGTGACTAGGGTGGGTCGATTCCGGACTTTTTTCGATTCGAGATTTCTAATAGTGCGGAAAAGTTGCCTTAGTACTTCCTGATTCCAATGCAATTTTTTGTTTTGAGATCGGACTGCATCTTCAACCCCAACTCCGGCCTTGAAATTTCGGAAATTTGCCTAAAATCGTGAAATTGCCTACCTAGCGCCTGAAATACGCCTCTCATGGCAAAATGTATAAAAGAAAAGTTGTTTGTCGCATCATTAGCTACCGAAATGGTATTATGATCATGGCCGTAGGACGAACCGTTCCCGAGATACGAGCGAAAAGGCGGCGCGCCGCAGCGCAAGGTAAAAATCGGCTTACGGCCACACTTCTCCCTGAATGCGCCAACAATGACGCCGGCGCTGCGGAGATGTGTTCTGTGCTTCACGCGTCGGGTCGGACCGGCCGGGCCGCTCCCCCCATCCCTCTCCCCTCCCCGCCAGACACTAGACTAGACACCCGCTGCGCGCCGGGCGCCACCAGCTTGCTCCGTCGTGTATTCCCCTGCGCCATACGACACGTTCGGACAGGTCGCCACACAAATATTCTTTCATCGAGTTCCTTCACTCTTGTCGTTGATTTCGCCGAGTGCTATCACTTACATTCTCTGAACAGAACACAAAACTCAACATGTCCGTATCTAAATTTAAATTTAGACAGAAATGTCCTGTGTTTGGCATATATCCGTACGATCTCACTGAGTCTCAGCTACCCAGTTACCAGGATGTTCTTTTGTATTATTAGTTTGAAAGATTTCGTATAGGGCGACTCCGAGGTGACAACTATGAACCTAGGAGTAAAGAGGTTTCAGAAATAGTTGCAAAAATGGTTGAAAATATTTTCAAGAAGTCATCTATTCCGATAGTCTCACACACCAGAGTTCTACAAATGCTCACCACATACCATAAGAAATTTCTGACACTTAAACAAATGTTTTTAAGGAACCAAATAGGTTTGCGCTCTAAAAGAGACGACTTTGTCTCTTCTGCAGCAGAATTATTTGACATCGCTGCTTGTAAATGCATTTCTTTTTCTTCATGCAATTGTCCAAAGGAAAGGAAAGTTCCTATCATTGAACAACCATTTCTCTTGGACCAGAGAACCAGAAGAATTGGTCGCATTGGAAGTGTTGATCTACCTGACACAAAAAAGATTGCAAAGAGAAATGAACGTAAAGAAAAGCTTTCAAAACGTCATTCAACATCAACACTTACCAGAAAAGTATCAGCTACAACACGTGACCATTCAGATCAACCAGACACTCACACAGACGACAACAATGTCGGTGAGTCGCACATACATTCTTCCAAAAACGATGCTGATGCTGAATTTTCTCTTCCATCCTCTAAAATCAAACAAAACACACTATTATTAGAACACACTGCTTTAGCTGCCCAAAGATTCGGATTAAGTGAAAGAGCAGCGGCCTTGATGGTTTCATCTGCCTTTCTGGATGCCAAAAAAGCAGCTTTGATAACAGAGGATCAGGCTAGCTTTGTCACTGACAAATGCAAGATTAGTCGAGCAAAAAAAAGTGTTGGAATTAAGCTCCAAAACACCGAAAGTATTGACTCTGTATATGGGCTGTATTTTGACGGCCGCAAAGACAATACACTCACACAAGTCCGCGAAGGTGAAAAGTACTGGTGGATTCCACATCTACTGAATTGTCTTGTAAATGTTGCCATATAGCTTGCATCTCATCCTCAGCTGACCCGGAAGGAGAGGTGTCGTGGCCAAAGTAATGAGACCCAGGTTCCGCTACAAGAGAAATATGTTCCTCTTTGTCAGTGTCGCGGTAGTACTTTTCACCTTCGCGGACTTGTGTGAGTGTATTGTCTTTGCGGCCGTCAAAATACAGCCCATATACAGAGTCAATACTTTCGGTGTTTTGGAGCTTAATTCCAACACTTTTTTTTGCTCGACCAATCTTGCATTTGTCAGTGACAAAGCTAGCCCTAGTGAGATCGTACGGATATATGCCAAACACAGGACATTTCTGTCTAAATTTAAATTTAGATACAGACATGTTGAGTTTTGTGTTCTGTTCAGAGAATGTAAGTGATAGCACTCGGCGAAATCAACGACAAGAGTGAAGGAACTCGATGAAAGAATATTTGTGTGGGGACCTGTCCGAACGTGTCGTATGGCGCAGGGGAATACACGACGGAGCAAGCTGGTGGCGCCCGGCGCGCAGCGGGTGTCTAGTCTAGTGTCTGGCGGGGAGGGGAGAGGGATGGGGGAAGAGCGAGACGGGACGGGGGGAGCGGCCCGGCCGGTCCGACCCGACGCGTGAAGCACAGAACACATCTCCGCAGCGCCGGCGTCATTGTTGGCGCATTCAGGGAGAAGTGTGGCCGCAAGCCGATTTTTACCTTGCGCTGCGGCGCGCCGCCTTTTCGCTCGTATCTCGGGAACGGTTCGTCCTACGGCCATGATCATAATACCATTTCGGTAGCTAATGATGTGACAAACAACTTTTCTTTTATACATTTTGCCATGAGAGGCGTATTTCAGGCGCTAGGTAGGCAATTTCACGATTTTAGGCAAATTTCCGAAATTTCAAGGCCGGAGTTGGGGTTGAAGATGCAGTCCGATCTCAAAACAAAAAATTGCATTGGAATCAGGAAGTACTAAGGCAACTTTTCCGCACTATTAGAAATCTCGAATCAAAAAAAGTCCGAAATCGACCCACCCTAGTGGTGACTCGTGTTGCCGTTTAGGTGTAATTGGACCATAATTGGTAGCTTCGTTTCATAAATTCAGGCTTTGGTAGGTTGGTTGGTTTGTTGTGATTTTCAAGGGATTTTGGTAGCCAACACACTGCATTAATAAATTTTCTAGAAATTTTGTTATGATTTTTAACCCTTTCGGGACGGAGTTTGATTTTAAAAACAAAAATTTCCTTGATTTTCTTGTTCCCATGAAAATTAGGGCTACAAAATTATGTTGCATGCTTACAAATTCTGTAATCATTATTTAGCCAGGGACATTTAATTCGAATAACTATTTTGCGTGGGTCATAAGTAGGTATAGAACGAAATATGCAAAATATATGCAAAACATATGCAATCCATCCAGGTCGAACCGCTGAAGCTACACACATGAAATTTGCAGTGTAGGTACATCTTAAAAAATGAACCTTCGTTCAATAAGGATTTTTTGAAATTCGGGGTCTAAAAGGGCATAACATGGGTTAAGGTGTTGTATGAAGAAACAAATTTTAATGAGCCTATTGATTGCAAATTTGGTGAAAAGACTTCAAATAAAAAATAATTCGACACGTATTTTTCAATTTTTCGAAAATCAAAACTTAACAGGGTCAACCAAGGGTTAAGGTTCGTATACGGAAAGACTAATAAATAGGAACCAATAGGCCTATTGACCTAAAAATTGCAGAAAACATTTAAAATCAAAAATAATTAAACACACATATTTTACTTTTGTGAAAATCTAAATGTAACGAAGTAAACCAAGGGTTAAAAGTTTGTATGGAGAAATACAATTGTTTAGCCCGTTTGTCTTCAAACTTGGTAAAAGTACTTCAAATGCGAAATAATCAAACACGTGTTTCTCAGTTTTTTGAAAATCGAAATCAAACAGGGTAAAGTCAAGGGTTAAAAGAGTGTATGAAGAAACTGTGAAAAAGCATGAATTTATGGGCCTATTGATTTCAAAAGTGGTGAAAACACTCTTAGTGAGAAACAATTCCACACATGACTTTTCCTTTTTTGAAATTCGAAAGCTAACAGGGTAAACCAAGGGTTAAAACTTTGTATGGATAAGCATGATTTAATGGGGGTTTTGTCTTCAAACTTGCTTGAAGTGCTTTAAATGATAAATAAAACGAAACGTGTTTTTTATTTTTTCGAAAATCGAAATCTGACGGTATCATCGATGGGCTAAGAGTTTGTATAGGGAAACATGATTCAAGCGGTCAAATTACTTTAAATATACCGAAAACCCTTTAAATAACATATAATTAGACAATTATTTTCTCGTACGAATCTGACTGGGTCAACGAAGGATTAACACTATGACGTCAGGTGACACCACAGTGTCGTCCTGTACAAACTAGCGGCCAACAGCCGGCAACACCACAGTGGTGTCGTGCGCGAATTATATAAAACAAACAAATTTTGTATTTAGTTACGTATGTATATCTTCGACATTTCATAAAAGTAGGGGGAACAAGGTTGCGAACTTATGAGAACTCACGATGAGATTAGTAAAACTTAACAATTCATTATCTCCCGATAATGTAAAAAACGGCCGGCGACAAGCCAAGAAATGCGGATTAGCGCTTGATTTATTGAGCCCAGCTAGTTGTGAAATTGAAAATTTTTTTAATAAAAGTATGAAATTCTTCCGTGCAGAGCCGGGGTTAACTGGTAGTATTTCTTATATTCCAGGGATTTAGTGAAATTTGGGAAGTTCAAAAAGGTCTTCCATGTCTATGCCGTACACCAGCTCTTGGAGTACGAAAACATTCATTATTCTTGTATGCTGTACTCAGCAATACCCCATAAAATAGCTAAGTGAGCCAAACTACAACACCCGCAATAATGATCGTAAGAATGTCATTCTCGGAATAACAAAAGTCTGGGCTTGTCTAAATTGAGCCCACCCCTCTCCCAACCACCTTACACACAAGAGCACATCAACCTCACTCTTGTTCTTGTTCGCATAACAGAACATAAGTCTGTATGAATATGTTTATATACATACTTACGCCAAATACGGCAAAAAATGGAAAAAACATGCAAAATTATGCCAAAATATTCAAAAAATTTGCAAACTATGCAAAAAGTGTGCAAAATATATGCAAAATATGCAAACATATGCAAATATGCAGTGCATATGTTAGCTCATTCTTAATATTTTTCAACAAAAATACTTTCTGTCTTGGTCCCGTTCAAATCCGATGCTCCAAAAAAATATGCATTTGCATGTAATTCCGATCACTAGTTGTTCCCACCATCTTCGATCGGCGGTGGAAACTGCGAAATGTAAACTGGTTTAAATAAAACGCGCACTCCTTGGGAAAAAGCCATCAGCTCAAAAAACCCAATTTATTTTCCGCACTACAAGCACACGCACATCTTGCACCGATAAATTAATCTTGCACCAAAAAATGGACGTCTTGTCCGCTTCACGCTCACTGAACGACTGACTACTTCGGCCAGAGACGATCGTCCCTGTGCGAACAAGGCAATCGCACAGGAAATCGTCCCTGTACGAAACAGTGCCAGCGAAAACCAACGGTTTTCATTAAATACAATCAGCTTGCATTAGCAATTAATAACAATACAATTAACAATCAACTTAATTCTAATCTTAGCACTCCAGTCACTCCGGCTCCACATTGGCAGGCTCCACCGGCAATATGCATAGCTTCTGCACGGGTCTGGTCAATCTGCTTGTCTGGGTCTCAATCTCCACGGATCGTACGAGCTTGTCATTGCTCAGAATTAACTTGCACACTCTGCCTAGCACCCACTGCGCTGGCGGAAAGTTCTCTGCCTTGATGAGAACTAGCTGGCCCACCCTCAAATTCTCTCTCTCTCTGCGCCATTTCTTGCGCTCCTGCAAACTATTCAAATAATCAACTTGCCATCTAGCCCAAAAATGCTTTAACATAGTCTGGCGCTCTTTCCAAAGCTTAATGCCCTCCGTGTTTGGTTGCTCGTCCAATGCAAAGGAAGGTGGCAGTACCAGCGGCTCTCCAATAAGAAAATGCCCCGGTGACAATGCTTGCACATCCGTCGGATCGTCTGATATCGGATACAACGGCCGCGAATTCAGAATCGCTTCTACTTGCACCAATAACGTCGCAAGCTGGTCCCGTGCCAGCGTTCTCTGGCCCACGACTCTCGTTAAATGATACTTCATGGACTTCACAGCTGCTTCGTAAATTCCACCTTGATGTGGGGCAGCTGGAATCATAAAGTGCCATTCTGTACCTTTTATACTCAAATGTTCTAGCATCTCTTGCTCCCTCCAATAGTCAATTGCTCTCTTGATCATCCTATCTGCACCAACAAACGTCGTCGCGTTGTCACTGTACATGCGCTCACATCTTCCACGTCTTCCGATAAATCTCTCATAGCACGCAATGAATGATTGAGTAGTTAGATCTAGCACCATATCAATATGAACAGCCCGGGTCTTCAGGCACACAAATATCGCGATCCAGCATTTGCTTTTCGCTACGTAATCATCTCGCACCCTCAAATGGACATTGAATGGCCCAGCATAGTCTAAACCAGAATGTAAAAAAGGCTTGCCCACTTGCACTCGATCGGCTGGTAGATTTGCCATCAACCGTTGCTCCAGCTTGTAGCTGTAACGCACGCACACCACACATTTGTGTAAAAATCTTCTGTGCTCATCCCTTATCCGAGGAATCCAATATTTCTGCCGAATATACTGGGTCATAACTTGCACTGCTCCATGTTTGGTTTGTCTATGCGCATAGTCAATTATCAAATATGCTAACCTTGAACCCTTCGCAATGATAACCTGATGCCTCATTTCATATTCTTTTTCTGCATTTATTAACCTGCCCCCGACTCTTATCAATCCATTTTTGTCCAAGATCGGACGTAATGGCTCTAGCTTACTTCGTTCTGGCAACCGATTTTCTTTCCGTATCATCGGTAGCTGTTTATAAAAATCTTGCTCCTGTGATTCTTTTACCAAATATTCCATCGCACGCGATCTTTCTTCATTACTTGGAAGTGGTATTCTTGCATTCTTGCTCCTTGGCCTACGACCTACTCGCGATCTTCTAGCTCTCTCTTTTTTCGCATATCTCACCCTTAAGGCATCTATAAAACGCTTGCAATATACCAAAATATTTAATATTTTCTCCAACTTGCCCTCATACTGTGTGAGTGGGACGACCACACCGCCTCCCCCCATTTTTGGCACAAAAATACTCAATGGCCCCTCGCACACTTTTACTACATTTACTTTGATTTCTTGCTCCGCCTGTATCGAATATTGCTCCTCCACTGGCTCAAACTTATCAGCTGGCCATTGCTCCTTTGGTTTAGTTAACCAGGCTGGACCTTGCAGCCACAATTTTTTGTCCACCAATTCACTTGCTTTCAAACCCCTACTCGCCAAATCTGCTTGGTTATCTGCTGTGCTCACATGTTTCCATCTACTTGCACCAACGCTCTGTTGTATCGCTGCAACACGATTACCAACAAGGGCTTCAACTCTCTTGGCTGCTTGCCTAGCCAATACAACACCACGAACGAATCTGTCCAGAATGTACGGCTAACATCGCTCTATTCCATTGACTGTCTAGCACTCTTTCCCAATCTAGCTAACAACTCGCACGCCGACAATTCTAGTCTCGGTATCGTCAACTTGTTAACTGGCGCCACTTTCGTCTTGGATACTAGCAAATTACATGCTATTGCCCCATTTTCACGTTCTATCCTCACATAGATAACAGCACCATACGCCTTCTCAGAGGCGTCAGCAAATCCATGCACTTCTAACTTTGCATTATTTCTTGCACCAATCCATCTTGGGATCGTAAAGTTTTCTAGCTCCTTAATCTGGCCCCAATAATCTCTAAATTTGTCTTCTAGTTCCTTTGGCAATTTTTCGTCCCATGCCACTTTCAAGCGCCATAAGTCCTGTATAATAATCTTGCCCACGACCGTTACTGGAGAAATATATCCATTTGGGTCAAACAGCTGAAGCACTCGACTTGCAATCAGCCGCTTTGTAACTGGCTCCCTTATAACTGGTGTTTTCACAATGAATATGTACTTGTCTTGCGCCACAAGCCATACTAGCCCTAGCACCTTAGCTTCTTCATCGAACTGCATCATCCCTTCCTTTTCATTTGAATGCACAGTAGGTTGTTCATGGAGGAAGAACAACCTACTTTTCGACTTCCATTTACGAAGCTCAAACCCTGCCCCAATCAAAATCCGCGCCATTTGTTTTGCCAACGTAATGGCATCTTGCTCGCTGCTAGCACCAGATACGCAGTCATCCATGTACATGTCATTTATGATTGCATTCGCAGCTTCAGGATATTTCTCCTCTGCATCTCTTGCACACTGTATAACTGCTCGCACCGAATTATGTGCTGATGACGTCATGCCATAGGTGACCACAGTCAGCCAATATTCTCTCAATGGGGTTTGCCTATTCTCGCGCCAAAATATTCTTTGCAAATCCCATTGATGTCTAGCAATCCGCACCTGCCGGAACATCATTTTGATATCCGAAGAGAAAGCGACTTTATGCCTTCTAAAACGCATAATTATTTCATGCAAATCCCTTTGCAACTTTTCGCTTAGCAACTGCACCTCATTTAACGATATGCCTTTAGTAGTACGACAACTAGCGTCGAATACCACGCGAAACTTTTTGGTAACCCAATGATGTGGTATATAATAAACTAATGCACCTGGTCTAGCATGCTCACTAACTAGCTCCATGTGCCCAAGCCCCTCATATTCTCTCATAAATTCAATGTAGGACATTCTGAGTTCTGGCTCCCTTTCCAATCGCTTCTCCAAATATAAGAAGCGACGCAATGCAATCTCTCTTGAGCTCCCAATGTCATTAACTGTGTTCAGTGGCTAGTTTGCCACTGAAGTCTGAATCGGCACTTGAACCGATTCAGACGGATTGAGTTGAATCCTGACTTGGCACTTGCACCAGTTCAGGATGAGGTGGTTGGAGTCTGACTCGGCACTTGAACCAATTCAGCTCTGATGAGGTGGTTGGAGTCTGAATCGGCACTTGAACCAATTCAGCTCTGATGAGGTGGTTGGAGTCTGAATCGGCACTTGAACCAATTCAGCCCTGAGTCAAAAAACAAGCGTGTTGAGTGTTTGCTGTTTTCCAATTGACTGTCTTTATTTACATTTTTCCTTGGCCTTTATACTATTTCCAATGTCAAACGTTCTCACGGGCACGTTGGACATCGTTGCTGACTTAGCATTCCCACGCTTGCCCAAACTGTATTGCACTGCTTCTGCTTATGCTGCGATTAACTAAGTGAAATTTGAGTGTGCAAAATGCATTGACTGTCGAATGGAATTTGCTGTCGAATTGACCTTGAGTATGCAAAATGCATTCACTAACGAATGTTGGATAACACTGGCGCGTGATATTAACACTTGCAGCGGTGGGAATCGAGCCCAATTCTGCCGTGGGAACGTTTGACATTGTTTACATAATATTTATATGTGCAGAGTCTGAACATCCTCCCCCCGTTGACATATGGTCAACACTCGATCTCTATTTTCCAGCTCGGATGACGGTCAGCTTGTGGATGAACTCGATCAAGTGGTCGTGGTGGAGGAATTGCCTTGTTGCTATGTTTTATGGTGATACACTGTGTCGGCTTCGTTTCTGCGGTGTTGGTCCGTTGTTGGTCTCAGAATTGCCGTCCACTGATACCTCTTGCTCCTTCAGTAATGGTGCTAACCGATGGATGGGCCGCTTGCAGACACCAGTGTTGGTTTTGATGTCAACAACTCTGATTTTCCCATCATTGCCAGGATAGCACTTGACGACTCTGCCTAGTGGCCATTGCAGAGGAGGCGCATTATCTTCCTTTATGATTACCAGCATTCCATTAGAGATATCAGGTGATTGCGTTTTCCATTTAGTACGATGTTGTAACTCATTGAGGTACTCCTTGGACCACCTTGACCAGAACTCCTCTTTTAAATGGTTGACCAACTTCCATCTGGTCAAAAGCGATGTTTTGGTTGTCGTTGTTGAACCACTTGGAATTGCTGTCAATGGTTCTCCTATTAAGAAGTGTCCCGGTGTGAGTGCTGACAGGTCATTAGGATTTGATGACAAGGGTGTTAGTGGTCTAGAGTTCAACATGCTCTCGATTTGAGTTACCACGGTCTCCAGTTCCTCATATGTTAGCGAGGAGGTGCCAATTTATTTTGCCAAGAGATATTTTGCAGACTTGACAGCCGCTTCCCACAGTCCTCCGAAATGTGGTGCTCTCGGGGGGATGAAGTGGAATGTAATTCCTTGAGCTGCGCCTGATCGCATTATGTTATCTTGGGCATTTTTGCTGTGAATGCTTTCAACCAACTCTTCCAGTTGGTTTTTTGCACCCACAAAATTGGTTGCGTTATCACAATATAAGTTCTGACAACGGCCTCTTCTTGACGTGAAGCGATTAAGTGCGCCGATGAATGCGTCTGTTGTAAGATCGCTGACGACTTCCAGATGCACTGCTTTTGTAGCAAAGCAGCAGAAGACTGCAATGTAAGCCTTGCATGGCCTTTTGCCTCTTATTTTGTAGTGTATCCATATCGGGCCACAGAAATCCACCCCCGCGTTGAAAAAGGGTCTCTGAAGTTGTACTCGATCAGCTGGCAAATTTCCCATGATCTGGTTGAACATCTGTGGACGCGCCCGCGTGCATCGCACACATTGTTGGACCATGGATCTAGCCATAATTTTGCCCTTTATTGGCCAAAATCGTTGTCTGGTTTGGGCCAACAATGCCTGTGGCGAGCAATGGACCCCTTTCTCGTGAAGGTGTTGCTTGATAAGTTTTGCTATCGGATCGTTATAAGGCAGCAACATGGGATGCTTGGCGTCGTATGTGAGATGTGATGATGTCAATCGGCCCCCTACCCTGATGATGCCGCGATTGTCTATAAATGGAGACAGTCCCTGGAGAGCGCTTGTTCCTTTGACTTCACCCGTATTTGATAGCTGATGCATCTCAGCTTTAATTACAACCGCTGTGATTTCCGCGCTTTTAACGATTGCTTACTTAGCCTGAACTGGGTTGACTTGTTCTCTAACTCAGATGCGGCTACCTGCTTTGATATTTTCAAAACGAAGGTGTTTGAAATTTGCCTTCAGACTATTCCCACTCATCGTAAACAAGTCTATAAACGGCCGTGGTACACTAAAGATTTGAAACATCTTAAAAATTTAAAAAATAAGTTTTATAAGAAAAACAAGTCAACCAAAAGTTCCCATTACTTTAATACCTATCAATACTACTTGGAAAAGTTTAATTATCTTGATAAGTCACTTTATAAAAGCTATATTAATAAGTATGAATCCAACATTAAAAATAATCCAAAAGCCTTTTGGAGTTTCATCAAATCTAAGAAATCGACATCCAGTATTCCTAATTCCCTTTTCCTAAACAATAAAATCGCCGGCTCTGCTGAAGAAGCTGCAAATCTCTTTGCTGAGTTCTTCAGCTCTAATTTCGTTTCTGACGCTGATGTTATTCTGGACAGTCCACTATCTTTTAATTCCTCCCTTTCTCTGGGGTCTTTAACATTGTCTTACGACGATGTTGAAAATGGCATCTTGAGTTTGAAATCTTCCTCCCAAACTGACGCGGACGGTTTTTCGGCTATTCTCTTTAAACAATGCTCCTCCCTCATTGAGCCATTATTACATATTTTTAACAAGTCGCTAGCTTCAGGAGTTTTCATTGAAGCTTGGAAGAAAGCTACCATTACTCCAATTTTTAAAAGTGGTAATAAAAATGACGTCTCGAATTACAGACCTATATCCAAGCTCACTACAGTCTCAAAACTCTTTGAGGGAATTGTCAAGGAAAAACTTGTCCCTGCAGTACGCAATCTGATTTGCCCTAATCAGCATGGGTTCGTAAGTGGCAGATCTACAGTTTCTAATTTAGCAGTATTTACTGAGGATTGTCTTGCGGCTTTTAAGGACGGCCATGAAGTGGATGCCATCTATACGGATTTTGCAAAGGCCTTTGATAGAGTTTCGCACAGTATCCTTGTTTCTAAGCTTGAACGCCTTGGTATCCACTCGTCTTTTCTTAAGTGGGTCGGGTCCTACTTATCGAATAGGTGTTGTACCGTTGTAATTGACAACACTCCTTCCATGCCTTTTGTGGCCTCCTCTGGAGTCCCCCAAGGCAGTATCTTGGGACCACTGCTCTTCGTCCTGTTCATTAATGACATCGGCTCTTGCTTCCTCTCAGCTAAGTGTCTTCTGTACGCTGATGATCTGAAGATATATATTATCAGAAGGTCGCCTTCTGATTCTGTTGCACTGCAATCGGACCTTGATAATCTTCACGGGTGGTGTGAACAGAATCGTCTGTTTCTTAATATCAAAAAATGCTTTCATGTGTTATTCTCCAGGAAGGATAACCCTACGTATAGGTATTTTACTATTTCTGGCTCCACTCTTGGGATGATGAAAGAGCTTAAGGACCTTGGTCTATTCTTCGATTCGAAGTTGTCCTTTTCTTCCCACATCAACTTTGTCGTCTCCAAAGCATATTCCATGTTAGCGTTTATTCGTCGTCACTGTTCTTCTTTCTCCGACCCATATACTCTTAAATCACTTTACTCCTCCTATGTTAGGTCTAACCTTGAATATGCCTCGTTTATTTGGCGTCCTTATCATGCTTCCCACATTAACCGTATTGAACGCATACAAAAAGTTTTCTTACGCTTCGCCCTTCGTTCCCTCAACTTTTATGATCCTATCCCATCTTATGATTCCCGCTGTTTGCTTCTTAACCTTAAATCACTGGAAGGCCGGCGTTCCTATCTGTCTTGTTCGTTCATATTCAATGTCATAAACGGCGCTGTCGACTGTCCCGAGTTGTTGCAAAGAATCCCATTCTCTGTACCATCTCGCACACTCAGGCATATTGATTATTTCAATGTTGGGTTCTGCAGATTTGATTATATCAAAAATGCTCCAATTACTAGAGCTCTTTGCAACTTAAATTCTGTTCCTGAACTTGATCTCGCGCTTCCTAAAAGCTTAGTTTTAAGAAACTTAGCTGCATTCTTTAAATGAATTGTTTGAATATATATTGTTATTAGTCTGTAAGAATTGTTTATTCATTGACTAAATAAATAAATAAATAAATAAAACTGAAATCGCTTAGATGTATGGCTCTTATGATGACGTACAGCGACTCATCCAGTTCGGTTGGTGTTAGGTTGATGCTACCATGTTTGCTCTTATCCTGTAGACGTTTAATAAATCGCAACACATAGCCAACAATTCGTTGCAACATTGTGAAGGAGTTTCGATGCCGTATTGTGTAGACCATGTTACTCAGATCATCTTTATGTGCGATAGTAAGCACGTTTGCCCTTTTCTTGACTTCTGCGTCTGTTTGATCGGGAATCACGAGCTCCTGACGAAATGACTGCGGCCAACAATCTTGATTACCATGAAGGAATAATGGCCCGTAACACATTGTACACCCTTGGATGTAAAGTGGATCTACACCTCGAGATAGCAAGTCAGCTGGGTTGTGTTTGGTGTTGACATGGCGCCATTGCTCAACTAGTGTCAATTGTTGAATTTTACTGACACGGTGAGCAACGAAGGTTTGGAATTTGGATGGATCCGAGTTAATCCAATGTAACGTTATTTCCGATTCAGTCCACATATAAGTTGGATGCTGTTCATATTCCAAGTCCCTTTTTACTCTGGCCACCAGTTGTGCTCCTAACAGTGCTGCGCATAACTCGAGCCGCGGTATTGTCTGTGTTTTGAGTGGGGCGACGCGTGATTTTGAGCAGAGTAGTTGAACGGAGATAGTTCTATCAGTAATTTCTGCTCTGACGTAAACAGCGGCTCCATAGGCGCGTTCGGATGCTTCGGTGAACACATGAAGTTGAATGTTTCTTGATTGTTTGTGGTGCATGATGTGTCGTGGCACCCTCACATTGTTTAGCTCACCTAAGTTTTGGCGGAAGGTAGTCCACTGAGTGTGCATTTCCGCTGGTAGAGCTTCATCCCATGACAGCTTTAATTGCCACAGTTGTTGGACAAACATTTTGGCCTTAACTACCACCGGAGCCATCAAGCCCAATGGGTCAAAAATGTGTGCCAAGTCAGATGTCACTGTCCTTTTCGTTATTTTTCCATTGACAGCCTGGTTTGTTTTGATGCAAAATTCATCCGATTTTGGCAGCCATGTAAGACCTAAGATTTTCACTGTATTATGTGCGTCGTTGCTAATGTCTAGGTCTACATCTTGATCCTCTGGAGGTAAGCCTTGAAGTAATTTTTCATGATTTGCGCACCACTTTCGTGGTTTAAAACCAGCTGTCGCTAGAATCTTGATGAGTTGTTCTTTTGCTGCTATTGCTTCAATCAGGCTGTCTGAACCACTCAGACCGTCATCGACGTAGAAGTCCTTGCTCAGAGTAGCTGCCCCGAGTGGGAACTGTCCTGCATGATCCTTTGCCAAAGTCTGCAGACATTTGGTTGCTAGGTAGGGTGCTGCTCTAGTTCCATACGTCACTGTTTTTAATTTGTAGTAGCACAACTCGTCCTGCGCTGACTCTCTCCAGATGATGATTTGGAACTTTTCGTCTTTTGGATCAATCAATATCTGACGATACATCTTCTCGATGTCTGTTGTGAAGACGAATCGTGACCTTCTAAAACGCAATAGGATGGATGTCAATTCGCTTTGTACGACTGGCCCATTGTGCATGAGGTCGTTAAGCGAAACCCCGCTTGACGTTTTTGCGGATGCATCGAAGACAACTCTTAGTTTTGTTGTTGTGCTGTCCAGTTTGGTTACACCGTGATGCGGCAGAACGTAATGAGGAGTCAATATAGCGTCGCGATTGATTCGTTCCATATGTCCGAGATGCTCGTATTCCCGCATGAAGTTAATGTACATTTCTCTCATCACTGGGCTTTTTGACAGGCGACGTTCGAGGCTGAAGAAACGATTGGTTGCCATCTGCATGGATTCGCCAAGAGCTGCTGGGTCTTCCTTAAACGGAATTTTCACGACAAATCGCCCCATTTGATTGCGCTTGGTGTGTTGGGCAAATGATTCTTCGCATTTTCTTTCTGCATCCGTAAATTGATCCTTGTTCTCTGGGAATTCCTCCAGCTGCCAGAATTTAGTCAGTATGTTGTCTAATGCATCCTCGTCGCTTTCGCTGCATATGCCGCAGGTAAGAGCTTCCTGATCGGCACCGTTAATTTTGCCGCTGCATATCCATCCGAAAACCGTGTTCTGTAGCTTCGGCAATCCATCAGCCAATTTAATTTGACCTATTGACAGAAGGCTGTGGTAGAATTCTGCCCCAATTAATAGATCAACGTGATTTGGCTTAAAAAAGTCCGGATCAGCCAAATTTATGTTTCGTGGAATTGGCCAGTCTGAAGTATCCAGAAGCTGTGTTGGTTGGGCTGAAATGATCCGGGGCATGACGAAAGCGCTGAGGGCCAAGTTGAAGTTATTGATGCGGGACTGGATTTTTGTGGTCACGCTATATCTTGCATCCTTTTTACTTCTACCAATGCCCTCTATCCACAATGGAGATGGCTGCAGCTGCAGGTTCAGTTTCTTCGCCAATCTTTCCGTCATTAAATTTACTTGTGATCCAGAATCCAGTATTGCTCTGCAGTTGACGAAATCACCATGGATCGTAGCTATTCTTATGATGGCGGTGCTGAGCAGAACATACCCCTGGTTTGGCGAGGATGCCGTCAGCAGTGCTGAAGGCTGTTGGTGGGTTTCCTCGACCAGCACTTCCTGCTTGGAGTTGGGACCTGGCTGGTTACTGGCCTTGGTTGGCTCTGATAGATGCAGTAGTGTGTTATGTTTTTTGTTACATTTACTGCAGTGACGAGTTCTGCAATCAGTGGCCTTATGTCCTATGCGCAGACAATTCAGGCACAGGTTTAGCCGCTGAACTGCCTTGATGCGATCTTGTGGGGTTGATTGCAGGAATGCCTTGCAATGATATAATGGATGTGATCCGTCATTGCAGACCTTGCAGATTGACGCCTTTTACTTGTCTACCGCTGTGGTGAGGGTTTTTGCGGAGCTAGGTTTTTCCTTGTGACCAATTGCCTCCAACGACTGGAATCTGGTTTCTACGAAGGACAGAAATTCTGGAATAGACTGGATCTCTCGTGGATGTGTTAACGATTGCTCGTATAACATGCGGCTTTGTTTATCCAGTTTAGGCAGCAGGCAATGGAGCAGTAATGGAGACCAGGAATCGGTTTCTAACCCTTGATTTCTCAGAGCCAGTAGTCCCTCAAGCGTGACGTCGTGTAGTGTCCTTATTTCTGCCGCTGATGGATTGGCTGTCATTGATGGTTGGTTCAGGATTCGTTCGATGATTGCTCCAACGATGATCCTCTTGTTGTGGTAACGCTCTTGCAGCAACCTCCAGGCTGTATCGTAGTTTTCATTGGTCAATGGCAGGTGTTGAATCAACCCTTCTGCTTCTCCGGACAGACTGCCCTTGAGATACCACATTTTTTGTGCGCCAGGAAGGTTTTGTTTGTGGACCATTTCCGTGAACAAATCATCGAACTGAGCCCATTTCAGGTAATTTCCGTCAAACTTTGGAATGGTTACCTTGGGAAGCGATAGGCAAGCGGTGTCTGACTTGCTGCTCACTTGTTGTGGTTGTTCGTGATCAGCCAGCTTCGAGGCCAATGAAACTAGGTTTGACTGAACCAATTCCTCAAGCTTCACATAATTCTCAAGATCATATCCCACTGCAGCAGGATCGCTGGTGCATTCCCAAAGCTCGAAATTTATGGCTTCAATTTCGTTCCACAGCCTTTCGATTCTCCCGATATTGACCTCGTAGAACGACTTCGCCTGGATCGCCGGTTGACGATTGGCGCCTGCGATGAGTCGCCTTAGTGAAGTGCCCATGGCAATTTGTTTTCGAACCAGGCGCGATGCGTTTGCATCTGGTTCCGCATATGGTGGTGGTTTCGGTAGAGATGTGTAAATCTGCCGGTTCTTCGACGGCAGCGGCCGGAGGTTGTAGTGCATTTAATTCACTGCTGAGGATGTCGCTGTACTTCTCTACCAACGCCTTGACATTGTTGAAATAGTCCTTGGTGAAGTAAGCATCGGTTGTGTCTACGCCCGGCACTGAAGTTGGTGATTAGTTGCTGAACTTCCTGACCCAGTTCAGATTGTTCAGCTACTAAATCTTGCATTGTCTTCATTGTTGCTGGATCCGAAGGTTTCGTTCTGCTTACTGAAGTTGTGACGGCAGTCTCTTACTGCCGAGGACGAATGAGGTTGTGACGGCAGTCTCTTACTGCCGAGGATAGACTGTCGATGTTGGTGCACTCCTGTTGGGGCACTCTGAGTTTGTGAAGGCAGACTGTTGATGTTGGGGCACTCCTGTTGGGGCACTCCTGTTGTTGTGAAGGCAGTCTCTTACTGCCGAGGATAACTGTTGATGTTGGGGCACTCCTGTTGTTGTGAAGGCAGTCTCTTACTGCCGAGGATGAACTGTTGATGTTGGGGCACTCCTGCTGTCCGCGTATAGCGTGAAACTATCACGTCGGGGTCACCAAAATGTTCAGTGGCTAGTTTGCCACTGAAGTCTGAATCGGCACTTGAACCGATTCAGACGGATTGAGTTGAATCCTGACTTGGCACTTGCACCAGTTCAGGATGAGGTGGTTGGAGTCTGACTCGGCACTTGAACCAATTCAGCTCTGATGAGGTGGTTGGAGTCTGAATCGGCACTTGAACCAATTCAGATCTGATGAGGTGGTTGGAGTCTGAATCGGCACTTGAACCAATTCAGCCCTGAGTCAAAAAACAAGCGTGTTGAGTGTTTGCTGTTTTCCAATTGACTGTCTTTATTTACACTTTTCCTTGGCCTTTATACTATTTCCAATGTCAAACGTTCTCACGGGCACGTTGGACATCGTTGCTGACTTAGCATTCCCACGCTTGCCCAAACTGTATTGCACTGCTTCTGCTTATGCTGCGATTAACTAAGTGAAATTTGAGTGTGCAAAATGCATTGACTGTCGAATGGAATTTGCTGTCGAATTGACCTTGAGTATGCAAAATGCATTCACTCCCGAATGTTGGATAACACTGGCGCGTGATATTAACACTTGCAGCGGTGGGAATCGAGCCCAATTCTGCCGTGGGAACGTTTGACATTGTTTAAATAATATTTATATGTGCAGAGTCTGAACAAACTGTTTTCAATGGTATGGTAACAACGAATCTGCCGTCGCTGGCTCTGCGATATGTATTAACGAAATTGTTTTCAACTAGCTCCTCCTCTGGCGTTCTCATTACATGCTCTTTGATTTGATCAAGCTCCCAAAACTTCTTAAACAACTTGTCAAGCTCCTCATTATTCTCGCACTCAATCATAGACACTAGCTCACCTGTTTGCTCGTTGACTTTCTGCGCATGCTCTCCAAAAATGACCATACCTAGCACCGTTTCCATTAACGTGATGTTGTTCAATTTATTCGGCATAATACTGATGACAATCCTTGCCACAAAACTTGCACCTAGTAAGACATGCACACTTTTCGGTTGCCAGTAATCCGGATCTGCAAGCGGATCTGGCAAACCATCTTGCGCCATCATCCGTATACTACCGGATGGTAATACTGGCCCCCACTGGCTCTCTTTTGGCAGAACCCACAGCTCTGCCTCTAAGCTCACATGCCGCTGCAAACCATGGCTTTATTTTTATGTTAGCCTTCTTGCCACTTGCATTGGCACACCGTCAATGCCCACCATCTTCTGCGCTATAGGTTGCGTGGATACACGATATTTTCACTGCAATGCGAACGTCATCAAATTGCTTGTGCCATCGTATCCAGCAATGCACGCACCGGCCCATACCCGCACCCATCGTCTACAATTCCGACCATGGCCGTCGGTAACAACGTCATAGTCGGACTTGCATTAATCTTAGCACCAGCTGAATACTGTTTAAACCATTTATCCTTTATTTCTTTCTCTACTGGCACATTTGTCTTAGCTCCCCGTCGCCCTTTTCTGGCCCCGCTCCTACTCTGGGGGCTCCTTGCCCAACATCCTAGCTTGCTCCTCGTTCGCCTACTTCGGTAGCTCCCGGTTCGGACACAGCGTGCTATTGTGTTTCGGCCTGCCTGGGCACTTCCAGCAAGCGCCCTGGTGGCAACTGTTCACCCCGTGGCCCCGCTTGAAGCAGTTCGGGTACAACTTGCGCCTGGCCACGTAATCGGTGCGCGTCTCCAATGTTAGCCCCATGAATTCCGGGCAATGGTATGGCATGTGTCCCCCTGCGCACACCTCACAAGCCATCGACCGCTCTTGCCCCCTTTCCGCACTCGCACCTTTAGCTCTTGGTTGTCTGGCTCCTACTGGCGCCATTGTAGCACTTGCACCTTTAGCCTTTGCCTGTTTGGCTTCTTCTGGCACCATTGTAGCACTTGCACCCGTAGCCTTCGACTGTCTGGCTTCTTCTAGCACCCTTTGTTCTTGCTCCTGCCCTCGCTCCAACTGGTTTATTTTGGCGTCGAGCAAAGCGTGCGCCTCAAAATACTCCAGCTCGTCATGTGCCATCGTCGCTCGCTCTAGCTTAGCCCTCTGCTCCCTGGGCGTCGCGGCGATTACCTTTTCATAGGTGTCGTTGTATTTTGCCCAGACTTCCTCGAGGCTGGTACGGCGTACCCTCGCTAGCTCCAGTGTGACATCCCGAAATGCTGGCCCCTGCACAAAGCACAATGTGCGCCAAATTGTCGCCGCCAACACCTCCAATCTATCTTCTGCCATTTCACTGCAAGGAGATAGAAAGCAAGCACCAAGCACCAAGGATTGGAACAGAGTCCAAAATTATTAACTGTTTTTGCCCCTGCAACGACTGTGACGTCATTTCTTGCACGCAACGCACACCGTGTCATAACAACAGGCTTCAACCTGTCGCTAAGCCAAGGCGAATTAACACAGGTGACCTCGTTGAATCAGCTGATTTGATTTTTTGTGGTGGAAAAAGTCCACGCCAAAACGCCTGTGTAAATCTGTGACAGTTTAAATGAAAACAGCAAGCTTTGCTGTTATTGGCTGATTTTGACAATCTAAACCCAGAAAACAAAATACATTGAAATCTTGTTGTTGCCCTTACGCTATCACCTGTTATCAAGTCGCCCTGCACTAAGCACAATTTTGTGTTCCGAATTCATTCATGGCACTCTGACTAGCACACTTCTTCCAAACGTTTTGTTTCGAATTTATTCTTAAAATTACTGGCACTCTGACTAGCACCACTGCTTGCAATCGTTTTTATTCCGCATTCATTCTTAGAATTACTGGCACTATGACTAGCACCACTGCTTGCAATCGTTCTTGCTCTCTTTTTCTAGCTCTCTTTTCATTTTCTTATTCTTGCTATTCTGGCTCTCTTTTCATTTTCTTGCTATTCTGGCTCTCTTTTCATTTTCTTATTCTTGCTGCTCTAGCTCTCTTTTCGTTTTCTTATTCTTGCAGCTCTAGCTCAGATATGCATATCAATCTAGCACCCTTCGATTCCAAGAATAACGGCAACATCACAGCACCAACTGAGCAATAACGGGACCGCAATTACGCGCGTCCCTTACGCACACACTCGCACCACCAGCTCAGCAATACCGGGACCGCAGTTACGCGCGTCCCTTGCGCACATACTCGCACCACCAGCTCAGCCATAACGGGACCGCAGTTACGCGCGTCCCTCGCGCACATACTTGCACCACCGAAACCATATGCCCTGCAGGCACATGTTTCCAAAGTTTTCTCCTTGCACCACAACAACCACTATGTGGTCACTTGCGCTGACCAAACGCATGCACCAACAAACATTAACTAACGATAAACAAACTCTCCATGCACGACAACAACAATGAGCTTTCACTCGCACCGAAACGCATGTGTAAAGCAAGCACCCGACTGGCACACAAACGATACTTTCTTGCACAACAGCAAAAATAAGCCCGCTCGCACCAAACGCATGCGCCAAGCAAGCACCCGACTAGCACACAAACGAAACTTCCTCGTACAACAACAACAATAAGCTCGCTCGCACCAACGCATGCGCCAAGCAAGCACCCGACTAGCACACAAACGAAACTTTCTTGTACAACAACAACAATAAGCTCGCTCGCACCAACGCATGCGCCATGCAAGCACACAAACGAAATTTCCTTGTACAACAACAACAATAAATTCGCTCGCACCAAACCACATGCGCCACGCAAGCACCTGACTGGCATACAAACGAAACCTGCATGTAAACCAACAATAAACTCGCTCGCACCAACGCGTGCGCCAAGCAGGCACACAAACGAAATTTCCGAGCACAACAACAACAATAAACCAAGAAGGCACACAAACGAAATTTCCGAGCACAACAACAACAATAAACCCGCTCGCACCAAACGCGTGCGCCAAGAAGGCACACAAACGAAATTTCCGAGCACAACAACAACAATAAACCAAGAAGGCACACAAACGAAATTTCCGAGCACAACAACAACAATAAACCTACTCGCACCAAACGCGTGCGCCAAGAAGGCACACAAACGAAATTTCCGAGCACAACAACAACAATAAACCTGCTCGCACCAAACGCGTGCGCCAAGAAGGCACACAAACGAAATTTCCGAGCACAACAACAACAATAAACCTACTCGCACCAAACGCGTGCGCCAAGAAGGCACACAAACGAAATTTCCGAGCACAACAACAACAATAAACCAAGAAGGCACACAAACGAAATTTCCAAGCACAACAACAACAATAAACCTGCTCGCACCAAACAAGCACTCAACTGAAGCTCAAACAATTTTCCGTTCACCACAATAATAACACATTTGCTCTAAATCCTATTACCCGCACCACGCTCCTAGTGGACTGTAGCTCACCGATTGCTGCTGCTTCTTCTTTCTCCTCTTTTTTTTTTTAAATTCACCAACACAACTGCTCACTCGCGATGCTTTCGCTTCTGCGTTCGCTGATCGAATGGAAGAGAAACGAATTGCGCAACAATCGGCGACTCGCTCCTTCTAGCACACATTCCACGCGAGAGCTCTTCGCACAACGCTGCTCGCTGGAAATGTCCCGTTTCTTTCGCGCACAAAGGAATCGAAAACAAAAAATGGGCGCTCCATAGGCCGCTAACATCTGGCTCGACACGTACCACAATGTTCACACCATCTTCGATCGGCGGTGGAAACTGCGAAATGTAAACTGGTTTAAATAAAACGCGCACTCCTTGGGAAAGAGCCATCAGCTCAAAAAACCCAATTTATTTTCCGCACTACAAGCACACGCACATCTTGCACCGATAAATTAATCTTGCACCAAAAAATGGACGTCTTGTCCGCTTCACGCTCACTGAACGACTGACTACTTCGGCCAGAGACGATCGTCCCTGTGCGAACAAGTCAATCGTACAGGAGATCGTCCCTGTATGAAACACTAGTCATAAGATATGAGGTTAACTTTGGACTAATTTTGGTAGGGGAAAAAATTCTTAGTGGCAACACTAGCTACCACCAACATGCAAGCGGCAAATCGCTTTGTTGCCCAACCACAACAACCACAGTGTGGTGCGTCACTGTTTCATACACCGCTCTCACAGCTTCTCTGTTTACGCTCTCGCGCTCTGTGCGTTCTCGTCAGTGTGCTTACTTAATTTTTCATTTATGTGGTAGACCCATTGAAAACAATGTAGATTTGAATGAAATGTGGTAGATTTTTTGTATTGTACATTAATTGTATATTATTGGATTTTGTACAATTCTGCACTTTAACCGGTGCCGGGTTTCTTCTCATTGTTTTTGTATTGTTGACTATATTTTTTTCTTTTTTGGGAGCTCGGACTCGCAAATTTCAGCAGCAGGTACAACTTCGCGTCGTAAAACTTCTTCCCGTCCAAGCGCATTGCCATCGCCATGCGATATTCTAAAAAACTAAACGTTACTAAAAAATAAAGGCAAAAATTATTCAACTTTTTTAGAAAATTTTCGATTTTAAATGGACCTGCCGCCAAAACAATTGTCAAACTGTCAGCTATTTATAGTGCACTGCTCTCGAAGTGATGAGAGTGCTACCACATACGTTTTTTTTGCACATTTTCACTTATAATGTTCAATGCAGCCCTAACATAAATTTTACAACATAAAGTTCTAATTTACTTGGAGTAATAGGTTGGTTAATAGAAAAATGTATGCTCCACAAAAATGTGGTAGATTTTAAGCCCTCCGTGGTAGATTTGGTAGAAACTTGATTTTAAAAATAATCGTGGTAGATCTACCACATATTTGGTAGAAGTAAGCACACTGGTTCTCGTACCTTTAACTGCTTCCCCCGCATCGACAAACGAGTCCTACCACTGGAACCCGCTAAGAAAATTTCCTTTACACCAGATGCGCATTCTGTATATTGATTGTTCTGTGCTATTACCAACGAACGTGAAGTAATAGAACGCGCATCTCATACAAGCAAAGGCGTTCTATGGCGGGTACTGCTGTACCCTTTGTTATTGACAGCAAAACCTTCTGTTACTAACAGCAGAATTCTCTGTAACTTCAGCGTAACACAGAGAAGGCTTGCTTTACAAGCGAGAATGCAGTTTTATGTGTTGCGCTCTTTGGTTACGCTCATTGCAGCGAGTCTGCGTTAGCACACTGCTGTGGCGTGGGATGATTGGGAGATGAAGACGATGTGCTGTTGTTGTTGTTGTTGTTGTTGTTGTTGCGCTGGCGAAAAGCTGAAATTGTAAAACTATTTTCTGGCTGGCTTTTGTTCTTCTTCTATAAGTCTGCACGGCGTCGCATGTTGTAGTGCCGACTTTAGTGTGCGCAAAATCATAGAAAAGAAAATACAAAATGGAAAAGAAAATGGTTGGCATGGCGACTGATATGATCGCTACAAGCAACAAAAAATTAATAATAATAAGTAGGTATCGAATTTATATGCAAAAACTATGCAAAAAATTCAAAAATATGCAAAAATGCAGTGCATATGTTAACTCATTCTTAATATTTTTTAATAAAAATTGTTTCTGTCTTGGTCCCCTTCAAATCTGAAGCTCCAAAAAAATATGCAGTTGCATATAATTCCGATCCCTAATAATAAGTAATCAACAGAAACAATTAAAAAGGGAAAGAAAAGAAAGGAAGTCGTTTTTATTATCCCGCAATAATTTTTAAAGTACCGTTGTTTGGAACTTGTTTTACAGCCCACATAATATGTAATGCTTGCTTAAAAGAACTTAAATAAGAAAGTCTAATACTGTAACTTTAGGTCACAGCATCTCATATGGAACCATTCAGATGTCGAATATTTACACTATTCTTAAATGTAGGCATGCCTTAATACCAGTTTTTTAAGGTTCTGCTTCAAAAATTATCAGGGCAAGTTTGAAATCAATGGACCCAATAATAGTGGAGTGTGTCAGTCGGAAGAACATGGTAGTCTTCTCGACCCAATAATAGTGGAGTGGGTCAGTCGGAAAAGAGGCCGAAGTCCGGTAGTCTTCTTGGACACGACGAGACTACTTCCACCCACCCCCCTTTTCGAGGGTGCTGAAGACGATGCTGCTGGGCAATTTGCTTTTTGGGCGGGGAAAGACAGTCAAAAGGGTTAAACACCCCCTTATTACGCCCACTATGGTAACAAAACTTATCTATGGAAAGCTTTTGTAAGGCAATATGGGTATCAAACGATTCAGCGTGTCATTGCGGCAAACATAGGCTATAATAAAATCGGCCGCGCCCACTTGCCGCGCCCACTTCCACTCCACTATAAATCAAGTTTATTTTCCCCTTTGTTGAGCCCGTAAGGCTTTTATGGCAAAATGCTTGTCTAATTTTTTTTCTCATTTGTAGTGCTTTCACCATATTTAAAGTCAATAGATTTATTAAAGTATGTTTTTCCATACAAACTTTTAACCCTTGGTTTCCCCGTTAGATTTAAATTTTCAAAAACGAAAAAGACGTGTCTACTTATTTTTGACTTCAAGTGTTTTTATCAATTTTGAATTTTCGTCTTCATATGTTTTTCAAAATTGTAACCCACCATGGCACAATATAAACAAATAATTTTACTTGGAACTCGCCACGTAAAAATATTTGTAAGCACTGTAAATTGGGATCAACCACCAAATTTTTAAATCAATCAAAGCGTTCAATTTGGAAGTAAAAAGCCATACACCACAAAGATTCGATTGTTGGTGACATGGATGGCTGGATGGATGTGAAGGGGAGCCGAGGAAATAACCTAAGGGAGGTCATTACCCTAAGCACTCAGGCTCTATAGCCCGTTGTACTTAAGGCTCAGGAAAAAGGTTGATAGAGGAAATGGGAATGGGAAAAGAAAAAGAGAAAGTGGGTGGAGGGGGAGAGGGTGCTATGGATTCTCCTGTGCATATTTCCCGGACTCATTAATGAATCTCAGATCACACAGGGCGAGAGAATGAACTTCGTCCATTCTCATAACATCTGAACCCAGCGTGCGCAATCTCGTTCTAGAGAAGGCCGGACATGCACAGAGAAAGTGCTCTGTACTATCTACCTCCTCCAGGCAAGACACGCAAGTCGGATCTTCGATGATGCCCATGTTGGCCATATGTCGTCCCCATGGATTGTGTCCTGTGATTAACCCGACCATTCGTCGGAGGTCTTTCCTTCTCAGATTCTGGAGGAAATTCCCTGCTTTCCTGCTCGGGCTTTTCACAAAACACTTGGCAGTCTTACAGCTTCCCAAGCTAGACCAACGTTCTCTATGTAGGTTGTTGACATAGGACTTGATCCAGTCTAGGGTTCCCGCTAGACTGGTGCCGATAATTGGTTCTAGTCCCATGGGTGTGCACCCTGATCCACAGTTAGCCAGTTCATCGGCAGTTTCGTTACCTAGAACACCGCAGTGTCCCGGAACCCAGATAAGTTGGAGCTTATTACGTCTCGCGACTGATTTAAGCTTCATCTTACATTCTTGGACAATCTTAGAGGTAACACGCGCGTTCTCCAGGGCCTTAAGTGCAGCTTGACTGTCACTTCAGACTCCTATATGTTTCCCGCATCATTTCCTCCCGATTATCCATTCCGCTACTTTCAGAATGGCGAAGACTTCCGTCTGAAAGACGGTATTCAGCCTACCCAGTGAGTAGTAGCATCTGACACTTCCTTCGAGGTGCCATCCAGCTCCAGTACCTTTAACAGTCTTGGATCCGTCAGTGAAGAAAATATCCGTCAGATCCCCTAGCATGGCCTCTGGGTTGTACCACTGGCCGCGCGTTGGGAACCTCACTTCAAAGTTTCACCTAAAGGATACTTCGGGTATTAGGCAATCCTTAGCGGCCAGCAGCAACGGATATTGCACTGACAACCTCTTGAAGATTTCTCTATGACCCGAGCCCTTGTTGTCATGCCAGTATCCATAGGAATCCAGCCGACATGTCGCTTTCATCGCCTCCTCTTGAACTTTTAGATCCAGGGGAAGCAAGTCAAGCATGGCATTAAGGGTGTCACCCGAGACAGTGCTCATGGCACCCGTAATGCATATACATACACTTCTTTGTAGTCTGTTCAGAGCCAAAGCTGTAGACTTAACCATTGTTCGTCTCCACCAAACTACCGATGCATACGTAATTATGGGCCTGATGAGTGCGGTATATTTCATTTATTTCATTTATTATTATTTAGTCAAAGAACAATTGTTTGCTTACTGACTAATAAAGAACAGCATAATGGATAAGTAACAAAATAATATTATGTAACAATCGATAACTTAATTAACCCTTTCGGTTATTCTATGCCATATGGCATAGTCTCTTTTCAGTGCCTGTTTTAGGTCAAAAACTTGTGGATACTATATTTTTCAATTTTTGTATTTTTCTCTGAAGATTTTTATTAGTGTACCAAGTAACTTGTAAGGGTTCAGAAAGTGCGCAGTCCTATCGAGCTGCGTATTTTACAAAAAGAGGTCACTTCGTACTTTTATTTATTCTATTGCAAAAATCAATTTATTTTATAGGTTTATGTAAGTAATCTAGTAGGTATTTATTGCTTTAGTAAGTGTAAAAAAAGTTAGATCCCAAATATAGTTTACTAAGGCTGTACGATTTTTTTTATTTTTTACTATGCCATATTTCATAATGCCCAAAAACCACTTTTTCGAACAATATTTAAAAAAATGACTTTTGATTATTCATTATGTAGGCTTAAACAGTAATAAAATGGAAAAGAATGACTTTTAAAGTTAAAAACAAAAAAGAAGTACCGAAAGGGTTAAAACCAGAGTTCAACAAGTTCTAAAATATTTCTTTAGATGTAGTGAAGTCCACCAAAGAGTTCTTTGAGATCTTATTAAATTCTATTAGATCTCGCATAGGAGGAGCATTTAAGGCATAATTAGTTTTGACGAAACCAATATTAAACAATTTCAAGTGCCGGAGAGATATAGAAGGGATGTTATAGTGGTTGACTGGGTATGAGACATTGTAGATAGATAGTTGGATAGATAGATTTATTTATTTATTATTTTGAGTCTATTGTACAATTAAGTAGCTTACAGACTAACTACAGATTAGTTACTTAAAGTGTTTAAACTATGTTTAAAAGACAATTTGGAAGATGAAAAATCAATAAAGTCATAAAGTGAATTAACTTCAGCCAAAGTTCTAGCCAGGGGCGCAAATTGGGCGTAATTAGTACGACAGCAGGCAAGATTGAAAATTTCATAATTCCGCAACTGTTTGGCAGGAACATGAAAGTTGATTCTATCAAGCAATAAGGGACAGTCAATACCACCAGTAACTAAATCGAAGACAAAGGTCATGGAGAGAATCTTCCTCCTGTCTTCGAGGGACTTGATATGCAATAGGGAGCACATAGAGTCGTACGACGGAACAGGGTCAACAAATCTCAAAGATCGAAGTGCATATCTTAAAAACACTTTCTGGACTCGTTCAAGTCGTTTGATATGTACACTGTGATATGGTCTCCAAATAAAAACCGCATATTCAATAACTGACCGGACATAAGCATTTAAAAGCGTTTTTACGGTGTAAGGATCAGTGAAAACACTGTTCCGCCTAACAAAAGCAAGTATAGAGTAAGCTTTAAAAAGAGTAAAGTATATATCCAAAGGACCACCGCCGGCTTCAGGCCCCAGGTCTTGCTAAAAGCTCGACGGCACTGTTGGAAAACCTTCAGCGCACGGTCTACCTTCGTCAAGACATGCGTCTTCAACATTAGTTTCCTATCTAGGATTACTCCTAGATATTTTACTTCCGTGGATAGACTGAGGGTCACACCTTTCAGTACTGCCAGTTCGAGACCATCCAGCTTCCGCTTCCTAGTAAATAATAGGACAGAGTCGTTTTACTGGGATTGACGGAAAGACCCTGTCCTGTGCACCAGTTATCAATCTTATCCAGGACTTTCTGCATTTTTTTTGCAAATCATCCTGAGGAATCGTCCTGACACTAGTGCACAGACATCGTCCGCGTATGCTTGGACATGAATTCCGAGATCCTGCATCTCCCTTAGTAGAGAGTCGACCACGAAACAACACAGCAGTGGAGAGAGGACACCACCCTGGGGGCATCCTCGTCCGACCTCTGCCGTGACCGAATTGCTATCACTCTCACCAACGGTTAGCAATCTCTCGGAGAGCATGGAGCGGATCCACCTTATCAAGGTCTGATTTACCCCATGCATTCTGGCTGCTGAGCATATCGAGTCAAAGGTTGCATTGTCAAAAGCCCCCTCAATATCCACAAAGACGCCCAAAGTGTACTGGTCAGCTTCCAGCCCCACTTCAATCTTGGATACGATGTCATGTAGGGCTGGTTGGTTGGTTGGTTGGTTCAAGTGGCGATGTTCCATCATCCAATTAGCGCGTTGGCGCCGTTTTGTTACCACTATTCCCGGTAGGTACACTAGGGTATGCTGTGCGGTGTCTTCTGGACTGTATGTTTATGTATATCCATATATATATATATCCTCTATATCCAGTCCGAGAGGTTAATGAAAGAGAGTAGCGAGTTTACACTGCACTTTGCTATCTCCTCGAAATTCTGGAATGTCGGTTTTCCTAGCGTTTTCCATCTCCTTCTTGATAGCGCCGGGCAGTCGCAGAGGAAGTGGTGTACGGTTTCCTTCTCGTCCGGGTTTTCACAGTTGTGACAGCTGGTATTGTATGGGATCCCCATTTTTGCCGCGTGCTCGCCAATAGGCCAGTGACCAGTGATAACTGCCGTTAGTCTTGCCACATCCCGGCGGCCCTTGTTGAAGAGCTCCGCGGTCTTTTTCTTGTCGTATGTTGGCCAAAGTAGTCTGCTGGTTTTACAGGATTCCGTCCTCTGCCATCTAGTGTTGGCTATGGCGAAGAAGTCCTTCGAGATCTCGCTCTTGATGGAGCCCAGTGGGGCGTGAACCGTCAACGCCTCGCTTTCATCAAGAGCGGAGCCTCTCCGAGCTAGCTCATCGGCTCTTTCGTTCCCTTCAATCTTCTTGTGCCCTGGCACCCATATCAGGGTAACTCTGAACCTATGAGCCAGCTCTGTGAGGAGCTCCTCCTGCACTAGTTTTGACGACAGAATCGGCGATCCCAGTGCCTTGATCGTAGATAGGCTGTCGGAAAGTATAGTGATGTGGCTTTTGTAGGATGTGTCTGCCAGTGCCATCCTACACGCTTCCCTAATAGCAAGCACTTGCGCCTGGAAGACGCTTGCTGTATTGGGGAGACGGAAAGACACATTTAGTTTAAGGTGCTCCGAAAAGACTCCTGCTCCTACTCCGCATACCATCTTGGAGCCATCAGTGTAAATCGTGGTATGCAGGTTATTAAGGATGTTCCCTCTCTTCCATTCTAGACGGGAGGGGGTACGGATATCGTAGATTTTCCCAAAAGCAATGATGGGAATAGCATAATCCGTAGTTGTAGGCAGGCTCCTTTGCCCTTGTAATAGTAGACTGCCGTGGCCATACGGTCTGTCTCTCCAGCAACCGGTTTCTCTCAGCCTGAGAGCATTAAGAGTTGCGGTTTTCATAATGTGCAGATCAACGGGAAGCAAGTGCGTCAGCACGTTTAGCGCCTCTCCAGGGCAGGATCTAATCGCTCCCGTAGTTCCGGCACAAGCTGTTCTTTGTAATCTACCGAGTTTGGTGATGTTATATTCCCTCCTGAGGGCTTTCCACCAGACAAGAGCTCCGTATGATAGTATTGGACGCACAACCATCTTGAACATCCAAAGCATTAGACTTGGTCGGAGGCCCCACCTCCTTCCTATTATTCTCCTGCAAGAATAAAGTGCAAATCCTGCTTTGTTTATTCTATGCTCTATATTTAGCCTCCAGTTCAGTTTGGGGTCCAGAATTACCCCAAGGTATCTGGCACTGGACGAGAGGGGTAATGGAACGTTCCCAAGATGAGGTCGTCTAAAAGTTAGTATCTTAGTGCGGGTGGTAAACAGCATCAGTTCAGTTTTACTGGGGTTAATGCTTAGTCCACGTCCCGTACACCAAGCACTTAGCCCGTCCAAACTACCCTGAAGGATTCCGCTAATCACATCAGGGCTCATTCCTGATGCCATTAAAACCACGTCGTCCGCATACGCAACCGTTTTGACTCTTCTCCGGTTAAGTTCTGTTAGGATGTTGTCAATGGCACAGACCCACAAGAGAGGCGATAATACCCCCCCTCGTGGTGTGCCCCTGGTTACCCATTTTGTAAGGTGGGTGTTTCCGAGCGTTGCGCTCACCACCCTCGATTGGAGCATTGCAGTGGCCCAGCTGCGAACATGTACGTTGACTCCAAGGTTCACCAGCGATGACTCTCGCGCTTATCTCTATGTTAAAAGCACCTTCTATGTCCATGAAGGCCGCCAATGTGGATTGTTTGTACTCCAGTGATCTTTCCACTGTTCGTACTACTTCGTGAAGGGCTGTCTCCGTTGACTTTCCCTTCAGGTATGCATGTTGGGCTGCTGACAACTTATGCTCTACCTCCTTACGTATATGGAGGTCGAGGAGTCGCTCAAGGGTCTTGAGCACGAAGGATGTCAGACTTATGGGCCGAAAGTCCTTCGCCGATTCATGGCCTCTTTTCCCTACCTTGGGAATAAAGACGACCTTAACGCGCCTCCAACTAATAGGAATGTAGTTCCAGGCTAGGCAGGCCTTAAAAATGACCTCGAGCCAGGGTAAAACTGAGTCTTGGGATACCTGTAGCATCATTGGAATGATGCCATCTGGGCCAGGGGACTTATAAGGGGAAAAGCTTTTTATGGCTCATGCGAGATTTTCCCTAGTTATAATGCTGTTGTCACTGATTGGGGGCAGATTTAGTATCTGATGCCTTATCCGTGGTTCCTCCTTTTCGCACCCTGGAAAGTGCGTATTTAACAGCAGGTCTAAGGCCTCCTCAGTACTCTCAGTCCAGGCGCCATCCGGCTTCTTGATGTATGAGGGGCAGGTGTGGTCCCTTGACAACACCTTACTTAGCCTAGCCGAATCTTTGGTGGTTTCTATGGCTGAACAGAAATCCCTCCAACCCTTGTTTTTGGAGTCCCTTATCGCCTTTTTATACTTCCTTAGGCTATTCTTTTAATTTTGCCAGTTACCCGTGGAATAGCTTAGGTTGAATGACCTCCGGACCTCCGATCTTAGACGGGATAGTTCATCGTTCCACCAAGGTGGGAAGGATTTCTTAGAATATTTGATTGGACAAGACGTTTTGAACGCGGAAACCATCGCGTTTTCCAACTGCTCGATTCTGTAGTCAATGTCCCCCACTGAGGATATACTGGCAGGGCGTACTCCGCCTATCCTATTGCGGATCATGCCGGCGAATCGGTTCCAGTTGGTACGTCTAGGGTTACGATATGGCGGGGGTGGTTCGACCTGAACCACCTCTAAATTGAAGAGTATCCAGGCGTGATCCGAAAAGGATTTTTTGCTGGACACTCTCCATTTATCCACCCTCACTTGCTCATTGTCAGTTAGTAGTGTAACATCTAGGACCTCCTCCCAACCGCTGAAGCCGTCAGTGCTTGGGAAGACGAAGGTTGGGGTGTAACCCCTGTTACACACTACCAGGTTAGTATTAAGTATAAAATCAAAGAGTGACTGACCCCGATCGTTGATTTCGCTGCTGCCCCATATAGTGTGTCTTGCATTGGCATCAGAGCCTATCAACACTACACTCCGGTTGTTACCGCCGCTCATGAGCCTCCGGACTTCTTCGGGTGGCGCGGGCCTATCATGCGCCATGTAGGCCGAGGCAATTTTGATGTTGGTGCCCCTCGCTGCAACTAGCTCCACCACCGTGGTGTCGTTGGTGCTGTGATGGGGTAAAAGATAGGTGTTGAGATGTTTTTTGGCAACTATACACGCCCTGGGCTTACCTTCACCCTTTTTGTAGAAAAGGTTGTAGTTGCTCAGCCGAAGTCCTTTTACCTCCGTGCTCCGCACCCAAGGCTCTTGGACGATGGCGATGTCTACATCCTCCTCCGACAGGAGGACGGCTAGGTTGTCCGTTGCCAACTTAGAGTGTTGGAGGTTGACCTGGACAACCTTCAACCCCATATCTTACTGGACGGGGGTGGTATGGTCCGGAACATCTAGCCTGACGTCGTCCAACAACTTCTGCGCATCAATGATCCCGTCAGCATCCTCCTCTTCCGGATTGGAGGAGCGGAAGACCTTCAGCCTCGCGTGCCGCACGCCAAACCGAAGTTTGTATTCTGTCCTCTCCAGGGCAGGCAAGCATTCCTCACTAATAACTAGGAGGAAGGAAATACTGTTTTTCTGCGGAGCTTCCGCCTTCAAGACTTGCCAATCCGCCATTGGCACTGTCGGGTTGTGTGCCTGCAGGTAAGGCCCCAGCTTGCCACTGTCCAATGTCATATTGGGCAACCAAATGCGAGCCCTTGGTCTCCTGGGGATCTCACTGGCTGGGATGAGCTCAAGCCACCCGCTGCTTCTCCGAGCTTGGAAATGCAGCCTTCTAGGAAATCCTTCGAGAACTGGTCCTCGCACTTGATCACCCGATACCCGCGAACAATTTCCGCCGAGTCGAAACCGGGGAGAGGCACCTTCGGGTTCGCTGCCAGGTTGCTCATCACATGGTCCATGACCATCTGTGTCAACCTGGCCTCGATCTCTCCCCATTTCTCCAAGGCTTCCTTGCCGCGATTGGTGGTGGCATCGACCAGCGCCACCTGCAGGTGATCCCTTGCTACGTCACTAAAAACGCGCTTGGCCTCTGTTGCACCGGCAATCTCGCGGTTCGAACTGTCATGGGCAGAACGGTCGCGTTTTGTTGCTGCTGGGGGTTGCGGCAGGGTCGCTTTGTACGCCAAGTACTCATCGACAACCTTCTGAAACCGTGCCTTGTCCTCTGCGTCCTTGGGATGAGCAGTACCAGCAGCCTCGTTCTTGCTGGTCCTGCCGAGGATAGCTAAGGCTCTCTGGTACTGCCTATACCTGGACGGTTCTCTAGGTCTGGCCGGTTTCTTGCTGGCTTTCGCTGCCGCCGCTGAAGTAGTGGGTTTCTCGGTAGGGGTAGAGCTGCTGTGGCCCACAGCGCCCACTCCTATCGAGGAAATTAGGGTTTCCTGGCTTGATGCCAGGAGGTCGTCTTCGGAGGAAGTGCCCACCTCTCTCCTTTTGTCCGTCAGTCGTTCGTTCTTTTCCGTTTGTCGTTTGTCCGAGTCCATAGTTCGTTTGTCCTTGTCCGTCGTCTGTTCGTTTCGTTCCGAGGCAATTTTTTTGAGGGTCGACATCAACTGTTTCTTACGGTCACCTGCCCGACCTGGCGGGCTGTGCGTGGCACTGTTGAGGTGCCAGCACGGTGACCAATGCGGGAATGGGGAAGGGGAGGGTTCGTCACAGCAGAGCCCCTTACCGTGATAAGGCCACCGTTCCTTCCTGAGGCGGCCAGGTATCAGGAAAGCTCCGTTCAAATACAGCCGATATACTCCCTGGCTGCAAAACAGTCCGATGGGCACGGGTCGCATGACACCCCGGATTAGAGAGGTTCCGCTGTGCTACCTTAGCCGACCACGACCAGAACCAGATCCGGAAGTGGCCGTTTCCAGCCGTCACCACGTGGAGGTGTTAGCACACGCTTCCGTCAGCCAGCTCAGTTACGGCACGTACACTTTCCAGTGTTACATGTTGTTCCCCCTGAGTGACTGACGGCACGACGGCCCATGTAGTCGCATGAGTTTCCACTCTGGTAAGCGTGTTGGTTTCTACTGAGTGGGCTCCTTGTCAGCACCTTCGCTCGGATGTGCTTTTCTACCATTCGCTCTAAGCTTTTCAGCATGAAAGAAGTCAGGCTGATTGGCCTAAAGCTCTTGGCCAGCGTATAGTCATCTTTCCCTGGTTTGGGAATGAAGACCGCTCTAACCTGTCGCCAAAGAGTTGGAATGTAACCATGAGCAAAGCAAGCCGTGAAGATCTTTATAAGAGCTCTCACCAGCTTGTCACCACCCGTCTTCAGCATTATCGGGTAAACTTTATTAGGTCCTGGGGACTTGTAGTTTTCGAAGGAGGAAAAAGAAAACCTTACCGCCTCCTCCGTTACTACTTCTTACGCGGAAAACCAGTAAAGCCTTTTAGTCCTATTTCCTGTGTCATTGACCACACAACTGCCCACCACAGTGGGAATTATCCTGCTTCCCGGAAAATGGGTCGCTAGAAGAGTGTTATAGGTTTCCGATTTAGAGGTAGTATAGGATCCATCAGGCAGGCGAAGAGAATCAAGCTTAACCGTTCGGTCTCTTTGTAGAACCCTGCACAGTCTTGCTGACTCCTTCATACCTTCAACCTCATTACAAAAGTTTCTGAAAGAGTCCAGTTTGGCAAACCTCACTTTCTTCTTCTTCACTTTGGACGAAGTGATGGTCCAGTCACCCTCTTTTCGGGTCTTTAAGGCCCTATTCAGAAGCTTCCTAGATCGTTTGCGTAGCTTCGAAAGCTCGGCACTCCACCATGGAACTGCTTTGCCTTGTCTGCTCGCTCTCAGCGGACACATATCCTCATAGCAGCCAGTAAAGGTTGCTCCTAGTTCCCTAGTTGCTTCTTCAATCTTGGCTGTAGTTCGGAGTTTTTCAGGATTGGTATACGCTCTGTCAGAAGCTCACCAAACCTGTTCCGTCCACCTGGTATCGACATTAGATCAAGAGACCTCCTCCAATACCCGCCATTGCATGATCTTTCCTGTTGGTCAGTGTCAGATCAATCACTTCTTGTCTTCTGCTGGTCACAAAAGTTGGTTTGTTACCAACGTTCTGAATCACCAGATCAGCCGACATAATGAATTCCAAAAGTTTAGTACCCCTGGGATTGCATTTACTGCTACCCCAAACAATGTTCTGTGAATTCGCGTCACAGCCCACTATGAGTCCCAAACCCCTGGATTCAGCATACTGGACGACTTCCATTAACTCCCTCGATGGAGGAGGAAGTATAGTCATACAGCAGGTAGGCCGTTACTATTACAGTTTCGACGCTGTTCCCACCAACCCAGTACTTTATTTTAACCGCAAAGACATCTTGAGAACAGAATTGTCTAAGCATCGTGCATTCGATCGACCGCGGCATGATGATACATGCTCGCGGTCTATCACTCCCTTCGTGTTGAGGGATTTGTCCCCAGTAATGGCACCCAGACCACAGATACGCTTATAGCACACCCATGGCTCTTGGATTAATATTATTTGAGGACATGTTTGCAGTTTCGCATGCCTGCTGCATAGTAGAGCAGTAGACGATTTGCTATGCTGCAAGTTGATCTGCGTGATAATAATTTCAGTCATGTCAGGGACCGAAACTACCGTCACGCCTTATCCTCCTCCTTGTCCTGTAGGCGGAAGTGCACCCGCCCCAGGTGTAGGTGGGGACGGTACCCGTACTTCGACTTCAGTACCTTCAACGAGTCTAAGTCAATACCCACCACCAGGTGTGCACCGACTTCTTTGTTGACAGCCGATACATTCCTGGTTAGCGAGTATATTCGCCATAGACTCGTGTCCAGACCTGCGTTCTGGACACGGATACGTGCGAGGATTTCACCTGGTTTCCGGAGAATACCCGGTATCCAGGCTGAAGCCCTCACCAACCTGATGCTATTTCCGTCCGTGAGCACGAACTTACTCTTTCACAGGCTGGCATCTTCGCTACGACTTTTTTCAGCCATTTTCGAGAAACCGCTTTGGAGCATTACACCTTAATGATGCCGTTTTCAACGCGCTTTCCTTCGAACATCGGTGTTTCTTTCGAATCACCGGTTGCCTTCCAAAGGTAGGAGTCGAAAAAGTCTTGCTGTCCTTTGGACAACAGGCCATTTCCTTTGTCGGTATGTATCTCAACCATCATCGCTTTGGCACCCGCTTCCGCGAAATTGGCACCAGAGGTCGATGGCTGAGTGTCATCCGACATTTTCCGGAATCCTGCAGCCGTCTCCATTTCAGTAGACGGCTGACCTGTAGATTCCTGCGTCGAGCGTGCCGGCACGTCCGATTCCGGTCCAAGGACCTTACTCCTCTTTGCCTTGCTACTCTTCACATCCGAGTGCTCAGACCCCAGAGCGACCTCAGAAGAGTGTGCCATAGCAGACGAATCATCGCCCGTTCTGTCACGCTTTCCTGTGGCCATCACAGGTGTTGAGGTTGGCAAAACTTGAGTAATTGCCGCTGCTTTCACGGCAGCTTTCCTCTTGTTCTGCCTCCTCCTTTTGCGCTGTCTGGCAGACAGCTCTTCACCTGCCTTCGAACCCTCGATGACAGCAACCTCCTTACCGGCACTCTCCTGGTTCGCACCAGGTTTAACCGTTTTCGGAGATACGCGTGGTACCCGAATTCGACTCGTTGAAGTAGGTGGGCTATCTAACATCTCCGCATCTCCATCAACCTCGACGGCTGACTTTGATGCTTCTGACATTAGTCTGTTCTCCTCCAACAGTAGGCTCTCCATTGACATAGTCAATGTGCCATCGTCCACCGCTAGTAATTTGCTTCCTCCGGGACCCTGGGTGTCAGTCCCGGTCATAAGGGAAGGTGAGCTTTGGGCCTGCACATCAATGCCCAAGCCGCCGACGGATCGGCGGGAGGATTCCCAGCAGTCTGGTTACCTCGTGCAGAAAAACCGGAAGTGAGCTTCACCATTGAATGAAAGGGGGGGTGCATTTTATACCTACTGCCAGGTGGAAGGAAAAAGTGCCGCCCCACTGGAGTCAGACGCAGACCAGGTGCCGCCCATTGTGGGAACCGACGCCCCTGGAATTTAGGTAGGGATAGCGAAATGACGGGAAGCATAGGGATAGGTTTGAGGGAGATTCGGGTGGATGGTAGCGCTTAGTTCGTACTCCCCGGCTGCCCGTCTGACACGGTTGAACCCACCGGACATGACCGAAACATAGTTCGACCATGCCCATCAGCATGGCCAGGTCGGATCCTCGTAACTAAGCCCCCGCACCGCGACAAGGTTGCTACCAAGCAGGGGGATGGTGACATTAGAGCAATTTGTGCAGCAAAACCAATCGGCAACACAAAAGAGCATACACACTATAAATTACAACAGCAAAAACATTAGCGAATCCCGAATCATCTTCGTTGAAACGACAATGACGATGCTTTGGTTCGTTGTTTGCTCTCCGCTTGCGCTTCGACAAACAAGATTAATAAACATACAGTATGTCAAGAATGAGTTTACACACAGAAAATAAATTAAATTTTTCAACTTTATGATCAAAAACTGCTACTTTTTATTTATGTAAATACATTTTTTTGATCAACTATTGTTATTTACATTGTTTTAAAAAGATAACATAAAATAAACTACAAGTTCAACGCAACAGAAAGGAAAAGTACAACAAAACAAATTATCACCCCTATTTTTCAGTGTCAAGAAACTCTTTTTCACAAAAAATTAGAAGTGTCTTTAATGAATAATTTAAAGTTATTATTAATTAAGAACTTCATTTTATTACATATTTAATACTTAGTATGGCCACCTTTGGCATCTATCACGCATTGTAGCCGTTTTTTCATGGAATGAACCAACTTTTCCAGGTCATAATTGCTCGGTATCTTTCCCACTCTTCGAGTATTGCTGTTTTTAATGCTGTTCGGTTTTTCGGTTGTTTTTTAGCGACCTGTTTCTTTAAGTGAGCCCATAAATTTTCGATGGGGTTTAAGTCGGGACTCTGGGCCGGTGTATCCATCACTTTTCCGCAGTGATACAGGAGCCACATCCGTACCATATGCGCCTTATGTTTCGGATCGTTGTCCTGATAAATTTTAAAATGTGGTTTGTTGTTTCTGATGAACCCAAATTTCTTCGCACTATTTATCAATTGACTCCTCAAAATGTTTAAATATTTTTCCGCCTCGTCAAATCTCCTTCCATCGTATTACTGGCACCTAAAAAATAAATAAATATTTATTTATATTATTTATTTATAGGTAGCAAGTGGTAGCAGCTGAATCTTGTTTTATTCAGTAACTATTACTTTTTTGAGTAACCTCTAATAGGTTTCAAAGCAGCATATGACGGCGTTGTATTACTATACAGTTTGAAAACTTAAATTTTATAAAAAAAAGTGCAAAAAATGTATCTACGTTTTGCTGCAGCTAAAAATTTTGTGTCGAGGTATTGATATGTACTAAAGATTTCTCGTATTTTACTAACCTTCCGAAGATGATTCCATTTGGTTTTGTTCAATTTACTTCATTACAAAATCTTTCACATGTGTACAACTTTCACTATTCATCGACAGTAATACGATGCTCAAACGAAGGCCACGTTGCGACTGAAAATACAGAGGATACTTAGGGTATAGGACGTTGCTATGAACGGTTTTCACTTCTCAAGGGATTACTGTAGCCAACCCAAAGACAAAAAAATCTATCTAGAAACATTTTTTTCGACTTTTGGCCAGCTTTTTGGGAATCGGCCGCACTGTGCTACGCCACAACAACCACCATTTCAATATACACGAGCGAAGCTGTTGCGAATAACCATAGGAACACAATTGGAGCGTATGGGCGCACGGCGTAACTACGCTGTCGAAATACGTTCAGACGTTGCCTTGCTCAGAATTCCAGCGTGAGCAGTAACGTATAAAATACTCAAAATACGTTTTTTAATTGTCGAAAAAAATAGTATAATAATAAAGTAGTCTAATCAAAGAGAGTATCCTCTATTTTGCTTGACCAATACTATCAAGATTCATTGAATAGAAGATTGCGCCTTCCGGGAGAAAATAATTTTGAAACCGCACCAGTGACGTCATACAAAATTGCTTCCTATTAGCTGAAAATGTTGATTGAATTTTGGAGAGAGAAACACAGTGGGGCAAAATTAAATATTTGTTACTTCATTATTTTTTTCCATTTTCAATTCCCTTCTTAATTCCAGTAAATTTACCCTTACGCGATAAATATTGAGTATTTGCCGTTCGAAGTCGTTTTGGGTGAAGTGCAGCGAGCAAACTCTTGCCGTTTGAACATTCAAATAAGTCTCCCGGCCACAGAACTTCACTCAACGCTGTATAAGGCTTGCATCTTTGGGAACCGGAAGAAGTGCACTGCGCAATCTAAATCATATATATGCATATATATCTGTGGTCAAAAGCAATAACCGCCTAAGTCGAAAATTGCTGTTTCGAGCATGTTTCGTTATGGGAATGCGAATAGGTTTTTACTAATAACTTTTTTTATTTTAAAGTTACCAACTCCCCGATTTTACACAAACATAAAGCACAGTCCAGGGAACGTGGTGGCATTCATAACTCAATTTCTTCTTAAGTCGACTTAAGCGGTTATTGCTTTTGACCACAGATATATAGATATTCCATTTGAAAAGCACTTCACCACTCATGTACCTTTTTTTTGATTATTTTGTGTACACAGGCCCACTGCACACCGCATGATTCTCTTCTTTTTTGCTTTTTTCTTTTTTTGAAATTTTTCCGCGATATTCTCACTACACGCACTTTAACAGCAAGGACTTTTGAAACTCAAAATTATTTAATTATTTTAACAAAAAACAATGAAAACAATCAAGCAAAAGCGGCACGATTTACAAAAAACGAAATATTTGTGAATACAAAATTTTCAACCAATGAAAACAAAGCGCGAAATCTGAATTGAATTGCAGGGTTTCCTTCCGAATTTCACTTGTTTTATTTGTGTTATTTATATGAACGAATTATACGAATTTATATTTAATTTTGTAAAGATATACAAATTTCTATTAAACTGTTATGTAAGTATATGTATATATAGGGGCTTAAGTATAAAGAAAGCCATATATTTGCTCAAAAGAGTAAAGCAAAATGTAAGTTCAAAATAAAAGTTTAAAGAGTTTAAAAAGTACTGATGGAAACCCTACATATTCTCCGATGACGTCACTGGTGCGGTTTAAAATTGATTTTCTCTCGGAAGGCGCAATCTCTGTATTCAATGAATCTTGAATACTATTATACTATGGTCGAAAAATGAAGAATACGCCCATACGCGGCGTAAAAAATAGAAATAGATCTAAGTGAGCGTACGACGCTTTTACGTTCATACGCTTGCGTCGTCAATTGTATGCGCTTTCATAGAAATACATGAAATTTAATTTGACAACGCAATACGTCGACCATAAATTCGCTCATACGTTCCAATTTTGTTCCTACGGTAACACCATTGCTTTTTGCTGTTGTCCTACGCAAATCTAACAGACAATTTTATAAACTTAACATGCTCAAATGCCTACGCTTCGCTCTTCCCGCTCGCATTTTAATAACCGAAAACACTTTTGTGCCCACATGCGCTTTCTTATTCTTCTATATACAATGTGACAAAAAAATACCCGGAAATTGTAAATAAAACGCAAAATATTTTATTATTCATCAATATTTATTTTGTCGCCTTCAAATAATTCCTCATGAGTCCTCGAAGCACTTTTCATAAACACTTTTTGGGATGGCCTTTAGCTCCTTCTGCGAATTTTGTTTTATCTCTTCGATCGACTGAAAACGGGTTCCACGGAGCGGCAATTTCAGTTTGAAGAGCAAGAAAAAATCACACGGAGTCATATCTGGTGAATACGGTGGTTGATCGATGGTATTTATTGCGTTTTTGGCTTTAAATTCGGTCACAATTCCGGTCGTTTTCGAAGAATGTTCTCACGCAAACGCCTCAATACGGCGTCTGTCCGTCCCGAACAAATTCATGATGCACCAAACCACGAATATCGAAAAAAAAACAATGAGCATTACCTTGATTTTTAAGCGGCTTTGGCGTGGTTCTTTCGGTATTGGCTCGTTTTCCCCCTCTATTCCGATGATTGTTGACTTGTTTGCATGTCAAACTCATAGACCCATGTCTCATCGCCAGTTATAATGCTCTACATGAATGCGGGATCAGAATTCGCACGATCAAGTATGTCCAAAGAGACCTGTTCACGGTACTCTTTTTGAAGAAAATTCGCTGATGTGTACCGACTTAAGCAGCTGTTGTAAACAAACTGGTTGACAGATCGCGATCATATTTGGCATAGTAATTAAGGACAGTCCTACCAACTTCACAAAATACATTTTTTGAAATATAATTTACCCGGGGAATTTAAATTACAATTTCCGGGTACTTTTATGACACAATGTATATAAAAGAAAGTGGATGTATGTGTGTAAGCGCATCACGCTCAAACGGACCGGCCGATATCAATGGAGTTTTTTTTGTTGGATTCGTCTTGAGTCAGTTCAGGTTTATGCGAAAAGAAAATTCCGGAAAAGTCGAAAAATCCATGCCATGTTTGACCGTGCATTCTGAAAATTTTCCGACGATAAATTTGGAACCATAAGTCACACATCAATTAAATTCACTACGAAATTACTATCCAGTTATGTCCTCCGACAGAGAGAATGGGGCGAGTATTGCACGAGGGGGCTTGGCACCACTCATACAAGCTAAATCTTAATAATGGAATATCTGCGAAATTGTTAGGTGCACATCATTGAAATTTAGTATAGCGTCATCCCATATATGTGTCACTCTACTGGTAAAATTTTATGGGCGTTGAACAAGGGGCGTGGCATATTATTTTTGACCCAAATGTTCCGCTGAACTATAAGTCACACAGCAATGAAATTAAGTATGAACCCTACTATTTATTCATATCTTTCGGCAGAGGGAATGGGAAAGTTGCATCAAAGTCATAAAGGAGACTTCTGCTTCTAAATTGTCTTATTTTGACACTATTCATAGATATATAGTTGTTTGTTCAGTGATGTTCATCTAAACTGTTTTCATTAATAATCTGTGGATATTCTAGTAACTTTCTATGAAAACAAAAGTTGCGCTATTGTTACGCACTTTTGCAGCATTTCGATTTTTGTATGTAAACTCATGACAAAATATGCATATGCGGTCCGTGAAGGTAATACAAGAAACAAATTCAAATGCCAAAAATATGAGATAAGCAAAAAGTGAAATGTTTTACGTTAGTTTTGTTGTTGTTCAATGTACGGTTTTAAGCCATGATGCAACTATAAAGGTAAGATCTTGCTTGACAGCTCGTTTTTGACACTGTCTTATAGAACGTGAGCCAATGTTGTCTAGTACTACAGAACAAACAATATACAGAATGCGCATCTGATGTAAAGAAAATTGTCTTAGCGGGTTTCAGTGGTAGGACCCGTTTGTCGATGCGGGGGGAAGCAGTAAAAGGCACGAGAACGCGCAGCGCGAGAGCGTAAACTGAGAAGCTGTGAGAGCGGTGTATGAAACAGTGACGCAGGGTTCGGACTTTGCTACGAACGTAGTGAATCTGCTCATAACATTTTAAAATCTGTTTCGCGACTCCGCTTGAGATCCAATCTACTTCGATTTTTTCCGAGGCAAAATGTAGGGAAAATGTGCACATTTTATAATCCCGGTTGCCGAAATACGTAAATTGTTGTAAGTTTTTTTCACTCGCGAATATTTTCTGAGGTAGACTACCATATCAAATCAACTCATGGATGTCAATTTAATTGGATTTGTCTAAATTCAAAAATTCACTACGGAAATTTTTGTTTCACAACGCTGTTTGGCATCTGTCACTACGATTTTAGATTTGCCAGGTCCGAACCCTGCAGTGACGCACCACACACTGTGGTTGTTATTGTTGGGCAACAAAGCGATGTGCTCCTTGCATGTTGGTGGTGGTTTGTGCTTTTTACAAGCAATAACAAGAAGTGGACAGGCAAAGTTTTCATAGGAAAATTGATTGAGTAATCGTCAAGGCGCATAAATAAAGTGGTAGCACTACGGAAAAAACCAAAATTCAATGGATTTTATTAGTTCTTTTGGTCTGCTTGTATGAAACAAGTCGTTAAAAGTAAAAATGTCTACAATGAAAATAAATATATCTGTAAAAATATTGGAACAACCAAGGGGCATTAAGAAAGTGATAATAAGTGGAAAAGTATTGCTATACAATGTCGTGCCAATTATCAAAGAAAAAAGTTTAATCAGTTCTGGTGCTGCAACTACCTATTGAATTTGCCTTGGCGATCGCTTTGCCAAATCATCCACCATTTCAATGCACGACTAAAGCCAAGCTGGCTTGCTGCGGAAAGCAACGACATTGCGTGTTGTCGAAATGAGAATAAAGCACAAACCCATCGAATCTATGTGCGTACATCAATTCGCGCTTACTCCCTCGGTTCCCTTTACGTTGTCCTCACCTTTGTTGCTTCCCGCCCGCGTCTGAAATGAAATTGCAAAATTATTTCAGATGCGCCTTCTGTATACTGTTTATTCTGTGCTAGTACCAAAGAATATACAATATAAAGACTAAGTGCGCGTACACACATGAAGCGGTGCTGTGCTGTGCGGCGCTGTGCTTTACCGAGCGTTGCTTTCAAACTGCCGTTATCAAATGCGAGTGTTCACACATGCTACTTTTTTAGCAGCGTCACGCAGCGCTTGGTTTGAAACTTTCAAAATATTTGATTTCGTCGCCGCGTGACGCTGCTGCAGCAAGCATGGACTGTGAAAATATAATATCGGAAATTGTTATTCGGCATGCGTTGTGGGAGTTAATGATTTTAATTAATGATTTTTCTTATTTATTTTTATTTAACCCTTTCCTTTCCATGGTAGCAAATAACTTTAAAAACTTGTAAATAAGGGACATTTTGTTTTCATATAAAATATGTTTTAATTTTGCTTCATAAAAGCCCAGTGTAGTCTAATGTAGTATGGCTACCTCCTCCTCGCACCTCCCACTGGAAAGTCGAAACCATTTTAAATATGATGCAAAATACTTTTAAATAGTTCTCTCGTTTTAAATAACCAACTTCCAATTTGTTTCTATGACTATTTCATAATTCGGGAAGGAAAGGGTTAATATGAATTAATATTAATTTTTTACTTTTCCTTCATTATTATGAGTTATCTTTTTTTCACAATAATATAAATAAACCTTCTTTTTCAATATCTGAGAATAGTTATAATTGAAAATGCACTATTATGAAATTTTTTTGAAAAATCAACTAATTCGGCCACTTTGTAGGGGCTGAAACCTCATTTATCCCTTTTCCCCCTTTTACGTTTGGACCTGAAATCTTTTAAAAACAGTCCATTTGCTGTTATTGCTTGCCAACTTAGCTCAAAAAATGAAAACTTTCTTTGTAAAATGGATGAGAAGAAAAATATTAACATATATTTATAGTGTCGGTTTCCGTATATAAAAATTGGTGTCGGTGTGAAGGTTAAAAAACTGTTTTCACTGAGAAATTACAAATCTTCACTGCACAGCCACATGTTGACAGGTTGATACTTGCAAAAGCTCCGCTCCGCACCGCGTTAAGTGTGAACACTGAAAGCTTAGCAAAGCGCCGCTCGGTGAAGCACAGCGCCGCACAGCACAGCACCGCTTCATGTGTGTACGCGCACTAAGCATCTTCAAAAATTTTGCAAGCGTGTTTGTTCACGCGGGGGAGAAGAGATGAGCTTTGGCATAGGTTGCGGCACATTTGCTCGCGCTCAACAGTTATGGCCAAACTCCATAAAGCGCGTTTCAGGCGTATCGTGGTTTTTGGCGTTTCTCGTGTTTCGAGAAAAAGTTGAATCAGTGTATTTGTATGAAGCAAACTCCATGACTACGCCCGAAACGCGGCAAAAGTTGAACTATTTTCAACTTTCTCTCGCGTTTCTCGCTAAATGACGTCAAACAGCTGACAGAGCTCCTAAAGATGTCATACATTATGTGGTTAAATAGTAATGCCGATAACAAACTTGTGTAATCGCAAAAGTCGAATGCATTTATTTTACACGAAAGCTATTAAATACATTTAAGAAACATTTGAAATCAAATATTTTAACATAAAATGTGGAGAAATTCCTAAAAATTAGCATAATTCTTTGACAGACGAAACTTAGTCTTCGCTGTATTGGAAATTCGATAGCTTATTCGTTGTCGATCGAATTTTGCTCATCCCTGTGAAATAAATTGCTACAAATTGAATTCAACTGAATCTTTTTTTTATTTTTTGCAATGTTCGATATGCATGCATTTATTGTGTTCAAAATGAAATCAGTAAATTCTATAAAGTCTATAACGTCGTATAGCAATTTCATTTCGTTGTTTTTCACAATTCACAACGAAATCAATCAGCAGTTTGCCAATTAAAAATTAGCATCAGCTGAGGTAAGAAGAACAAGCTGACGCGTGAAACGCGCTTTATGGAGTTTGACCATTTGCAACGCGAATAACGGGAGAAACGCCATAACACGACAAACCCCGAACGCCTGAAACGCGCTTTATGGAGTTTGGCCATTAGCGAGAACGCAAACACTGATTTGCTATTTTTTTTGCATGCATGTTTACAAGGCGATTTAATAAAGGTGCCCTTGTCAGCCCAGCTGATTTGGTTGTTTTGAATTCGCCTTTCAACTTGATTGTCAAAATGTTCAATGCGACGACGAATAGAACGAAGCGAACGAACGAATTGAGAAAGAAAGAAAATGCTTTTTTATTTTTCATGTACTCATGTACTTTTTCATTATTTCTTGAACGATGAAACGCTTGGAATCTGCTTGGCTGGCTGCCAAGCCATTTTACCAACGCCGTTGACGAGACTTGAACATTTTTGAGCTTAGTGCTTTGGACGGCCTCTCGACAAAATACCTATCTGCCACCGAGGAAGTTTAGTGCATTAAAGTTGCATACAACTGAAGGCTTTTGATGTTTCCTCCTCGTAAAACAAAAAAAAAACCTTCAGTTAAACGCTGGAAAAATTTCTCTCGGCTGCAATTTTATGAGGCGGCGTTGTTGCATAATGCTTCATGATCGGCTGGGGAGCGAGAATTATTCGTATTATGTTTCCTCAAATTGTCTGGCTCATCTGAAAAATATGATATTGCGTCATGCTGTAATGAATGAATGAATAAATTAATGTCTGTTCCGGAACTTGTGATGCTAGGCAGTATCGCACCAGCATTTGTGTCTTCACCAGGAGGCATTGACTCCTGTGTCGGTGCCTCCTTGCCATCGTTAGCGACGTTGACAGAGCTGGCACGCGATGTTCGACGAGCTAATATTTCTATGGGCACTGCGGAAAGAATAGTATTTAAATTTCAGATAAAACGTCGAACATTTGCTGCTCACCAATTTACCCGCACTTGTCTGTTTGTGCTTCTACGCACTTTTTCTGTTTTGTATGCGTAAGGCGAAACGAAATATCATATATAAATAAATATGATTTTGACAATCAAGCCGCACAAACCCAACAACAATTATTGGGAATTTTGTTTCTGCCCTTATGCGCTCACCTTATTGAATTCGCCTTGCATGTTTATTTATCTTGTTCGTTGAAGCGCCAGCGCCAGTTCGGGATTCACTAATGTTTTTTTTTATTGCCGGTTATACACAAAATGATTTTTTGTGTTGCCGATTGGTTTTGCTGCACAAATTGCTGTCATGTCACCATCAATCGAATCTTTGTGGTGTATGGCGTTTTGCTGGCCAATGCTTTGTGGTAGATCCCAATTTAAAATGTTTACAAATATTTTTACGTGGCGAGTTCGAAGTAAGATTATTTGTTTATATTTTCACATGGTTGATTACAATTTTGAGAATTAGGAAATCTACGAAAACAAAATGAACTGATGGGCATATTGATTTAAAAATTCGTGAAAACACTTGAAATCAGAAATAATTAGATACGTGTTTTAATTTTTTTTTTTTTTAAATCGAAATCTAACGCACAAACCAACGGTTAAACCGGTTAAACGATTGTATGGAAAAATAATTTAATAGGTCTATTGGCTTTCAATAGGGCGAAAGCACTACTAAAGCACTAAATAAAGAAATAAATAATAAGACAAGTATTTTGTCATAAGAAAAATATTATTAAGGCATGCCTACGTTTAAAAATATTGTAAATATTCCACACCTGAATGGTTTCATGGCGAAGGATGTGACCATAAATTTACAATATTAGATTTTCTTATTTTAGTTCTTTTAAGCAAGCATTATGTGTGGACCGTAAAAAAGTTCCAAAGAACGGGACGGAAAGTTATTACAAGCTAATAAAAGCGTCTTCCTTTCTTTCCAATTCCCTTTTATTTAATTGTCTTTGTTGATTACTTCCCTGCAAGACATGACTGATGGGAATTTTAACACATTCAAACAATTTTCATTGAAACCAACACTAATGCATAGATTTTTCAAAACTTCCCTATCATTTTGGGACTTTATTCTGTCGGTTGGAAAAAATACATTCGATTGTATTCATTGCGACCATAAAATTACATATGCGAGAACGAGATAGCTGATGTAGCCATGGTGCGGTACGTTTACAGCGTTACCATAAAAATATATTTTCTACTTTTCGAAATCCCTAAACGAAAACTTCATAGTCGCATCACAAATGTTATAGTATTACAATCTAATTCCGTAAGTATTAAAATATATGGCTTATGTACAGCTGCGGTCAAAATAATAGTAGTACGCATACAACGAAAAGAAAATTAAGAAAAAATAATCTGCTTTTTTTACAAATATTTATTTTGTATTTTTTTTTAACAAGTTATATGTGTTAACAATGCAATCATAAAAGAAAACTTAAGAATTAAACTCAGTTTGGTTTGATTTAAATTAAATGCGTCAAAAGCTCCCAAATATGGACGGTCAAAAAAATAGTAGTTCGCTTTACTTTCATAAAAATTAAGCAACAATTGTGTTTCATTTTAAAAGATTTTGTAGTTAAATAGTAATAACGTAATGTTTCTTCAAATTAGTATTGAGTTGCGTGACTGTTGTTTGGCTATTACTGCAGCACGGAGCCGATGCATTGAAATAACCAAATTTTCATATCTTTCTCTAGGGGCGTGGTCTACTGCTTCTCAAAGTTGGTTTTTATTTAAAAGATTGTTGTGAGCAACTGCTCTCTTCACGTCACACCACAAATTTTTAATTATATTGAAGTCTGGTGATTGTGTGAGCCATTCCATAACCCTAATCCTGCTTTTGCGAAGCTCCTTTCATGCGACCTTGCTTGTATGCTTTCGGTTATAATCCTGTTGGAAGACCCAAAGCATTGGCGTTTTTTCACGGACATACGGTAGCACGATTTCCCGCAAGATTCGTACACATACACATCGATCCATCGTTTTCTTGATCAAATAAATAGCGCCACCTCCATAAAACGTAGTACAGTCATTTATTTATTCAGCATGTCTTACGTTTTATGGAGGTGGCGCTATTTATTTGATCAAGAAAACGATGGATCGATGTGTATGTGTACGAATCTTGCAGGAAATCGTGCTACTGTATGTCAAATAAATAGCGCCACCTCCATAAAACGTAGTACAGTCATTTATTTATTCAGCATGTCTTACGTTTTATGGAGGTGGCGCTATTTATTTGATCAAGAAAACGATGGATCGATGTGTATGTGTACGAATCTTGCGGGAAATCGTGCTACCGTATGTCCGTGAAAAAACGCCAATGCTTTGGATCTTCCAACAGGATTATAACCGAAAGCATACAAGCAAGGTCGCATGAAAGGAGCTTCGCAAAAGCAGGATTAGGGTTATGGAATGGCTCGCACAATCACCAGACTTCAATATAATTAAAAATTTGTGGTGTGACGTGAAGAGAGTAGTTGCTCACAATAATCTTTTAAATAATAATCAACTTTGAGAAGCAGTAGACCACGCCCCTAGAGAAAGATATGAAAATTTGGTTATTTCAATGCATCGGCTCTGTGCTGCAGTAATAGCCAAACAACAGTCACGCAACTAAATATTAATTTGAAGAAACATTACGTTATTACTATTTAACCACAAAATCTTTTAAAATGAAACACAATTGTTGCTTAATTTTTATGAAAGTAAAGCGAACTACTATTTTTTTGACCGTCCATATTTTGGAGCTTTTGACGCATTTAATTTAAATCAAACCAAACTGAGTTTAATTCTTAAGTTTTCTTTTATGATTGCATTGTTAACACATATAACTTGTTAAAAAAAATACAAAATAAATATTTGTAAAAAAAGCAGATTATTTTTTCTTCATTTTCTTTTCGTTGTACGCGTACTACTATTATTTTGACCGCAACTGTACGTCTTGAGGTTGTACAAAATTAAGAATATAAATATCTATATATATAAAAATGAATCGTGGTCCATTCGACTGCGTATCACTCGAGAACGGCTGGACCAACTTGGATACTTCCTTCGGCGGGTTTGTTCGAAATTGTTACGTGAAGGTTTATAAAAAAAGGAAAGTCGGAAAAACGGGGCGTGGCGCCACCAGAATACATTTTTAGACAATAACTTTGGAACCATAAGTCACACATCAATTAAATTTAGTTCACACTTACTATTTAATCATGTCCTTCGACCGACGGAATGGGGTGGGTATTGGCGCCGCCCATGCAACTCAAATCTTTTAAGTGGAATAGCTTCGAAATTGTAAGTCGCACAGCATTGAAATTTAGTGAAAGAAACCGTCTCCTCATAGATGTGTTATTCTACTGTTAAAATTTTATGGGCGTTGAACAAGGGGCGTGGCACATTTTTTATGCAGCAGCACTGTAAGTCGTACATCAATGAAACTTGGTATGAACCTACCAGTTAATCATATCTTTCGGCAGAAGGAATAAGGTGGGTATTGAACAAAGGGGTGTGGAACCGCCCATACAATTCATTTCTTTTAAATGGAATAGCTTCGGAATTGTAAGTCGCACGATATTGAAATTTGGTGTACCGTCGTTTCATAGATGTGTCATTCTACTGTTAAAGTTTTATGGGCATTGAACAAGGGGCGTGGCACATTTTTTATGCAGCAGAACTGTAAGTCGTACATCAATGAAACTTGGTATGAACCTACCAGTTAATAATATATTTCGGCAGAGGGAATAAGGTGGGTATTGAACAAAGGGGTGTGGCAAAGCCCATACAATTCATTTCTTTTAAATGGAATAGCTTCGGAATTGTAAGTCGCACAGCATTGAAAATTAGTGAGGCGTCGCCTCATAGATGTGTTATTCCACTGTTAAAATTGTATGGACGTTGGACAAAAATGGACGTTTGGCCCAAACTATCCGCATAATTTTGAAACTGTTAGTCGCACATGAATGAAACTTAGTACGAATTTACCATTTAGTCATATCTTTCGGCAGAGGGAATGAAGCGGGTATTTAACACGAGGGCGTGGCTCCGTCCATACAACTCTAATCTTTTATATGGAATAGCTCCGGAATTGTAAGCCGCACAGTATTGAAATTGAATATGCCATCGTCCCATAGAAGTGTCATTCTACCGATAATATTTTATGGGCGTTGAACAAGGGGCGTGGCAAATTTTTTATGCAGCAGAACTCTAAGTCGTACATCAATGAAACTTGGTATGAACCTACCACTTAATCATATCTTTCAATAGAGGGAATGGGGCGTTGGTCAAAGGGCGTGGCACATCTTTTATGCTCAGACAGTTATGCAGTACACACATACATCAGTGAAACTTGGTACGAACTTTCCACTTAGTAGCACATTTCGACTAGAAGAAAGTTGTGAGCACTGGACAAGAGGGTGTGGTACCGCCTCCATTTTAATATACATAGATTGTTTGCCCTAATTGACTGACTGATTGATTGATTCATCATCGCTCAGCCCAAACCGCTGAAGCTACGAACATGAAATTTGAACTGTAGATACATCTTGAAAAATGAACCTCCGCTGAGACGGGATTTTTTGAAATTCGGGGTGTAAAGGGGCAAAACATCTGTTAAGGTGTTGTATGAAGAAAAGTGATTTAAGAGACATATTGATTTCGAACTTCCTGAAAATACTCTAAACAAAAAATAATTCGATACGTATTTTATAATTTTTCGAAAATCAAAATTTAACTGGACCATGGTTAATGGTTCTTAACCAATGGGTTAAGATTTGTTTAAGAGTAGACTCGAAAAAAACATGAACCGATAGGCCTATTGACTTCAAAAATTATAAAAATACTTGAAATAAAAAAATTATACACGCGTTTCTCATTATTTTCAAAATCGAAATCTAACTGGATCAACGACGGGTTAAAAGTATGTATGAAGAAACATTTTTTTTGTCTTTTAACTTCAAACTTGGTGAAAGTACTTTAAATGTAAAATAACTCGATACGTGTTTTTCATTTTTTAAAAATATTAAAATCGGACGGGGTCAACGACCGGTTAAAAGTTTGTATGGCGAAACTGTAAAAAAAAAAATGAATTAACGGGCCCACTGACTTCAAACTTTGTGAAAGTACTCTGAGTGAGAAATAATTTGACACGTGTTTTTCACTTTTTTGAAAATCAAAATGTAACGGGGTCAACAATGGGTATTGGTCCTTTTGACTTCAAACTTGGACAAAAAGCACTTAAATCGGGAAATAATTACAATGTTTTTTTCATATTTTTGAAAATCGAAATCTACCGTGGTAAACTAAGGGTTAAGATTTTGTTTAGAGTAAACGTGAAAACTCATGATTTAAAGGGCCTTTTGACTTCACAGTTTTTAGAACCACTTGGCATTAAAGATAATAGACATATGTTTTTATTTAAATCAAAATGGGTTCAACCATGCGTTCAAAATATGTATCGGGTTAAAGAAGAGAACTTGCGTGCGAAGCCGCGGGGCCCAGCTAGTACATATATAAATAACAGGAGTTGAAAAATCCCTAAATAATCAAAAATCCGAAATGTGGTAAAAACTTTCAATATTCACAAAAATTCGAAGTGGCAACACTGAGTAGTCAATTTACAAAAAGCTTTTGTGTGAATTTTGTGAAAAGTTTCGTGAATTGATTGAAATTGCAAAATTACAACTTCGAAATTGAAGGCGCTGCTCGAAACCAAAGATAAGTTGTTTTGTTTTTTAAATAATATAAATCGTAAATTTTGTTAATATTTTGTTCAACAGATGGTGGACAAGAGCGAGGTGTTGGCGCAGAGTAAGCTGATGCATGAGTGCAAGGTAACAGTTCAAAAATAACATAATAATATTAAAATAATAATATTGTTATTCATTCAATCTGATTAAATAAATAAAATAAAACATAAAAAATACAAACATTGTTCACACAATGGTTAATAATTGCTGAAAAACAGTTCGATCAGGACTGATTGTAAAAGCATCACACCTGACTAATCAGTTGTTACCGAATTCAGGTCAGAGCTGATTTGAGTGAGTAGGACAACTATACATTTCATTAGGTATTGTAAGTCTGTGTGTTAGAATGTGATGCAAAATCACACGTATATAAAACGTACACAAAATTTCCCATCAGATTTTTCACTGGGATTTTTCAGAAACTGATGAGAAATCTGACTGAATTCCCATCACATATTTCGATCAGATGACTAGTCATGTGGCTGGAAGTGTTCTTGCAGGCTTCCCTACAAGAACTGCCTCACCAAAACTCCAACACATTGATAAACATTTTGAAATTTACCAATACATGCGTATGCATTTCAGCAAAGTTCGCTAGGTGAAGTGTTCGCCAGCTTTTTCCAGCTGAATTATTTATAGTCCTATTTCTTAAGCTAAAACGAAACAATTAGTTTGAAATGTTTTGGAAAGTTCATAATTGCCACGTACACGTGTTAGAAGTAGATAGCAATAACGCTACAGATGGCGCGACCTGTTCAAAATGTCAGTGATACATTTGGTGTTTTAAAATTCAAACAATCGAGCGGGCAAACGGAGCGGTGAGCAAAAACTTGTTATTTTTCCAAAAATTAATTATTTTAAATAACCCTTTGTATTTCACAGAACCAGAAGACGAAGAAGATATTGAACGACGAGCAACTGAAACAAGGTAAGTACTTGAAAAGGTGAACAAAAGTGAAAGTGAAAAAAGCAAAAGAAGTTTTGCAATGCTTAAAAGCGAAGAAGGAATTTGAGGCTGCTGTAAATAAGAAAATCTATCGACCTCGATACCTTTGCTTGCGCGGATTGCAATTATTATAGAATTAATGGCAACAGATTTATTTATTTTTTATTCTATTGTTATATATTTGTTGTTGTTTTATTTGCAGATATTTTTAACGCACAAAAGGCCGTCAACTATATTATATAAAATATTATATTTGTAATTTTTTATTTTTTGTTAATAATTGTTATTTTAATGAATAAAAAAAGAAAGAAAAAAGCCAAAGCAGCGCATTTAAATTTCACCAAATACGCATATTTCAATTTTTGAACAAACACGCATTTTCAAATTTTCAGCTGGAAGCAAGCGAAATAGCTATACATTTTTTAGGTAGCGGAACGTCATGCGTGGGATTACTCCCTCAGTCTGTCGTAAGACAATAATAGCTTTATATAGCTATATAGCTTTATATTTTATGTTATAGCTTGACATTTTTAAATCCGCAAACTTCAGGTGTTAGAGTGAAAAAGGGAATCATACGTGCACTATGATCAATAAGTACTGGGACTGTGTCAAAAAAACAAAATTTTTGTATTCTTCTGGTAAATTTATTTTATCCCTTTCAAAATAAGCCCCATCTGAAGCAATACACATATACTAATAATCCAATCGTCCATGCACTTCTGGTAATCCGAAGCAGGTATGGCCTTCAGCTCTCGCGTCGCATTTTCTTTTATGACCTCTATGGACTCAAATCTCTTTCCACGAAGCGGTAACTTGAGTCGGGAGAACAGGAAAAAGTCACATGGTGCCATATCTGGAGAATAGGGAGCCTGATCGATGATATTCACACTGTGTTTGTTCAAATAATCGCGAATAATGTGTGCTTTGTGAGACGGCGCATTATCGTGGTGCAAAATTATCCATTGTAAAATGCGACAAAGTACAAAAAGTTGACTGACGCTAAAAGCTGCCAAACAAAAACTAATGATGCAATCCCGCTCAAAATTTGACACAGATGTCAGTTACGGTCCTACCGACCTAAAATCGGCGGAAAATTTAAAATACACAGTCCCGGTACTTATTGATCATAGTGTATACATGAGTTTCTATCATTTTTGTTAACTGGCCTGTAGAAAAATGATAGAAACTTTGTTCCGAGTGCTGACCGATATTTCTATCAGGCCCGACTATCAAATGACCGGTAATATGACCGATAGTGTTCTTGTAGGGTTATTATTTATTTTTTAATTGCCTGTAGCGATAATATAGGTCGCCATGCCAGCCATAGTATATTTTCTTTTCAATGATTTTGCGCACACTACAGTCGGCAGTGAGCAATATGAGACGCCGTGCAGGCTTAGATTAGATTAGATTGGTTGGGGCTAGACATTGGCTGTCTATGGCACTGCGTTCATTTTGAACTATTGTGCCTTACCCAAATTCAGTACTGGAAGAGACTATTTCCTCCTATTTTCTCAAAGAACATTTTGATTCTTGCGAGATCAATTTCAGACAAATGAGTAGTCTGTATTAGTTCCTTGCCTAGTACTTGCTTTCTTGCATGAACTAAGGCCGGGCATTCAGTGATCAGGTGTATGGAAGTCTCGTCATCCTCCATACAAAATCTACATATTTCACTGTCTGTTAGTTTCAGACGGGTCTTATGTTTGTTTAGCAGACAGTGTCCGCTGATTACCCCTGTCATGAGTTTTAGTTCCGCTCTGCTCAAGCGCAAGAGAAATTTTGCATTTCTGCTCGAGTATCGCGGGTAAAAGGCCTTGGTACATTCCATGCCACTTGATTTTGACCATCTTGCATTTGCTTTGATCAAGTATTCTTGCTTAATACAACCTTTGTAATGAGATTTGCTGACACCTAAGATCGGTTCGGGTCCAAATGGTCGCTTTCCAGCTCCCTCCCTTGCCAATCTGTCTGCGTCCTCATTACCGTCATAGCCGCAATGCGCTGGGATCCAGTGTATTATCACCCGATTCCCTGTTGACAGTTGTTGGAGAAGATTAGCTGTCTCCCATACCAACTTAGAAGTAAATGTCGACGCGTGCAATGCTCTTATTGCGGCCTGACTGTCTGACATTATGATGATCCTTTTCCGATGAGGGTGAAGGTTCAAGATTTCTATGGCACACTGATTGATAGCACAGACTTCCGCTTGGAAGACGGTTGCTAAACTACCAAGGCTGACTGACATTTGGGTACTGGAACTGTATATCCCAGATCCTGTGCCTTCTTCAGTCTTGGATCCATCAGTGTACCAGATAATGTCATCACAGGTAAGACTGATTTTTGAATTGTCCCAGTCTACTCTGTTAGGTATATGTGTCTTATATTTCCTGTTAAAGATATGTCGCGGAGGCATTGAGTCAAGAGGCAACCAAAAGCTTCCGTCTCGCCTCCGTTCCTTAACAATGGAGCGGTGACCGCTTGCATGTAGATCCTGTGGTATGAATCCACTATGCATCAGTCTATGTGTACTAATAACCGCAGTCATTTGTACGGTTAGGTCCAACGGCACAACTCCCAATATAACATTGAGAGCAGCTGTTGGTGTTGTTCGAAGGCAGCCAGTGATGCAGGAGTTAATTACTCTTTGCAACCGTTCCAGCCTGTTCGCAGTCGTTTTCTCTGTGGTTTTTTTCCACCATACTATCGCCCCATAGGTAATGATGGGGAGGATGACTAGGGTGTAGATTTTTTGAAGCCATATCGGTTTCGTTCCCCAGTTTTTGCCACAGATTCGTTTACAAGTCCAGAGTGCGTTGCCCGCCTTCTGAAGAGTACGATCTATGTGAGGTTTCCAGTTCAATTTACTGTCTAGAGTTACCCCAAGGTATTTGGCTTCTTTTACGAAGCCTACATCTTTTCCAAAAACCTTTATCGGTCTCAGGTCATATTTTCTTTTGAGTGTGAACGGTACGAAGATCGTCTTATCAGGGTTTACTGATAGACTCTGCTCGGCGCACCAATTTTCTACAATTCTTATTGCACCCTGTAGTAGATCAGAGACGGTCTGCCCGTCTTTGCCTCTAACCGCAATAACTAGGTCATCAGCATAGGCAATAACGTCGTAACGTCGATCCGAAAGGATGCGGATTAATCCGTTTATTACCATGGACCAGAGTAGAGGAGATAGTACGCCCCCCTGGGGGCAGCCCCGGACCGTCCTGGCTAGGATCTTGATGCCATGTAAGCTGGATTCTATTAGCCTGCTTTTGAGCATCATGGAGATCCATCTTGAAAGTGCAGTTGGCACTTGAAATACCTCTAAAGCCGATCCTATAGCTTCATAGGTGGTGTTGTTGAAAGCCCCCTCTATGTCTAGGAAACCTACTAAACAGATTTCCGTGCAGGCTTATAGAAACAGAACAAAAGCCAGCCAGAAAATAGGAATCGTTTTACAATTTCAGCTTTTCGCCAGCGCAACAACAACAACAACAGCACATCGTATGTTGTAAAGCAACGCTCTCACGTGATCTGTGCGAGCAGAGCGCGGGTTCCAATGTTAGAATTCACCATACAAAATTTTTGCTTTGTATGACATGCGCATTCTGTATGTTTATTTTCTTTGCTAGTACGCATTCAAAATAAGGGCAAAAACGACAAAGTAAATTAAAAGCTTCAAATACAAATTAATAAAAAGTGATTGCTGCAAAAGGTTAAGATTAGTTTCCTATTTTGTGCATTTTCTTTGATTTTTTGTAATGATTATTTTAATCTTGTTATTCAAAAATTTTACCCCAAAGTGAATGCACCATTTAACCCTTCTGTCAATACGAAGGTACCTGGGTACCTTTTTCATTTTTGAAGTACAAATATCCTACTTTCGGCCAAAGCATGCTATGCTGATATTTTTAGTATCTTCCTAAATATTGTTACGAATACTAGTTCTAGTAGGCTGATACGTATCACTGGATTGTGCAATTTGAAAATAAAACAACTTTAATTATCCAAACGCAGTCAATAAAAACCAACAATCACTTTATTTCACAGATTCACACTTCACTGTTTTTACACTTAATTACTCCGTGTGGCACCTTCACTAGTCAAAATCAGACTGACTCGCTGCGCCGTACCCGGCTGCCTTTTATACCTGTCCGGTTATCGCGCAGATCGTTCTCGTACATTCCAGAGTGGACTAAAAGTTTCCATGATGATCGCGAGCCATCATTGCCAGGTTGGACTAAAAGTAGCCATCATTGCCAGGTTGGACTAAAAGTTTCCATCATTGCCAGGTTGGACTAAAAGTTTCTCTTATTATCGCGGTCGTCGTTGCCAGATTGAATTATAGCACGGCGCGTAGCGACAGGGTTGCTTTGCACAGCGACAGACTGTCTTATCGTTACAATATCAATTGACTGCCTATTAGCAAAGAATATACAATATAAAGAATACGCATCTTCAAAAATTTGTCAAGCGTGTTTCTTGATGCGGGCGGGAAGAGATGAGCGGAGGCATAGGTTGCGGGAAATTTGCTCGCGCTCAACAGTTTGCGATCTTGTTCGTCGAAGCGCAAGCGGAGAGTAAACAACGAACCAAAGCATCGTCATCGTCGTTTCAACGAAGATGATTCGGGATTCGCTAATGTTTTTGGTGTTGTCGTTTATTGTGTGTATGCTTTTTTGTGTTGCGATTGGTTTTGCTGAAAACATTGCTGCAATGTCACCATCAATCTTTTTGCTGGCCAATGCTTTGATTAATTTAAAAATTTGGTGGTTGATCCCAATTTAAAATGTTTCCAAATATTTTTACGTGGCGAGTTCGAAGTAAAATTATTTGTTTATATTTTCACATGCTTGATTACAATTTTGAGAATATGGGAAAACTACGAAAAAAATGAACTGATAGGCATATTGACTTCAAAATTCGTGAAACACTTGAAATTAAAAATAATTAGATGCGTGTTTTAATTATGTTTTTTTATCGAAATCTAACGGAGGGTTAGAAGATTGTATGGAAAAACATAATTTAATAGGTCTATTGACTTTCAATAGGGCGAAAGCACTAGATAGATAGATAGATAGATATATTCTTTATTCAATTGTTTAACAAATATTACAGAAATAATTTAATTATTAATAGATAACATTTATAATAAAGAATTTACGACAATGACTTTTAAGTCATCTGTCGGAAAAAAGGAAAATACATTAGTCTAACATAAAGATATACATACATATTAACGTATAAAGATATACATACATATTAACAGAATTCATTTACAATTAAGCTCCTATATTTTAAAGCATCAGTGACATACAGAACAAGACAATCCCATACACCTACGCCAATTCCATTTAGCTTGTTACAATTTCATCTTGAGTTAAAAAGAACTTTCCAAGATATCGATATCTGATTCTTTTCAAAATGGGACACCTACCCAGAAAATGTGTTATATAGGGTGTTTTTTTTAGAGGTTTGTTTTTCGAATAGAGATAAAACTGGCATTTTGTGGTCAAATCTGGCAACTCTAATGTCATTTATGTTCAGTTTGGTTTTCCATTTCATCATGAACAGGTTGACAAAAGAACAACGCTTGCAAATCGTGCAAATTTATTTCGAAAATAATGGTTCAGTTCGCGAAGTTTACCGCAAGCTCCGTCCATTTTATGGTCGACATAATCGTCCATCAGAGCAATTCGGTTAATCATGGGTCGTTTTCGCACTACGTTTACTCTATGTGATAATACGCATCCGCAGAGACGTCGAACAGTGCGCACCGAAGAAACAATTGCCGCTGTAGAGCAAAATGTTGAAGAGGACCCGAATGAATCGATTCGCCACCGTGCACAGCAATTGGAGCTTTGTCCATCAACTTTAAAAATTGGACCTGTAGAATTGGCTTTATTCGAGCCAGCCGCGGCGGCCACATGCCCGAAATCATATTTAAACATTAATGGCATAAAATTATCCTTCCAGTAAAGCCAAATTTATGGACATTAAAACGATTTTCTTGTGTTTTATTTCAATTCGAAGTTCTATACCTCTAAAAAAAACACCCTATATTTTCTAACTCGTTCAAATTACAAAGACTGGTTTAGATTTCTGTGACCCCCAAGAAGTATCAAATCGCATCTGGCCTTCAAAATCCACATTATTCTATATTTTCCAAGATTGTCATTCAAGAAGCTTTTAGCGATGTTATGAAATAAGTCTTTATATATACGTGAACTTTTAAGAGCCCTTTCCCATGATTTTTGTCTATTTGTCGAGTTCAGAACGGATAACAATGTGTCAATGTTTTCATTCCAACTTCGTCTATTTAAACGTCATAATTCCAACTAATATTAAATTTTTCTCCTAAAACTTGCATTGATTTTACCCAAAAGATCTTTCTCTCTATAATAATTTTTGAAAGTTTGTGGCAATCTGCTATCGTCGTATTCAAATAGAGTTTTAGAAATATATTTAAGATGAAGCCGTAAAGTATACAGATGACAGTGTGGTATGTCTGTTTCTAACATAAGACAATAAGAGGGTGTGTTTGTTAGTAGATGTAAAATTGTCTTTAAGAAATAAAATTGAATTTTATCCACCAATTCAAACAACTCAAAGCCCCAGACTTCTGCAGCATAACTTTGTATAGCTCTAATTACTGCTAAAAATAATTTTTATTTAGCTGATAATTTTATCTTATTTTTGATTAGAAAGCACCACCATGTTGCATTGATACTGTTTTTAGCCATACAGTTTCTATTTTCAACATGTTTTTTAAAGCTTAATTTTGGTGTTAATTTTACACCGAGGTAATTGTATTGTGACACTATAGGGATACTTTCGCCTTTAAATGTCCATTTTTATCTATCCGCCAATTTGCCGCCTTGTCGAAAAACCATTATGGCCGATTTCGAAAGGTTTACTTGCATGTTCCACACATTGCAATAATTTTCTAACCTAAATATCATTCCTTGCAGCTCTTCTACATTGTCAGATATCAATACTATATCATCCGCATACAACAGTAGTCGCACATTCAAGTTTCCTATCCAAATTCCCCCTCCCAAACTATCATGTAAGTCATTCAGGTAAATAGAGAACAACAAAGGTGACATTAAACATCCTGGCTTTACGCCTGTTGAAATCTTAAATTTATTTGATATTGCACTGCCAGTCCATATAATCGAATCCGTATGGTTGTACATATTTTCAATGAAATTTACTATTTTGGTTGGGATTCCCAAGCTATGCAGTTTATAGATTAAAAGTTTTCTGGGAACCGTGTCAAAAGCGGCTTTAAAGTCTACAAAAAAAGCGTACACTTTATTTTTTTCTGCGAATCTAATGTGAATGATTGAAGTTAAATTATAAATGTTATCTGCCGTGGAATGTTGTTTTCTGAACCCTGCCTGATATTCGGTAATCAGCTTTTTACTTTCTAACCAATTTGTAAGTCTTTCATTTAATATGCCCATCATAATCTTTGCAATACAGTTCATAAAAGAAATCCCTCTGTAGTTTGATGCTAAGGTTCTATCGCCTTTTTTGAAAAGCGGAAATATTATGCTAGTTTCAAAAGCCGTATCTGCTTCCCCAGAGTTAGCCAGTTCATCAAGAAAAACAGTGTCAGCATTTTTGAAAAATTCGTAAGACACCCTGTCTAAGCCTGGCGCTTTTCCAGTTTTAGTCTTATTTTTTTTTTTTAAACAGGAACAAACGCGCAGGGGATGACCCCTATTAATGCGAAGCATTGTGTTGGTTCAGGAAGGATATAAAGGTTAGGAGATAGGGTTATGAGTGAAGTGGTTATGGACTCTTGCCTTGAACCCATCGAGATCATAAGTGCTGGGGAAAATATCCGCAGGGAGACCATTCCACAACGGACCAGTCCGGACGTGCGCCTTGCTCCTTGCCTTCGACGATTTTTGCAAGATCCGCATCCTCACGCTGGTCCTTTTGTAGCCTCTCCACCGACCACTCTTCTCTGGCATAACGCTTACAAACCGGACGTCCACTATCTGTTCCGATTTTGCACGGACGGCGTGACAAGGCATTGGCTTTTCCATGGCCACTGCCCTTGCGATGCTCTATCGTGTAGTCGTAGCTCTGCAGTCGCTCGATCCACCGCGCCAATTGCCCTTCAGGATCTTTAAAGTTCAGGAGCCATATCAATGCCGCATGATTTGTGCGCAGGCGAAACCTTTGTCCATACAGATATTTGTGGAAGTGTTTTACGCAGTCCAATACCGCCAGCAGTTCTCTGCGTGTCACATAGTAGTTGCGTTCCGGTTTCGATAGAACCCTACTGTAGTACGCTATCACTTGTTCCTGGCCGTCTATTATCTGTGATAGCACACCGCCAATACTATTCCCGCTTGCATCTGTATCCAGCACAAACATCTCCCCAGGCACAGGGAAGGCCAGAATTGGAGCACTGCACAGTTTTTCCTTCAGACGTGCAAATGCCTGCTCCTGCTCTTCGTTCCACTCGAAAACTTGGCTCTTTTTCGTCAGTTTGTGCACGCTGCTGGCTATGTTCGCGAATCCCGGAACAAATCGGCGGTAGTGCACAGGCCCAGGAAACTGCGGAGTTCGTGTAGATTGCGTGGCCGCCGTGATTTTGCCTTCATCCGTATGTACTCCGCGGGCGGAAACCGTATGACCCAGATACTTGACCTCTTTTTGGAACAGCGAGCACTTCTTTGGGTTGAGTTTAAGCCCGGCTTTTTGTATCCGCTCGAATACCTCCTTTAGCTTTCCCAGGTGGTCGTCGAAGCTTTCACCCATCACGATTATGTCGTCGAGGTACACCAGACACGTCCGCCAATGCAGCCCTTTTAGCACCCGTTCCATTAGCCGCTCGAATGTTGCTGGGGCGTTGCAGAGTCCTAACGACATGACTGTGAACTGCCACAAACCATCGCCAACACTGAAAGCCGTTTTCTCCTTGTCCTTGTCTGCAAGCTCTACCTGCCAATAGCCGCTGCGTAAGTCGAGCGTGGAGAACCACTGCATGCCTGACAGTGTGTCCAGGGTGTCATCGATCCGAGGTAGTGGATAACTGTCCTTCTTGGTCACATCATTGAGTTTCCGATAGCCCACACAAAACCGGGTACTGCCATCCTTTTTCTTGACTAGCACGACCTTTTCTTTCCGCATGTTTTCGATCAAATTTGTGACCTCTTCCCTCTTGAGCAGAGGAACTCGTCTTGGCGGCTGGCGGATCAGTTTTGCGTCAACTCGCTTCTCCTGCGGTATAACATCCATGTTAGAACCGCTCTTCTTATTTCCTCCGGGTGGGCTACTCTCGCAAATGACCACTGTTACGGTCCCCTACACTCGCCAATTACCTCATCTTTTCCGACATATCTGGGTGCATTCAGGGGGTTCCGTATTTTGACTGATATTTTGCCATTTTTGGGTTCCACTAATGTACGTCCGATGATGATGTTGTGTCCTTGTTTCGGTGCTTCTACAACCCACAGCCGACTTGTCCCATCCCACACAATCGCCTTGGAATTCGCCGGTATCCTCTGGTGTTGACACCAGACAACCTTTCTTACCGCCACGCTTCGCTCATAGCCGGTGTGCAGCGGGAATTCAACGTTGGCATATCTCAGCACATTTTCCTTCAGGTCCAGCGTAAAACCGTGCCTAATCATGAAATCCACGCCGATAATCACGTCGTCCATTATATCCGCGACGATGAACTCATGTTCCAGGCTGCTGGTGCCGATAGCAATCGTTTTTGTAACTTTTCCTCTTACCGGCGCGCGCTCGCGCGTCGCAGTCCGCAGCTGTATGCCATACAGCGGTTCCCAGTTCTTCAGCAGCTTCCTTTTTATGATCGAATATGACGCTCCAGTATCCAGTGTCAACACGAACAACTTTCCATCTATCCTTCCTTCAATCGTCAAGCTGCCGGGTTGTCGTTTCAGCTGCGTGACAAGGACGGTGGGGCAGCAGGTTGTGGGGATCAGCTCACGCCCCTTTGGGCTGACCCTTTTTAGTTTAACGGCTCCTCGTCCTCATCCCTGCGCTTGTTGGCTGAGCCTCGATTGTCAGCATTCCTCGCTTCAGGCCATTGCGATCGAGAACGGGAACGCCTCTTTCGTTGGCAGCAGTCTCGTTATATGTGGCCCTGCTTGCCACATACCCAGTAAACAACTTTAGAGGAGACCACCCGTGGCCTGCCCGGTGTCTCAGAGCTTATGGCCTGGGTCGTAATGTCGCTGTCCGGCTGGATTTGGCGTATCCTTGCCGGTGCATACCGAGTGCCCCCAATCCATGTCGCCTCATATGTCATCGCGCTGGTCACCGTCTCCCTGAATGTCGGCTTGGCCATCATCAACGCACTGCGACGTGTCTCCGGATCATGAAGACCTTCAATAAACGGCTCAATCTTCATCCTCTCGAGATCATCCGCGCCGAAGGACGGGTAGCACAGCTGTACGAGCCGCTCAATGTCTGCTGCATATGTCTGCAGCGCTTCGTTGGCTCTTTGCCTGCGGTTCTTAAGCTCACAGTAGTACAGCGTTCTGTTGTGCTCGTCGCTGTATTTGGCTGCCAACGCCCTTATGACGGTCTCGTACTCACTTCGTAAACATTCTGGAACTGATTTTATTACCTCAGCCGCAGCACCTTTAAGAGCCAGCGCCAATCTCCGACCTTTCCTTACATCGGTCCACTGATTTTCCAGAGCAGCCAGGTCGAATTGTAGCTCGAAGGTATCGAACGGCGTAGTCCCATCATATGTAGGCACTTCTGCTCGGGTGGCAACACTTTCCGGAACCGGCGGCAACCATTCTCGCGGCTGTACCTCCCTAAGCCGCTCGTCAATTTTCCTGTTCATCGAGTCTTCCAGCCTATCAACTCGTTTGTTCAGGGAATCATCAAGATCGTCAACATGTTTGTTCAGGGAATCATCCAGGTCGTCGACTCGTTTATCCAAGTGTTCCACTCGAGTTCCCAGGTGCTCCACCTTCACATTTAGCTGGTTGGCGATATCTTCCACTTTCTGCTCCCAGCGCGCAGAATTTTCCTGAAGCTTGTTTTCTATTCCCGTTGCCATTTGCGCCGACATTTCGCGATTTTCATTTTCCATTTTGGCTGCCATTTCACGGTTGGAAGTCTCGAACATACCTTTAAGTGCAATCATTAGCTGGCTCATGTCCAATGCTTGTAGTGGCGCAGCCGCTGCAGCCGTACTTTGCAGCGACGCAGCAGCAGCAGGCGATTCCTCCACTTTGGCCGACGCCTCTAGCTCCTGCCTTCCGAACTCGTGCACAGTCCAAACGCCTCGTGCCTCACATGCCTCTCGCAAGCGGAGCTGCAACTCCACCTTTTCGCCAGCAGTCGGCAAATTGCAGGCAGCCAGCTCCTTCTTCAGCTGGTCCAGCTTCAGTTGCTCGAGTTTAACCATGTCTGCTTTTTATAATTTTATTTAATTTGTTTTTCTTTGTTTATTCAATAGCACAATCCCACTTTTGACACCAAACGTTACGAATACTAGTGGGCTCTCTGGATTGCGCAATATAAATAAAAACACACTAAATTTCTCAAACGCAGTCAATAAAAAACCAACTATCACTTTATTTCACACTTTACTGTCTTAATTACTCCGTGTGGCACCTTCACTTGTCTAAACCAAGACTGGCTCGCTGCGCCGTACCCGGCTGCCTTTTATACCTGTCCGGTTATCGCGAAGATCGTTCCCGCACATTCTAATTGGACTAGATGTTTCCATTATTATCGCGGGCCATCATTGCCAGATCGAATTATAGCAAGTCGCTGTACTTTAAAGTGCGTGCCTAAAAGTATGCCCGTAAAAGCATTCATAGCACGGCGCGTAGCGACAGGGCGCCTACCACAGCGATCGGCTGCTTTGTACAGCGACAGACTGTCTTATCGTTACAATACTTTTCGCCAGCGCAATAACCCCCACACGCACAACAAAAGTGAACTCAAAATTTTTGATTTTTCAGGAAACGGAAAAAACTGTTTTTGAGCTATATAAACTTTTTTTTAAATAACGTTTAGACCGTTCAGTAGAAAATCCTTACAGACTATGCTTTATGATAAGTTGCAAGAATTTTTTTGGTATTTTACACTAGAAAATCCAAAATTTTGAGTTGTGACTGTTTTGATGATATTTTAATTCAATAATTACCGAATTATTTCAAGTTATGTCACTTTTTCTGAATTTAATAATTATAAATGACAGTTAAAAAGTTGAAAGAAAAATTTTTTAAAATTCATAAGTAATTTTTTTATTTAAAAATATATACAAAAATTGTCAGAACTTTGCTTAAAATTAACTTTAACAAAAATTTATTTCGTCAAAAGTGACACAATTAGCGTTAGGACTCGTTTGCATTGAGCTGCAGCGATCAAATAGCATCAAACTTCTGACATGAAGAGAGACCTAGCAGTATTTTTTCAACAGTTAACAACAAAATATACTGAGCTTTTGCTGATTTGTAGATTTATGCATTGTGCACAGTATTAACACATAAACCCGAAAATGAAAAATTTTGAGTTGTGTCACTTTTGTAGTGCGTATGCGATATCTTTTTCACCTCGTAAACATCCCACACCACAGTAGTGGTAATGCCGACTCGCTGCAGTGAGCGCAATACATAAAACTACGGTCTCGCTTGTGAAGCAGCGTCCTCACCACACATGTACGTGTGGGTTCCTATGTTGGAACCCGGTAAAAAAGTGTTTGCTTGATGGCATGTGTTTTCTGGACCTTAATTTTCTTTGCTTAAAGTTTTTCAAATGCTGTCTTGGACAACTGTAACTTTAGAATTCTATCTAAAGGAATGTGGTTTTAACAAGTTGGTGCCGTATATTTTATTTATTTCATTAAATTACAAAAACATCGGCATTTAAGAATCAGTTCTTTTGCATGCCACAAGTTGATAACAATTCAATTCTGTCTTAATATTAAAAAGAGGAGAAAGAGAAGAAAGAAAAGGAAAAAAAGAGTGCGAAAAGGAGAGAAGGGCAGAGTTAAGAAAAGTGTTTTCAAATAGAATGCTTAAAGTGGCGTCTATTGGCAATTGATTTAATATATATGGGCAACGAATTCCATAATCTAATGGTGCTAACAAAGAATAGTCGACTGGAGTTGGGGAAATTGTGGGCTGGAGGTAGCAAGTTCATATGTCGGTGACAGAGAACTGAAGTTTTTCATACCGATACTGGGGCCTTTTGGTATGGACAATTTTATGCAAAAAGATGCAGTTTCTTGCTTCCATATAGCTCTGTAAGCTGCAGCCCAGTATTTTGTTGCTGTAGATGGAGATGTGATCAAACTTTTTGACACAGTAAACATACCGAGCATACATACATTATAAGCAATTTGCTATACACTGCCTCCGAGTATGTTATAATAGGCAGCAACAATTGAATCACTAGCTTCCGTTTAGTTTCGACTGGTACAAACCCCGAGGTCCGCATCAGATAACGTAGTCCATAATAGACTTTCGACACAACAGAATTAATGTGGTCCACGCAAGACAATGAAGAGTTGATTTGATACCCAAGATTGACAAGTTTACTAACATAGCTTGCAAAACATTGAATTTTCCTCCAAGATGAACGATGACCTTTTTGTGATCTGCATAATAAATTTCGTGATTAATTGCTTAACAGTTCTTCAATTAGTAAAGCTATTTTGGTATACAGTTATATAGGGTTTTCCAACAAGAGGTGTTATTTTGGTATTCAAAGAAAAATTCAATTTTTTGAGATAAATGATCGGATGTTTATTTCATAATAAAGAGGAAGGTATGCCGTTAATAATGAAAAACAACATCAGCCAAATAGCCACCACGACCACGCTTACAGGACCATATCCTTTTCATGAAATTTTCCATAACCAAATCGCAAAGTGGCTACCCTATGTCCTGGATAGCCTCACGAATCTCATATTTGAGGTCTTGAATCGACGCTGGACTGTTGGCGTACACCTTATCTTTCACGTGGCCCCAAAGGAAGAAGTCGCAAGGTGTTAAATCACAAGATCTCGGTGGCCAATTGTGATCACCTCTTCCAGAGGTAACACCCAGAGGACCCAATCAGCAAAGACACGACGTTGTTGATGATCGGTTGGCTTGAGTTCTTGTGTTAACTGACCTTTATAAGCCTTAAGACCCAAGTCTTTATGCAAAATACGGTGTAATGACGTTTTTGGAATGCCCAATTCCAAAGAACGACGAGGAGTCGACAAACCTGGGTTCTCTTCAACACTTTGGCAGCTACAGCAGAAATATTCTCAGTTGTTCTTGAGCGACGTGCACGGGTTTTATTCTTCACATCACTAACTTGTCCCAACAGCTAGAATTTTTCCACAAATTTCTGTATTGCGGTCCGACAAGGTGCTCCACGACGACCCAAAAATGCTTTAGTTTTGCGAACAGTGACTGCAAGATTTTCATAATTTTTGTAGTGAATTTGAATAATTTCAATGCCTTGTTGAAGCGTGTATCGTTCCATTTTTAGTAATGGCGTAGTTTAAACTTGTCCAATGTCAAAGAATAAAAGCTTCAAAAGTGACAGCTACCGAAATACCGGGTGATTCAAAATAACACCTCTTGTTGGAAAACCTTATATCTAAACTAGGGGTGCCCAAAACCTTCTTATGGAAGAGCAAACACCAATACATACAAAGCATACTGTGCTGTGTGTGTATACTAAAATGCTTATGCCGACGATAATTTACAAAAACAAATGAGGAACTGGAATCCTCAGCCTATGCTGAAGAGCATTTACGAAAACAAATGAGCAACGAAAGCATAGGGCATGGGCACCTGTGATCTAAACCATGATCAATGAACTATTTTTAACATCTCAATGGAAAAAAAAAATATTTTAGATTTTTTATTAAATGATACGTTATTATTTATTTCGTCTAGATGAAGCTGATAGTGACAGCGGCACACTAACGTCTGATCAATCGCGTGATAGCACAGTTATGCAGAAAAATGTTAAGCGATCTATATCCGTCGATAGTAATAGTAACTCTCAGATGCCAGCCGCCAGTAAGTCTAACGACCACAAAAATATTGTAACCGGTACAGTATCCAGTTCCAGTGCTGTGGATCTAACTAATAGCAACGTGTATAACAGTATCACTGTTATTGAAAAACAGTTGCATGCATTTCTTAAGAAGCTGCCACCAGTGCCAACTTTACCTGAAATCGAGCATGAATGTACGGTCGACTTAATACCATGTACGTGCAGTGTCATCGAGATAATGCCAGAAAAGCTTGGCATTGAAGCTGATGATGACGACTCTTTACGGAAAGCCGACACTAATGGAGTAGCATCATTAATAACACCTGTTAAGGCAATATTAATTGATAAGCCATTAACTGCAGTAGAAAATGCTGCACAAAATCAGGCTGGGCAGGAGGTTAACGAATCATTGGACACCACTGTACCCGTGGCACAATCTATCCTTAAAGTAACTGTGCCGGTACAAGTACCAGCGTCAGCACATAAAAAACCGAAAAAATCCATATTCGATTTGGATTTTGATGATGACGAAGATCCGTTGCATACGATAAAGGCAGAAGCTGCTGCGGCCAGTATCAAACAAGACCTGGGTGTAAACACAGCGTCATTAGAGGAAAGTGAATTTAATAGGGCTAACCACACTACAAAAGCAAGACTTAGCTCAAATGCGCTGCAGCGAGAAGAACAACAGGAGCAACCTTCACTACTGATGGAACATCCGCATGCAGTGATGCAGTTAGTGTCGCCTGGTGACGCCAACATAGCGGAAACGCCAACGCCACCAGCACCTATTTTGCCCACGTACCAAGTTGAAGAGGATCCGAATTGTATAGCCAAGCAACGCTTCACAACACAGCCGCAGAAGATCACAAGATTTCACATCGGTGCCTTACATAATTGTTTTATACCGAATGTGAACGGGAATTGGGATAACGCCAATGGAATGGCGGTCATAGCCAAAAGTAATTTGAATAAGGTAGCAGCTACACTTAGCACTGTAATTAATGTTGAAATTGACGGTAGTAATGTCGTGCCTAAGTACGGCTCATTGGTCACTGAGCGCATACAGAAAGATTTGAGTGGTCTCAGATTTACAAAGAGTTTTAAGCCTAAAAATTCTTCGGTTGCTATGGAAAAATTAGCAAGTATACCTTTTCTAGGTGTTGCACGACAAATGCAAAAATTACATAGCAAACAAACTGGACACATGCATACCAATTGTCTTAAAGCCAATTTGAAATCAGAAACCATAACATCTAAGTTCCAACAGAAATGCGAAATTAATAAGACTGTTACGCAAGAGAGCAACATAAATATGTGTGAATATGATAAAGTAGTTGCTGCTGTCCCAGCTGAAGTGGAGGCGGAAGCAAATGCTGTGCTGCTTATGACAAGCACAGCAGATACGTCCTGTGCAAATGATGTTGAATTAAGAACCGAACGTTGCGGGTATGATTTTGAAGATATCAAATCATCAACGGCTGGGGCGGCTATTGTAACAAAAAATAATCTATTATTACTCAAGGACATCACGATTGACGTTAGTGATGATACGAATAGTACTTTGCCGCTATTGGAGCACACGACCCACATGACCGACAGTCAAAGTTGTCAAAGCTTACTAGCAATTGCCAATAATATCAGCAATTTCAACTATTTATTAACAACAACTGACGTCATACCCAAAGCAGACCCTGAGGTTTCGGAAACTAATGCAATTAACAATGACACTAATGCTAAATTGGTTGAAAGCATACCTTGTGATGATCTTGCGAAAGTAACTAACAATAATGTTAAGTTGGACAAAATGCATTACGTGCATCACAGTTTGTCTGACAAACTGTCAAATAATATCAGTGTGCACGTTGGACCTGTAATACAAACATCCGCCGTATCGTCTAAAGTCGATGAAAATCTTTGTAGTCGGCGTAGCAGCAGTTGTAGCAGTTCGAGCTTAAAACAGACTCAGCAGTCAATCAACTTGAAAATAAAACGTAAATTTCAAGAGCGAGAGTTACTTGAAACAAACGGTGTACACAAGCGTAAACATAAAAAAATTACTTATCGACACTGCTCCGCAGCGTCGGATGAAGGCGGAAAAGAAGATGTTGAAAACGACATTGATGATGTTGGCGCGGTATGTAAAAAGCGCTTTAAACGAATCAAGATTGCCATTAATGGTGATGTTGCAACACAAATGCAATTTTCAATGGGTAGCAGCAACAATAGTAGCGATGAGTACAACGATGGTACTGCGGGATTCAATGACGACGCTGCTGATGAGCAAACGACAGATACGATCAACGAGGAAAGTGATGAACTGGATGCTGATCCAGATGACGATGTCGAATCGTTTAACAGTGGTATCAGTCACAAGACAGCTTGTTATAATTTCAAAAGAGACAACAATGATGATACGTTGACCAACGATGTGCTAGACTATGATGTCAATGAAGCTGACTACGATGAATATGATGACGGCGAAGATGACTATAGCGGCGATTATCATGAGGTGGTGACGCGCGATCTATCCACGCCATCCACGGGCAACAATCACATTGTGTTGACTATCAAAAAAACACCCAGCAAAACGAATTCACCTTCTAACTCACTAACCGCCATGTCGCCAGTGATAAGCAATAGTACGATAGTAAGTGGCAGCAATAACAGCGTGGGAATCAGTGTACGTTCGGCACGCGTAGCTGCTTTGGTCGCTCAAGCAGATGCAGCCAACAATACATTGGCTTCTGACGCTGTGATTAGAATAGACGACGATGATGACAGAGTGGACGAGGAAGTATCGTCAAGCGGTCGCGTTACGCCCATAACTCCAATGGCCATAGCCGAACCAGAAGTTCAAATTGAAGTACTCGAAGATGTATCAACACCAACCGGAATCGGAATAATAAATAAGG